>JAYKKI010000009.1:39192500-39792500 GCA_039881145.1 Druceiella hillmani | reverse complement strand
GCAATTAGTGTCGACTAATATAATTCGTAACGAAGCAATACACCTTAAGACACTTTTATGCTGCTAAATATAAATGCACATTTATGCAGCTGTTCAAAGCGTTTTCAAGAGTATTTTTTTACTTTTAAAAAATACATTTGAATAAACAAATATTAGCATTATTAAAACAAAGTAGTAGGTCGAATAAGCGAAAAGTTTTGTTGATCTTAACTTTTACATATTTGTAATTTTACGAAGTAATAATCATTACTAGGATAAATGAGTTTGACAAGAATAAAAAAAACAAATGCTCTCTTTATGGAATGGTAATAAGATTGATACCAAGTTGTGTGCTTCTAAACGTCTTGATCCTGATTTATGTACATATTTATTACTATGAATTAGTTATAGGGATAATTGTTACGTGTGCAATTAATAAATTGCAAGTAGTACATAAAGTAATAGTCATTATAGATATTCTACACTTCCGGGTATAGCAAGAATGTCACATTAGTAGAAAAAAGGTGGCGAAAATTTTCTTAAAAACTGATGATATGAGCATGTTAGACTAGCATCTAAAAATAATGCTTTAACTGGAAAGCCTAAAACATACTTAATGAATTAAAATATTATTGAAAGTTAACAAATTTATTAAAATGTATTTTTTCCATTGTACTTACGTAAACGACGTATGCAAAGTGTGAACGTGTGAACCAAATTTTTCAGATAAAGTTTTCATTAAATTGAAAAAGGGCGTACATGAAAAATTGTCTCCCCTATCTACCATGTATCAAATTTAAAAGTTAACAAAACCAGCAATAATTAATTTTATAAATCATATCCTTTAATATTTGTTTACATTTTTGAAACTCCATTTCTGACTAGTCCAGTTTTTTTGACGTAAATAAGTATTTTCATGGAATGATTTAGTGAAAATTTTACATTATTTTGAATAGATGTGTAATGGCAGTATTTTATTTGCTGTATTTAGCTTTTTTCTTAACATCTTTCACTTGAGTAGGTTTCATAATGATAATGGAAAAGCACATTTTTTATTCTAAAATATCTATTTCACAGCACTTATTCCCTCGCTACTGTTGCCTTACGTATTATATATTTTGTATTTTTTTTATATTTCTTGTCTATTGCAGGTGGCACGTATACTTTTCCTACTCACTTTTTTGTATAATTTTTTTTATTTTCTTTAATAACATGGCAGTTTATTATTTTGAACCAAATTTTAATTTTCAAAATCGTATTAGTAATCCAATAATTTTTTTACATACTAGTACATACCTGCGATTTAGTTTACGCAGTATTTGTATGTCATGATATCCTACATTCCCGAAATTCATCCCTATGTTCTCACGCTCGCGCTTGCGACCAATGCCTCCGCCTTGCTAGCCAACAAAGTACTGTTATATTTATTTAATTATTCATTTAAACTTAAAAAAAAGGTTGTAAAATGTATTTAAAATACTGGAAAGGTGTATTTCGTTTATTTTAATAAAGACGAATATGGGAAGACCAGCAAACTTGCGATATACTTTTTGTATATTTTTAATCATTAATACAAATATTATGATCTTTCAATAAAAGATAGAATATCTAATATTGAGCTAAAATACACAATTGTTACTTACACACATTTATTATATATGTCATTATTTACCAAACTTAAGCTAAAAAGCACTCAATTTGGTAATTTTTCTCTATTTTGAGTGACAAACATCGCTACATCATATGGAACCCTAAACGATGAGAATGAAATATCTCTCCAGTTCATTTGACTGAATAGCATAGTTTTCTACAGTGAAAAAGTTTTGGAATCGGCTCAATAGTTTTTGGATTTACTTACATATAAAAAAGTCACATCCTCTCTTTAGTATAAATTATGGGTTCCGTAGTGAACCAAGAACCATTGTGAGTTCATAATATTCCCCCATCTGTCTTTTTCTACAGTTTTATACTTATATGAACAAAATTTTTTAAGTAAATGCTTTATGTAGAGACCTCTATTAATACATAAAACAATATGAAAAAAATGTTAACAATCCTCTTGACGTATCATTAGAGTTTCAGTGAACAAACCTTTAAAATGAATTTAAGGTATCGTCAAATATTTCTTTTATTTTTCAGCACCCTTGGCGAAATATAAAACTTCAAAGTGACGAGCAATGTGACTACTCCCCGAATTCTTCTAATGTTTCAACGTTAAATTTTAAAACCTGGTCAAATTCTAAATACCAGAGTTTGATTAGAAATATGAAATAAAATTATTTAATTATTGATTGTCAATTTCAAAAGATATAAACATGTATATATTTGTACTTTCTACGTGTTTCGACATACGTTTGACTCTTTTTTAAAGAATCTTTGAATTCAAAACTATGTATTCATGCCGAAAATATATTCTTAAACAATTGGCATACTGGCAAGTTTTAATCAAGAATTAAAAAAAAAATAGGAATTTAAAAAACATTTCTTTTCCGATCTTTATATCCTCAAAATGAGTCATTTTAATTTACCTCAGTACGACTTAAAATAAATTATTACTACGTTAAATATAAGTTATTACTACTCTACTATCCTTGTTCTTTTATGTGATATTTTGATTTCTATAATTTTAATATATAACCACAATTATTTTTAATATGTAATCTTGCCAATACTCTGTGATATTTGAATATCAGCTAACTGGTAAAGACAATGAATTCGGGAGTCTGATCTATGATCATTTAAGTTCATTGGCTAGATTCGTGGATCTGCCCCACCAATTTAGGCAGGCAGGTACACAAAACATTTATTTTCGAACGATCATTATTTAAAAATAAAATTATTATCCGGGAGAAATTTCTACTCATTAATTTACCATATTTTCTGGATCAAAGATAAAGTTACTTCTTATTTTACTTATTATGCATTTATTCATTTACAAGATACTGTGTAAACCTTCTTATATTCGAAATTTTATGGAGGCATACTTAGAAAATATTTCCATAATAATGCCATTGAAACAATCATATTTACCAACACCTCATCTGCATAAAAGTGAATATAATCTGTTTGATAATGTAGGTTAATTTAAAATTTTACACACGTCACTTGTTATTGTCAGAAAATTTGTAGAAACTGATGTGAATTTTATTTAGCAGTGTTGCCATCGCTGTTAATTACAGGAGTTTGATCTAAGAGTTTGTGCTATTAATCAATTCTAAATACTAAGCAGCGCTGTAACCAAAAGTCAATATGTACTAAAGTTCGATAACCTAATTACCAAACTTTGGGGCATATTGGCTACAATATTTTATTTGCTTATTAGTAACATTCTTTTTGACTTTTGTAATATTTGTTTGTAGACATATATACGTTTTCGGCATACGAGACTAATGAACATATAATTCTGGATCTCTTGTTAATAAAAAAAATACCTTCATTTGAAATTAAAAGTTACAAGGTACTCACATGAAACGATATTGACGAAATGAGCCCTTGATCAAAATCAGGAATCTTCGAAATGTTTATGAGAATATAATTTTCCGTCATGTAACAAAAAATGCGTGCAGTATATTCAATTAGCTGTTTTTATTGATGGGAGTCATTTTAAAATAAACGATACGAAACTATAATTACTTTAAAGGTATTCAAGGAAATAGGTAACAAAATTAGAAATGAAGCTAAACAATTAAAACAGGCCAGATTGCTAATGAATATACGAGTAAGCTTGAAAAATACGATTACTTTTCGCTGTTCTATGTCAAAATAGCTTCTTAACGTCGTTGGCATTTTTAAAATTACCATTCCCAATGTATACATATATATATATATATATATATATATATATACGCGCGTGTGTATATATATATATATATATATATAAATATATGTATATATATACATGTATTAAATAATATTGTACGGAGGTATCGAACCTATCGGGATAATATAGGTCGAAATATAATTTAAGGGTTTTCCTTTTTTCGAATAAAAAAGGGAAAAACTTTAAAAAATGCTGTTGTAAAGAAATAATAAAACAACTAAATGAAACTACGGGATGTATTATTATTTGTACTTTCTTCAGATGGGCTATTAGCAAAGATCTTTGCTAATAGCCCACCGGAAGATGTTGTAATACAACGAAACCTAGGTCGTGGTAAAGAAATTAAAGAAAGTACAAATAATACTACATCACGTAGTTTTATTTAGTTGTGAATAATGAATTTCTACAAAATTAACGCCATATGTATTCAATATTTGAAAACAGCCGATTTGGCTACATTGGCGATATTGTACCGTCGACTCCGAATTAAATTTCGAAAGACGATACAAAGCATTTGGTTCAACAAAAAGAACAAAACCTTAAAAAGTAAAGTGGGTCCATTAAATGCGAAAAATAAATTTGTTTCTTTACGCGACTGTTTATCATACCAGTACATATGTAAGAGTTGTGAATTGAGAATCCAAATCTTACAGTTTAATATAGCATGATAAATAAACAACTTGGCATAAATCATAACGCCTGAAAACATATTTTTTCTTGAAATTATAGTATTCTTGCAATAATCGTTCCTAGGTTTTATCATGGGCTCGTGGATTAATACCTTTTTAATTTTTTTAGGTCTTGTAATTTTTCATTACATCATTAATTTCAATTTTATTTGTCTATAAATTATCTCTATATGAATCTATATATGAAGAGCTGAAAATGTTGGAGCCACAAACGGATCCAAACTTTTCCAACGATTGAAATTTTATCCATATAATAACCACTAACTGCATATATCTGAGTCACTACTACTTATAACGCAATTATCTATACATTTTCCAGTGACTTTCAAAGTCAACCCAAAACACAAATTTCGTAACAACAATTTATCTACAATAAATTTGAAGGCTACAGAGAATTTAAATATATATTTTTTGTTCTTAATAGATGTGCCGCGAATGCCTAAGTATATCTATATACTTTCATTCTTTAACATGTCGCGTGTCGATGTTTGCTATAATGTGCAGAACGTGATGTTATATTAAAATCTATTTTATTTCTAAATTCACGAATTAAAAAAAATAGTTTTACGTACGTACGTGCGTGCGTGCTTGCCTGCATTTGTGCGTGCATGCGTACGTGCGTGTGTGTGTGTGTGAGATATCTCACTACAGCCATTCTGTATCCAGTATGGAAGAATTAATGATTGCAAGTTTGTAACTATAAAACTCTGTAATTTCTTAACGAATCTACATAAAACTTTGCATACGCATAAACCATAGCCTAGTTCTTGCCCTAACTTACAGAGAAACTATTTGACTTTGGTTAACATAAATTTGTCCGTTTTAAAAAGAGTGGACAAATTTTCACAATGCACGGGAAATAAAGTGATGGTGTCAACTTGAAATGTTCTATGTAGATGAAGCCGGGTATCATCAGTTCAAGTGATTTATTTTAAGGCAACAGCGCTACTCGCTTTCCCTATAGAATGTATTGAGAACCACCCTTTTTCGCAAGTAAGATGATATTGTGGCTAAGATGAAAGATAAACATGATAATGATATGCCGCCAGTTACAAAGAGCTAATAATTATAACAAAAGAAAGCAAGAAAGTAACGAATATCATGTCATTTTATAAAACATATTGTTGGCATTAATATAGAAGACGATTTACTATTAGTTAGAAATTTGCCATGGCTGCAAAATTCATAAAAGAGTGCAACCGTTGTAAGTTTGACGTGAGTTGTTACGAAAATTTGTATGCTTTGTTATTGATATAAAGAATTATAATATATGGAAAAAAGAAAGCCGTATGTACATAAGTTGAAGTGAATCAGCACATTGACTAGAGGCGATTAATAATCTTTCAATTTAGGGTTCAGTACGCTTGACTGTGATAGCCGAGATAAGGTTTCTGTTATTCATGTAACTAGATAGACCGGTAGACCTTGTTACTATGATAAGATGTTCCATAAAATGGTTTCTCTATATGCCTATAATACGATTCTGTATTGTTAATTTAAAATAATTACAAGCATTAAAAGAAAGAGAAAAGTTTTATTTATAAAGAAGATGATATTCAAGTGTGTCCTGTCTCGAATGATGTATTATATTCCAGTTACCTTGAAATACACAAATCTAACACCCATCTAAAGAGATCCATTTAACGATACCACTAAAAAATTATGTAATATATTTTCACGTCTTCGTGGAAATAAAAATAAAACGTAATAAGTAGCAAAGTTACAAGAATATTTGGTTGGAAAGAGCTATTTAGTTTAAGATAGGCTTGTGCTACTTAATACACGTGTGTATTTCTAAGAAATTAAACAATATGTATTATAATTTAAAATTTCCATTCATGTGGAAAATGTGGAAGAGAAAGGCATATTTTTAACGAAATTTGATTGACTTTTTTTTACTAGCGGACGCGCATGGTGGAAATTCGACATAAATGGCCAAAATTAAAATAACAGGAAAAAATTATCTCTAATAGGTTAATGTAAAAAAAAGTATTCAGTTCTTGAAATATAATAAAACAGGTTCAATAAACCCTCAGCTATTTCCATATTTAAATCTATTTATGGCTCGAAACGTAAACGTCCTCGCAATTATTTTGTAATAAAAAATATTGAAAAATGACTACCCATTTTTTATTATCGTATCGCTTACGTATGACAAATATGCAACAAAATTACTTTTTATACATTATGGTAGTATGTTTCAGTATATTTATGAAACATACTTCGACTTGCAAACCTTTTTAAAACCTGATAATTTTTATGATAAAATTTTTGTTCTTCATTTTGTCCTCTGTGCCTTAACAAACCACGACCTTGTTTTATATCACATTACCGTTTCGAAAATGAGTTTCGATATTCTCATAGAACAGAGTAGTCGTAAATACTAATTATGAAATATTCTAAGAACATGGGTGTTTTAAAGCAAGTGGTGACTGAAAAGAATATTAAAGCACATATTTAACAGTAATCGAAGTTCGAATTTTCGTTATTAAAAAGAGGCATGACTGTGACTCTTGAATATGCTATTGTTAAATCTAGTAAATACGGGATGTTGAAATTTTAGATGTCCCCTACAACTTTTCTCAATGAACCGTCTAGTAGAATTCATTATCTTGCAAAGGTTTGAATTATTTTTATTACAAGGATACAGTTTCAGAAAGTTTTTCTTTTATCTTGGGACAATAAAGAAACTATATGAGAAATCCTATGAAAAGAATGAAAATTTTCAAGTAGAAATATTAGAAAAATAACATGAATTATTATGCAGCCTGGAAGTATTTATTCGTGGCAAATAATACATAAATATATTTACGTATATTTGTGTTAAATGAAACTACGTGATGTAGTATTTTGCCTACTTTCTTTAAGTTCTTTACCAGATGTTGTAATACAACGAAGTCTAGGTCGTGATAAAGAACTTAAAGAAAGTAGAAATAATACTGCATCACGTAGTTTCATTTAATTGTGAATAATTAATTTTACAAAATTATCGCCAAATATATTCAGTATATTTTTTGTTGTGTTAGATGTTTACATTTTGTATATTTATTTTATTAAATAAAAGTGCAAGAATGATTGTTCATGAGAAAGGACATCTTTTTAAATTAATATGGTCAATTGCTTTAAGTATGTATACGTACATTCCCTTTCATTTCTTCATACAGTCGACAAAATAGCAAGTGGAAACTTAGAATGTATTAAAATATCCATGTGTTTATTATAGTTGTTTGGGATATTGAAATTAAATTTAATAGCTCTTGAATTTAAAAAAAAAACTTAAAAACATTTAATAAAGAAATCCCAGTTCCAGTCGATAAAATTTTCCTGACAGAGTCATATATATGTAATTTTTCACAAATTAAAAATTATATTATTACTTAGGAATTTAAACACCACTGCTTTATACATAGATCTGTAAAACAAATTTAAGTAATTTCCACTTTTGCGATGATTTCCCACTACGGTAAAAATTAATTCCTTTTAGCCTTTTTGTTTTGACAGAGATATATTTGAATTTGATTTGTAAAGTAAATGTCACATTAGTTTTATTAATATGTCCAAATGCAAATAATAAGTATCGCCATCTACTAGCAACCATGAACACTCTGATAATAGGCAGCGTCATCTATTAGCATTTATATACTAACTTGCTAAAGTAACAAATTGAAATGTCAATTTATTAGCAACCGCGCACCGTGTTTTATTAGGACAAGGAACTAAAAATATTATTTACACTTCAATAACATTTATTGAAAAAATTATTACATCTACGGTATAATATTGATTGGTTTTAAGATATTTATTCTAAAAACATAGTTAGTAAAGTAAATCTCGTTATCAGCAATATTTAAAACACGTCTTCGTATTTAAGAAACTTTTTGGCGTTTACCCCTTAAGAATCGAGTTTCACATATAGTGCTCGGTTTGAAGTTTTATGAGCAGTAAAATCAGAAATTCAGAATGAGAAGCGTCAAAAAAATATAAATGTTAGGTTCTAATCGTACGAAGTTCAGAGCGTTAAAAAGAGTAACCGTTAGGTGGCCTCTCCGCGCAACATTTCTGCGCAAATTTACAGTAAGATATCAATATGTTTATAAGGCATTTTCTTATGGAGTAATCGCAATAACGGAATGTGACATATATATTGGCATTTCCTCATGGCGTAATCGCAATGACGGTATGTGACACAAATAGTTTACTATCATTCGTTTATATCAAGAAGTAATCATTAAATGTCATTATGTGTGAATATTTTGTGTTTTTTAACCTACAAAATCAAAGTTTCTTTTAATTTTAATATCTTAGTCTGACGTTACTAAATGTTTTTATTTTTCTTATATAAATTTGATTTTGTTCATTTGTGTTTAACTTGAAAATAGTTATATGGCCAGCATATTTTATTAAATATTTTTCATTTACATTTAATGATATCGATATTTATATTTATATACAATGTTACCTATTTTATACATTCTAAAGCAATCGTATTTAAGGAGTAAAATCCAGTCGCGCGTCGGAGCTGACACGCACAATTTTTTTTTAATTCGCTTACATTATTATGGATGATTCAATTATACCTTTAAAATAGTAATACTTGTTGAAAAAACCGTAAACCTATCAACTTTATAGGTATTCTATTATCGACACAAACACTGCGTCTGTGTCCGTCTCGTAATTTGTGATTAGTATTCATTATTTATGTGTCGCTGAGTAAAAATATTCCAATGCGAAACAAAAAAATGTATAATATATATATAAATATATATATATATATATATATATATATATATGTATATATATATATATATAAATATATTATATATATATATATATATATATATATATATAAATATTTTCAGCAAAGTGGCTTGTTTTATAGCGTGGTAATATTGTACACGTATGATTTGATTCACTGATAATGGGCTGAGTTTATTATTCGGAAACTTAATTCGGATTGACAATAAAGCCTGTATAAATAATATAAATACTATTGGTATCTTCGAGATATCATTTAAGATGCCACTTCGCATTAAATTTGTTTATACTATTTAAACGAATGTAGTTATATTAATTTTAAAATATTTTAATAATTTAATAATGGTAGTAAATATTTTAGATTTATATCTGATTATAAATATGTTTATTCTTCTCGTAGCAATTTCTGTAATTATTATTGAAAATCATAATTTGTGAATTGCGAAAGCTCAAAAATTTTCTCTGATGGCGATCCTTCACAAGAATGGTTTTACCTTTTTTTTTATTTTACAGCTCTATCGTTAAAAAGCAATTTTATAATATATCTTTAACGAACATTTTTTACAGTGAACAATTAGATGCTAAATTGTGATATTTCTATAAAATATACAAGATTTTTTTATATAATTAAGATTACTTGTTAGATATTTCATTTATTTACATTGATCACAGTGATATTTTTTCGGCGAAGTCTTTGATTGTAAATTTTGGTTTATTTTTTGGAAAAATCATGACGAGTTCAAATATTATTTCAATTACTATTACATATTAAAATATTAATTTGTTTACATTAATAGACAATAAAAATAAAAAAGTCATGAGCTACGCCACATTAAGTACAATAGTCAGTAATTTACTATATTGGACAAAATAATAAATCTTTACCCGGGATTAGTTACTACGAAACATTATATTGAAATAATAACATCACAAATAATTAATACTACATATGACCCACCTTCACCATTGCCTTACCATCATATGGTGGGTAATAACAATGACTTTTAGGGTACATTAGGGTCACTTGATTTTGGCGTAAAATCTGGTGATGATCACTTGACAAAATTGGAAATATCGTTTTGAAAGTCATCGAAACTGTTGATTTTATTCTTAATACAACAAAATTTAGGTCGTTGTAAAGACTTTAAAGAAAGTAGAAATAATACTACATCACATATTTTAATTTAATTATTAATAAATATCTTTTCTTTATTATAACACACTTGAAAGTTTAGCACTCATAAAAATATATGATACTGATTAAGAATCACATTCCCGTTTTTTTTTGTTACTGATTTTACTACCAACTAGCTAATTTAGATCTGACAAACAAGGGCATGGAAGGATTTTTTTTACAGTCTACCTTTTTATAAGTAAAAGCTTTTCTATTGTATTACTAGTGTTTAAATTTATATTTTTCAACAAAATATCTTGGGTTATTCAGATATTTAATTGCAAAAATGCAAGGAGATACATCATAGCAGTGGGTTTATTTTTACATATCTCGTCAATGTAAATAAAAACTTATATCCGAAATAACATATATTTTTTTAGAAAACTTGTGTAACATTCATCATTCGTCGTTAGATAGCTGAACATGTTTAAATGGCATTCCCATCAATACATCGAAGCATATGTGCAAAAAGAGAAAACATACAATAAGCAAAGTATACAATGGAATACATACAAGTACTTTGCTAATTGTATGTATTCCATTGTATTACGATTGGTTTACATTTTATTTTTTTTCTCTAATTCCATTTCTCTGTACTTGATGTTTTAAAAGTCATTTCAAAAACTTATTCTCTTTATCTTATTCCATTTTCCTTTTCATATTAATATTTAAATACATTTTTAACTGAAATATGTTGTAAGCATTGAAATTTTTTAACTTCGCTCATAGTTTTTTCTAACCCTTAAAAATACCGAGTTCTCAATATGGATGTGGTCAATCTCAATATGGTGTTAGCCTGATTGGAAGGATTTTTAGAGTAACAATTAATTCGCATAATATGTACGTTAAAAAATGAACTAAACGTTTAAGTAATGAAATCTTGTCGTAATAAGGCATTTTGTTCAAAGTAAACCATTTTGTAACAAGGGCGTTTTGAAATTCAGTAAGAATACAACAAAATACAATTTCACATCTCAGTGGAAAATATTTAATATTACTTTTATTATTTCAGGAAAAGTCTGTTATAAAATACCATTATCCTATCTAACATAATAAATATGGAAACAAGTTTGTTAATTTTTTGTTTTACTTTCATAACTCATCGACTTAACCGATATTTCTAAAATTGTCCATTGTTTTCTTTGTAATGGTAATAAATATTGATTACTTTTATCACGGAATAAATTAATTTCATAATTAAATAAAATTACAGTATTATTAGACATAAGAACGCTAACGTGTATGTGTATATATATATATATATATATATATATATATATATATATATATGTATATATATATATGTATGTATATATGTTACAAATTACTTAGCCTTTTCCAATACTAATTCTTTGTATACAATCATAACAAAAACTCATTACACCGTATACCTTGAGCTCTACTGAAAATATTGAACGTAGCTACAAAATAGCTACAAGAAACAACAATAAGTAAGTAAAAAACTTAATCTACTTTACCGAGTCGACTATAGAACGGGATTACGACCGAGGCGGTCAACGCTGCATGAATGGTTCACCGCGCTTGAAGCCGCTATTAACGAACGTATGCATGTAGCAACCGAGCCAATCGTTCGCTTTATAATGTTTGCAAGTGGCTACCGTTGAAAGCAATATGTCTGTTCTGCAGCAGTAATCTGGTGACAACATGGAACCGGAGAAATAACATTTTAAATTGGACCCATATTACATTAGATCAATAAACATCATGCACGAGTATGCAGCAGTAATCTGGTGACAACATGGAACGGGAGAAATAACATTTTAAATTGGACCCATATTACATTAGATCAATAAACATCATGCACGAGTATGCAGCAGTAATCTGGTGACAACATGGAATGGGAGAAATAACATTTTAAATTGGACCCATATTACATTAGATCAATAAACATCATGCACGAGTATGCAGCAGTAATCTGGTGACAACATGGAATGGGAGAAATAACATTTTAAATTCTACCCATATTACATTAGATCAATAAACATCATGCACGAGTATGCAGCAGTAATCTGGTGACAACATGGAACGGGAGAAATAACATTTTAAATTGGACCCATATTACATTAGATCAATAAACTTCATGCACGAGTATGCAGCAGTAATCTGGTGACAACATGGAACGGGAGAAATAACATTTTAAATTGGACCCATATTACATTAGATCAATAAACATCATGCACGAGTATGCAGCAGTAATCTGGTGACAACATGGAACGGGAGAAATAACATTTTAAATTGGACCCATATTACATTAGATCAATAAACATCATGCACGAGTATGCAGCAGTAATCTGGTGACAACATGGAATGGGAGAAATAACATTTTAAATTGGACCCATATTACATTAGATCAATAAACATCATGCACGAGTATGCAGCAGTAATCTGGTGACAACATGGAACCGGAGAAATAACATTTTAAATTGGACCCATATTACATTAGATCAATAAACTTCATGCACGAGTATGTAGTTATTAATTTAGTTTTTAAGACTAATACTTCAATTCTCAGTTAAAGTGAATATGGAGATAAGTTTGCATAGGAAAATAGATTATAATATGTTGAGATTTATTTGCGAATGCCACAAGAATTAGAGAAATAATACTCGAAATAAAAAAAAAGACTTTCATATATTAATTAACCTAAAATTGGTATATGAAATACCAAAGGGCGTGCTGAAACATTTGCAGGGGCAAAATAATCTTTTCAGGAAATAACTATTTATTAACTCTGTATTCTACACGTGTTTTTTGGCATTTACACAAATACCTACTCTGATATTTAAAAAATTAATTATTCACAATTAAATAAAACTACGTGATGTAGTATTATTTCTACTTTCTTTAATTTCTTTATCACGACCTAGGTTTTTTTGTATTACAACATCTTCAGGTGGGATATTAGCAAAGATTGCTAATATCTTTGCTATCTTTGCTAATATCCCGCCTGAAGATGTTGTAATGCAACGAAACCTAGGTCGTGGTAAAGAAATTAAAGAAAGTAGAAATAATACTACATCACGTAGTTTCATTTAATTGTGAATAATTAATTTCTACAAAATTAACGCCAAATATATTCAATATTAATTTTTAGTAAACTTACGCTTTGTATTCAAATATGAACCTATGAGAATTGAAACAAAAGTTCTGAGAAAATAATTTCTACTGGAGCCAATGTTTCATTTTATGTAGTTTTGCTAGAGAGGTGCACATGTTCATTTCCAATACCACCTGTTTCATTAAATGAATATAAATTTTCTTTGCTCCCTTCCATTTATAAACCGTCTAATTATTATGGCCCAATACACACGCTAATTCCACAATTTTGTTTTATATACAACAATAAATTTCGTAACAATGAAATTTATACAGCATAACACAATACCTATTAAAGTAATTTAATTATAAAAAGCGACAACAAACGCAAATCATAAACGAATTGTGGACACGAAGTAAACTTTTAGCGAATACACACAAAATCGGAAAATTTTGTATGGGGAAAATGACTGATGACAATGTTTTCAACACTAACTTATTCCACTTTTTCTATACTATTCCATAAGAAACATTTTTCGCTTGGCCGCTCCAGGCACAAGAGCACCATTGGTTTCAAATAAGATCACCCACATTTTCCCTCGTATGCACTAATTTATTATAAGAAATGTAAAATCTTCAAATTGCTTGTTATCGTTGAATAATTAATTAGTTGAACGAAAGTCTATTCTCTGGAGAAAAGTAGTTTGATTTTTAAGCTAGTTCTGTTAAAGTTCTTAATACCACGGCGATTTCGTGATTTCATTATATCATTATGTAGGACTAGGAAAGGCATATAAAGAGAAAAAGACTATTGGTATATGGTGTATAAACTTTTAATATATCTAAAAAAATATTTCTAAAAAATATTTTTAAAAAATATTCCTAAAAATTTCTCTCCAGTTATGGTGTATAAATTTTTAATACAACTAAAAAAATCTTTCTCTTCGTTAATCTTCTCAGAAGCAGACAAATTTAGATATAATCATTTTAATAAAAGATTGTAATTTACTAATATACTTGAAGCTACCGCTCAACAATTAAGATTTACGTATTTTACTACGAAATTAGTGATATTTTTTGGAGTCAAGGTTAAAAAAGGTTTAGGAAAATAATAATTAAATGAAACTGATATGTTGAAACATATGTGGATAATTCTTTTAATTAAATTTCTAAATTCCGTTTTTCACTTACTGACATATTTCGTATTATTTTACAAAGTAAAATATCATAAGTAAACTATTCCATTGGGAGATGCGCAGACGATAATCACAGAAAAATAAGAGGAGTCAATTAGTAATATTTAAAAGCTTGTCTATCTGCCTATGCTTCTAGAGACAGTTTGAGGAATAAAATTAAAAAAATATTCCCTTTGTATTGTTGTCCCTTCGCGAACTAAATTATATTTTTTTATTTATTTTTTCCTTCTTAGGGTTACATAGCTAAACTAAGTTGAATTATATACGTCACAACCATTTTACTCGCAGACTATTAGTACTATAAAACTGAAGTTTGATACGGTTATACATGTTTCTAAAATCTACAAAGTAAGATAAAATATGTTTAGAAATACTTTCTGAGCTAGCTTCCCTATATGAAAATTGAGAGTGACTTTTTTATTCGCATACCCATTTTTATACGGTAACGTTGAAGATATCTTTCAAAAATATTGGGAAATATCATGAAGACTTTTTCGTTTCCGTGTACGATATATAAATTTCTAAAGGGATCATTTTTATTCTAGGTACGTACCCCCAACCGCTACTTTCGCATATTTGAAAAGTAATTTCAAAAATGTAATGAAATTAAAAGGAAAATTTTCTCAGATAAGTAGGCTCTACTAGTTTACGTTTATGACGTAAAATTGTGTCACAGAAACTCCATATAAATAATTTAAATCAACTGCAAAAATATTTTGTATATTTTAAAATGTATGTTTATTAGGACTTAAAGTTACATCAGGTAAATGTTATATATATATATATATATATATATATATATATATATATATATATATATATATATATATATATATATATATATATATATATATTAGTATCATGATTATATTCTAAATAGTTTAATGGAAATACCATGCACGTACGATGTGCAGGCTTGAATAATTATATGTACCTATGTGTGTATGGAGTCTAATAGGTTATACTCGTAATTAACAAGTTTTAGTTGTTACATTGATGTAAACGTTAATACAGTATTTCCTTAAACTTTCCTAATTTAATTTTATTTAATGCTACACTTTAAACCAAGCACAAAAAACGTATTATACAAACGACCTAATTATGAATCCGCAGATGTATTTTCTTAGTTTGTTTGATAAATATCAGCAGTAAATGGACCACATTTCGTTCATCTCATTAACATTTTCAATAACATTTTTAATTTCAATATAAATTATTGTTACCGAAACTAATATCATATTGTCGGTAAATTTTTAAGACAAATTCAAAACTATCTCAATGAAAAGAACTTTATTATTATATAGAGCTTTTCAAGTTAAGTTAGTTTCTAAAATTTCAAATCATTATTTTTTTAGTTTTTTTTAAATATAGTGTAAAAGTCAGTTGGATTAAAATAACGGTTTTCGACAGGCGACATTTGATTGCATATTTTCTTTAACGTTTCTACGTAAATCTGAATCAAAATTTTTGACAATCACCGTTATCTTCCTTCGAAATTCAGGGAAACCATTTATGAGATAATTGAATCAAACAGGATTTGTATTTTATATATCTCGATAATATTTCCCTTACTCTGATAGGTTATATAGTCATAGGATTACAATAATTCATTCATTCCACTAATCAATCAAAAAATCAGTTGGCCACCTTAAAAAGATTTACGTTAATAGTACATTTTTTGGGAGAATATATTCTCTTTTCCATACGTGTCAGCAACATTTGCTGCGTTCGCTTATGTATTAAAATACGTACTATTTGGATCTTAACGAGGTTTGCTTAAATAAATATTGAAGACTGGACAATTTTTGCATTCACCACATTTTTTCTCAGGGAATTCAACCATTTGTATGCTTACAAATTTTAACTTTACTGATTAATGATTCGCTGCTAGTGCAATCAGCATATTTTCTACCTTTTCTTTAATAATATATTATATACTTATTTTTGTAGCCCGGGTTACCTAGGTAGGTCCCTTTACTATTTATGCCTCCAAACTGTCAAGTAAGTTGGACTATAATGTGCGGAATGGGATACTCAAAAATCTCTGAAAAAAAAATCCTTTCGTAATTCATATTCATTACTGTTCTTCTTTCCCTCCCTGGTTTTTCTCTTGTTCCTCCTTTGTTCTCTTCAAAATATTTTTAATAATTACTTGTTATTTTTTATTTCTTCGTTAATTTGCCATTCTATTTGCTACAAATTTATTAATTTTTAAAAATTTTATTACGTATCTGTTGCAGTCTTTCAAAACACATAACATATTTTAAATTTGGTGATTTGTGTGACTGGAAGAATGGTTTTGCAGTTAGACCGAGAAGAGCATACTTTTTGTAGACATTTCCAAAAGTATGTCTCGAAAAATATTACCCGAAATTCTAAAAAAATATATAAGAATTACAGAGAAAAATATTGACATGGGCTTTTTTAAAATTTCCATACAAATAATTTTGTGTGCTAGCACTGATTACGCTTCAGTTTTATGCTTTGATTTTCAAATTGTTCTGTCAACTGGTTTATGAGAAAAACGATTGTATCAAAAAGATAGAAAGGACACATGTAGCATTCATTTTTTATATTGCAGTACGGAATCCTAAAAACTGTTTTCGCATTTTCTGAAAATTATCTCATTACTGTAAACTATTTTATCTGTAGTATTCGAAAAGTGTGACCAACGTTTAAATTTGAATGACATTAAGAATTTAATAAAACATATTTTACGTGCTATATAAAAAGGAAACCATTTATTTCAAACATGTGAATTATTACAGAGCATAGTGAATAAGATATTAAATAATATTTAATGTGAGATGATAATATCTTATAACAATATATCATTGATAATTGGTCTAATAATCAGTATCATAACCAAAAAGTAGTCAAAAAAATAGATAATTGCGAGGATATATTTGGCAGATTCTTCTGCTTTCCTGTCTAAAATTCTAAATTAACTTTGTTCCCCTGTGTCTAAAAAAAAACATTTCCACATTCAGTCTCCAGGCGTGTCAGGAATGATGTAAACACATACTTAAAGAGTCCCTTCAAGCTTATTTTGTTAATGAATTTATTCGAAGTGATTTATTAGTGTCAGTAACACAGAGCATAATACTGCAATGAATGTTGTAGTAAATGGTTGATAGCGAGCAGGGTCTGAAATTTCGACATATTTAAAGAGTGGATATTATGAAGGCTTGATATACACTGGAGCCTTTCATAATTTTATTGTTGTTAAAATTATGTATAATTTTATTTCCTTTGCCTACAGAAAAATAATACTTATCAATATACAGCCACGAACTTCATACTAGCCTACCTTCTCTATGTCTTATCACCGCAGTGTAAATATGTTCCTTTCAACGTTTGCTGCTTGTAAACATAATGAAATGGTCGACATACATGCTATGTTTGCTCTAGTATCGGAGGAAAATGGCAGAAGAGAGAAAACTCAGTAGGTTATTGGTGTAATTTGGCCTCGGCTCGGTCGCAATTAACTTCCGAATATGGTTCACTAAAGCGGATTATATTTTCCACTTACGAAGTGTTCACTCTCGTACTAGGTTTATTACTTGTTGAAGGTTGACTAGAAGGCAAACATGTATGATGAGATTCGGCTAAATATTCGAGATTCAATTAAGTTTAATTTTGTCCATTTATATAAATGTTAGTATAATTTTGAATACGTGAATATTGTTTACTAAATGTTACACTACAATAGAGTCCTCTTGAAATGCAAAAGTGGTACATCGTCCAAATTATAACCATTTATCAAATTGATCCCATGTTGATATCTGAGAGTATGAAGACGTTAATAAAACTATCATCATCACTTAGCGTAGACTAAGTAGAAATTTTTTTATATAAATTTTAGCAGCAGTACAATCGCAGAATCACGTATTGTTTAAATTTTGCAATTTTTTTCCTTAATTTGGCTTTTTATAATTTAAACTAAATTTAACTTAATTATTCATCTCTTAAAAATCAAAACTTTATATATTCATGACCTCGTGCAAGTTTTAGTTTTACAAAGTTAATATTTTGTTTGAATACCCAGATTCCGGACATATTAGATAAAAAATTATAATAGAGCCTATTTTTATATATTAGATAAAGAATTATATATAGATAAAGAATTTATATAGATAAAGAATTATATATAGATAAAGAATTATATATAGATAAAGAATTATATATAGATAAAGAATTTTTATATATTAGATAAAGAATTATATATAGATAAAGAATTTTTTATATATAGATAAGGAATTATAATAGAGCCTATTTTTATATATTCCGCCCCATACTTGTCATAGCTAAATAGCGGCTATGTAGATTAACTGATAACAGAGTGGGGAAATTTAATAATAAAAATTGTTTCATTTTAAGAAAAGCTATTACAGCTTTATTCTTGAGTGGCATAATCCACTCAAATACAGGTCTCAAAAATTGAATTTGTTCACTAAATCATATACTAAAATTTTGCAGATATTAAATTATATTGAAGTAAAAAGAAAATATTTATTCCATTTTTTTTAAAATACATTCAATAAGAGAAAAAATTAGTAAAATATACGTTTTTACGCACATACCCATTCCTATTTTATTTTATTTATCCATTACTCCCACAGCAGAAAAATATTATTTTCAAAGTCAAATTCCAGTAAACAGTACGAAGTGACCAATATCGGAGCTCAGTTATTGTGGACACGTAGTCGACAGCAGCAGCCGCAAACCCGACGGATTATTCATATATATTTAGGGGCGGCTTGAACGTATTCATATTCCATAAACAGTTCAGTATAGCGGAATGTCGGTTATTGTGTATAAATTCAAAATGAAGTGAGCTTAACCTATAAAGTGGTGGCAAAGTAATATGTACTCTTAGATAAAAGAGCATAGTTCAATATACTTAGACATAGTTTTTTAAAATCTTTACCAAAAAGAATTTGTCCCAATATTGAAGGTTTATTGAATACATGCAAAAATGTGAACAGTACAATTTATCATCAGAAATTGTTGAAAAAATATTCAATTTCCACTAACATGTAAGTGACAAACACTTCAGATTGGACATAAAAGTCGAATGACTCTTTTTCCTTCACCATACAGCGTTGTATATTGTCTGCCAAGGAGATCCAAATAATATGTATGTTTTTCTTAGATTTTCAAGGTTTCTGCTTTCATAACTTATGTGTAATAAGAAAACAAGATGTTTATGCATTTTTGAAATTTTGTTTTCACTTTTTAACCGACTTCAAAAAAAGGGGGAGGTCCTCAATTGAAATCTTTTTTTTACGTATGTTCAGCAATAACTCTTTACCGAGTAGACTGATTTCGATGATTATTTTTATTTAAACGAAGAAACTTTAAGGGTGAGTCCATATAAATATGATGATTATCTGATGATAAGGCCCGGAAATGAAAGATGGAATTCCTTAACGGAGGTTATTAAATTATCTGTGATTAAAAATATTTGCTACTAGTAGTTGTTACTTTGCCAAATAACTACACCGTCGAACAGGCCAGTGTCTAATGGTGAGTTTTGGAAATGAACAAAGAAACAACTCCTTAAGGGATATTAAACGTGAAACAATGAAACAACTCCTTAAGGGAAATTAAACGTGATTCGAGATATTTGCTACTGGTAGTTGTTATAGTGCAAAATAACTACCCCCTCGACCATTTTAGAATATGATGATACAATCTGTACATGAACAATGTAACTCCTTATTAGATGGTAGTAAATCAACCGAGATTCAATATATTTGCTAATAGTTAGGTGTTACTTTAGTTATTACTTTGTAAAATTTGATATTGAATTTTGGATATAGAGAACGGAACTCCTCATGTGGTATTTGTTACTTTGTATTGTTGGTAACCAACCTTAAACATAGAGGAAGTTATCTATATATTAGTTTTTGCCCGTGACTTCCAAATACACAATATTTTAAGAAAAGAAATGATTGGATGGTAGTTATAGTGTGGTGATTAATATTATTAATTACTAAAAATTCAAAAAATAAATCTTAAAAACCGACTCCAAAAAAATAAGTACTCAAAAGTAAAAGTAATTAACTTAAAATAGGATTAGCAATAATACTTATTTGCAATAAATAACAAAGTTATTTATTTTGAAGTCCACCGCCGATTAAATTAAACAAATATAAAATTTTACCTAATAGACATGCCAATTATGAATCTATTTCGTATTGCGAGTATATTAGAAGTTAAGGTTTCAAATTTATATTATAAATTAAATTGCAAATTTGTTTAAATTGATCGTCAGTGCTGGCGCCGACTTCAAAAATAAATACTTTAGTTATTTATTACGAAAAAGTAGATATCTATTTTGAGTAAATTATGCAACACTATCGTAATTATTATTACTCGTTATAATATATCATATTTAATTTATTTTGGTATCGTTTCTAACTCATAATAAACTTAAATTTGTAATGCTTAATTAATTGTTCATCCTTGTCTTCATTTATTTCCGAAAATATATTTAAAAAAACCCCAAATCATCTTTAAGTTTTGTATTAGTTCATTTATAAATAATATAATTTTAATCGTAGCTTCGAATTTGAAAATTGTTAGTATTGACATTCATTATACGTTTATAGGTATATGCTAGGTCTTTTTACCTACACGTGTTTAAAATTGTATATCAGTTGTACTAATATTTTTTCGCAGATAGTCATTTAAATATGTATTATTTTTAATTTTCTTGAAAGTTTTATAAAGTCAATGAGCAGTTATAATGTTTCTGCATATTAATATAAGAGATTAAAGGAAGGAGAAATTTTTAAAAAAATGAAAATTATTTATGATGAAAATTGTTCATCGTATGCAAGTTTTAAAAACTGAGTTTAAACGAAACGGTGAGATCGATTAGGTAGGCAAAAAATTGTCATGACTCAGGAAATGATATAATATACTATTCTGGAAATGATATACTGTCACGACTTTTGAAATTATTTTTATTAATATTACTAATTTATTCTTAATTTGCTATATTAGAATGGCCTTAGTTTCTATGGCATATATAATGCGTTTATTATATATTAGATGGCACATCCATTTCAATAAAACATACCGAAACATAAATGAGTTTTAATTTACCTAAAGCATTTTCCAGTACTTGTAGTCAGTAAAGTAAAATGGCTGATTTTTTTTGCGCTGATATGTACATTTATAACTTTTAAACTTTAATAGTGTGTACATTTTTGACGAAAAGCCTCCATTTTGGCCAAGTTCATTTTAAATTCTGGGAATATTTAGTATAATAATTTTCATGTGGAGGAATAAATCAAACCTTCTCCTACAATTCATATATATCACTTTTTATAGGCGTCGTACATTCACTTCATGATCTGCTTTTTGCAACTCATTCCTCGCCAAAATCTTTAAACAGGGTTAAGTTTAGAAGATTCATTCCACAAAATTTTACTTCAGTTTTAAATACGAAAAAAGGAACAGTAAAATGATAATTTCTCTTTTTCACTTTGAATGAAAAATAATTAAGATTGACGCAATCACAAATGAGGAAGGCTTATCATTCTGCATTGCGATACGTCCCAAGTCGGTCATATTGCGGCCGCTGTGAATAAAAATATTCGCGATGTCTGTTTACGCAATTAGTGTAATAATGATTACGCAATTAGTGTAAAAATATATATATTAGGGTGTCACTTATTTTTCAAAGTTTTTATTTTGTAACACATACCTTCTAATTTTTTTCATTTGGCCAAAAAACACTCGAAAATAAATATTTATCTTATTTGAAGCACCGCAACCCATGCCGAGTTGAGCGCGAAACATGTTCATACAAGTAACGAGGATGACCAGCGCGTACTCGCTCTTGTAGTCATTTGTTTCCGAGTTTTTAGCGGCGTATCGCTTAATTAACGAGCATAATAGTTTATTTTCAAGATGTCAATGGAACTTAGAAGTAATAAGAAAAATATTTTCTTGGTTGGTGAGATAAATCACCAAATAACGGGTGCAAAGTTGCCGTCTAATCGTCAAGTTCTCTCAGTTCTGTTTTTTAATATTCGCGAGGTAAAATTTACTGTTGATGAAAGTGCAAATCTTGTGATTTGTGAGTGCATCATATTTTGGGAAAAAGCTAGAATACCTACCAGAGCTGTACCTAATTGTGTGAAAAAACTTGTGGATCTTTACCATGTTTGGAGAGAGCTACAAAAAAACTGAAAAACACAGGACGTTTATAAGCACCGCGAGGAGAAGTTAGAAAAATATTTAGATAATTTATTTGATATTGCGCATGCCGATGCTTTACAAAGAATCAAAATAGAAGAAGACAAAATATTTTTACAAAAACAAAGAGAGCCAGGGCGTTCGGGTTGCTTAGCGGGTGTTGACAAAAAGTTAGTTGAGAAAGAAGAAAGAGTAAGGCAGAGAAAACTAGGAGAAGAGGAAAAAAGACTAAAGCATTTGACTGATATGAATTTATTCACTTCAGAAACCTCTATCCTACCTCAAGACCTTCACGAACAGTCTACCAGTTCTGACGAAAGTTTGGAAGAAAATTTACCGTCCACCTCGCAATCGCAATCCGTGACTTCGCTATCTGCTACAAAAAGAGGAAGGACGTGTTTTATTACCCTTAAATTAGTTGCAGCTTTAGATAGATGTCAACTAAGTGAAAGGGATTCTGTTTACATACTTCAGGCTGTTGTAGAAGCACTGGTCTCAGTTGTGAAGACTTTCCTCTCAACAAGTCTTCTATTCAACGAATTCGGACCCAAATGAGAAAAGAGAGAGCAGAATCAATAAAAACTGATTTTCAGAACAACGTGCCTGAAATTTTGACTATTCATTGGGATGGAAAGCTATTGCTCGGTTTAAATGTGACAGGTTCAAAAGAAGAACGCCTGCCAATTCTCATTTCATTCGGAGAAAAAGACCAACTTCTAGCACTGCCAAAACTCGATAGTTCTAGTGGCAAAGATCAAGCTGAAGCTGTTTTAAATGCCCTTTCTGATTGTGATCTCAATGACAAGGTACAGATTATGTGCTGCGACACAACGGCTTCTGATACAGGCCGCTTAAATGGGGCTTGTGTGCTCTTTAGCAAAAAATTAGAGAGGGAATTGTTACTTTTTGCTTGCCGCCATTATATGTATGAACTAGTACTGAAATGTGTATTTGAATCAAAGATCCATCAAGTTACTAGCAGTCCCGATATCCCGTTATTTAAAAAAATTAGAGACAATTGGAAGAACGTTAATGCAACTGCTACCGAAACATGTACTGATTTCGTAAAGAAATATTTTTGTGAAACGATGATTAACGAACTTATTAATTATTATAAAAAAGAACTACTGAAATACGTGTGTACTGAATACTGAAATACGTGACGATTATCGGGAGTTGATTGAACTGTGTATAGTGTTTTTGGGGGGAGATAATGTAAAGAAATTTAAAATCAGACCACCTGGCGCCATGCATCAGGCAAGATGGATGGCAAGAATTATTTACTCTTTAAAGAAATGCTTGCTGCCATCACAGTTTAAAATGAGTGCTAAGGACAAACGAGCACTGCAAGATGTTTGCTTATTTATTGCAATAGCTTATGTAAAGCCCTGGCTTGAGTACAATTTGGCGGTAAAAGCCCCGAATCAAGATTTATGTTTCTTAAAAAACATTGAAAAACTACGAAACAGTCGACCAAGTGATTTCTAAAGCAGCTCTGACCAAGTTCAGCCAACACTTGTGGTATTTATCAGAACAAATAGTTTTATTTTCATTATTTGATGATGAAGTTGATACACAAACCAAAGCTGATATCGTATCGAATTTACAAAGGGAAAGCTTGTATGATTTTGGGAAGAGATATATTCCATCGAAGGAAGAAATATCTGCTTCTTTGTACGGTGAGTTGAATAAGTGTTTTTTTTTCATTTTATCATTAGAAAATGTGATAATTTTGTTAATATATTTCTTTTATTGTTTCAGGAAAACGTTTGAGTGATTTCGTGACCATCAGGAGCGCAAATTTATTATCGCGGTTAAAAATTGATAACGCTTTTCTCCAGGAAGACGTCTCTTCATGGGAACAAATCCCTTCCTTCAAGGAAACTAAAAAAAAGTTATGCACTTGAAGGTAGTAAATGACACAGCAGAGAGAGGCGTGAAGCTCATGCAAGATTTTCATGGATTAATAACTGCTGCAGAAGAACAAAAACAGTTCTTGTTACGTTGTATACAAGAACACAGAAAGTTGTACCCGATTGCAAGAAAGATACTTTAAAAAAAAGTATCCTGAATCCTGAATTATATATCTTTTTCAATTTTATAAATGAATACATAACCTAAATTAATCTTCCACTGTTTTCTATTATAAAATACGTATTTTGATCATAATATAGCTTACATGCAACTAAGTCTTTTAAAACCGTTGCTTAGAAAAACAATGATACCTTGTCGGCACGGGTTGCCATTGTCATATGACGATGAAATTTTGCACGAAGGTAGCCTTTAGTACTATAAAAAGAATTAGAGGGTATGCGTTACAATATTTAAAAGAAAAAAAAATTGGTGCTATAAGGGACACCCTAATATATATATATATATATATATATATATATATATATATATATACACACATGTATATGCGTTCAATTACATTGTCAGGCATAATTATTAATACTGAGAAAGGAAAAACCCTGTTAAAATTATTTACGCCTCAGAGCCGCTATTCTCAGAAACTACATGACGTAGAATCTTGAAATTTAGCATGATACAAAAAATATTAACCTACATTTACTTCCATAGCTTAGACCCAATATATTAACACAAAAATTTTCCGGGGGAGGATAAGTACTCGAATTTTTTTTCATTCTATAAATAATGTGGAGTAACGTTTGGATAGACTAGTTATAACAGTAATTTTTTAATAGAATTGGGTAGCATATCTTTAGAGGTATTATAAAAAGTATGAAAAAAATATTTTTAAAATAATTATCACAATTCTAAGAGTACCAAATCCAGAATTATGAGACAATAGGGGTTTTTGAAGTTCACGCAAAGGTTATAGGAAAACTATACCTATGATTTTAGATTTCATATATTTTAAATAAATACCTTGTTTTATTTTCTTTATATTTTTATAGGTTTTCTCGGAAAACATGTGACGTAAAAGCTTGAAATCGTCATATTAATGCATTTTAAAAACCTATATATTTTCTAATAACTTTTTTTAATTTTAAATACGAAATTTAAAGACGAGATAAAAAAAGCCTTAATTTGTTAAATGTTCCATATTTTATGGCTAGGTATACACAAATATTTAAATAGTATTTTGATAAATTTATTCCCAAAATATGCAAAAAATCATCTATTTACACAGCTACTAAATATATATATATATATATAAAAAATTAATATCTGCAAATAGTGTAAGAGAAATATCATGTACCTTTAATTTATTATAACTGCCAAAATGTGTATGGAACGGTGTGGATGTTAATAGTGCTTGAACAGTTTTTTTTTAATTTTATGTAAATCAATATACATATTATATTTTTAAAATTTCTCTGTTTTAATTATTTCAGCATTATATCCGTAATAAAAGTAATCTCCTTCTAGCCTTGTTATTATTAGTTTTAATTTGATTCTATTCGATTTTTAATGCATTTTGCTTGTACATTCTAGTAAATTATTTTAGTAAGTAAACCATCAACTAGTATTTGAATTATATCGTCTATTAGTTTATTAGTTTTGATTTCAAATTATATGCGAAGGACAAAAATGCCACAAGTACGGTGTTTTTTTTTATAAACTTTCAAACTTTTATGTCAGTATAATACTAATTTATTCAAAACCGCATAACCGCTACCCTCGATTATAATTAAGATTTTATTGGAAGAAATTAAAAATTGCAGCGCCATATAGAATGATGAAAGGAAATTAAATGCAAAGCTATTAATAAAAATGACAATGATAATAAAAATATTTCGTTTGAAATTAGGAATTAAATGGAGTGATTCTCTTACCACATTTTATTGCGTATTAAGCGTATCAAAAAAATCATGTCTATTCGAGACTCGATTTTGCTTTTTTATTCGCGCTTTTTACTTTTTTGTTTCAAACAAGAATTTTCCTGCTAAATAAAATTTCTTCAAATAAAAAGAAACCTATACATATCCCGGCCCGTCCACTATCGCTGTATAAAAAATCACGTCAATCAATTGCTTTGTTTTAACGTTAGGATACGATTTCACGGGATGAAAAAAGCCTATGTTACCGGCAAACCAACTATCTCTGTGTAAAAAGTCAGGTCGACTTGTAGTTCTGTTGCGGTCTAAAAGAAGAAAAAAGAACCTTTTCAAATGTTTAAATGCAATAGAACACTTTGGCTTCTAAAATATTAGTTAAGATTATAATACTAGTCAGGAAAAAATTTCCCGGGATAAAACCTAGCCTATGTCGCTTTCCGGTCACCGAGTGCAAAAGTTGATTTATTTGCTCCGTTGTGATGTGAAAGAAGAAAAAATAAATCTTTGCATTTAAAATATTAACTAGGATTATAATACTAATTAAGATTCCCCCGGATGAAAATTAATCTAGGTTTTTTACCGGTCCACCAATTTTTTCTGTGTAAAAACATTTCGATTCTTCGCTACCGCCCTACGTAAAAGAAACAAAAACAAGCACACTTTCTAATTTATAATATCAGTGAGGATAATATCAGTCAGGATGAGATTCCCAAGCACAAAAAGGAGTCCACATCATATCCCGGCCCACCAACTATATCTGTGCAAAAATATATGTCGATCTATTGCTTGCGACATGAAATCATGACAAAGGGACCCACTTTCCTATTTAAAATACTAGTTACGATTATAATATTAGTTATAATGAATTTTCTCGGTGTAATAAATTGTCTATGTCATTCTCTGGCCCACCAACTATCTCTGTGCAAAAACTTAAGTTGTTCTATTGCTCCATTGCGACGTGAAAAAGAATAAAATAATATACTTTTTCATTTAAAATATTAGTAAGGAATATAATGTTATTTTGGATGTGATTTCCCGAGATAAAATGATATATTTTTTTCCCAGCCCGCCCAACTACTTCTGGGCAAAAAATCATATATATCCGTCGCGAAGTGAAAGAAGGACAACTAAACACACTTTTGCGTTTATAGTAATAGTTAAGCTTATAACATTAGTTATTATAAAATTTTCCAGCACAATAGTAGTCATTGCTATTTCCCGGTAAGTTAGCTATATTTAAGTAAACAATTTATGGCGAAACATTGTTTATCTGTGACGTGAAGGGAGAACAAACAAACACACTTTTGCGTTTATTTTATTAAACGTGTAACTCTAAATTAAGAATTAAACTGAATGATTCTTTAGCTCTTTTATATCGCATATGTAGTGATTTGAAAAGTCACGTCGATCCGTTGCTGCAATGCGACGATGCCTTCTAATTCACTTTGGTATTTTTCAGTTTTAAACTAAAAGTTTGTCATATAATTTCCAAATCGCTCAGCTATTTTTTTGCAAATTAAAAATAAGGTTTAATATTCATTGTGACGTTAAAAAAGGACAAACATACTTTAGCCTTACATAAGTTAGAATAATAAATCTGTAGAATTGTTTCGTTTACATATTGAATTTATTGACGAAAAGAAATTTAGAGTGATGAAAATTAAGAGAACGCAAAAATATGGGTTTTGATATTTAAAGTGTCTGTAAGCCTATTTGTTGACGCACCACTCAAGAGTAGTTTTTAATACAATTTTTAAGACAATTTTGTTAAACTGTTTACTGATAGGTTCTATAGGCTCTTAGGTAACGTACAGGCGACGTTTTATAGCAATTGGCCAAAACAAAATAAAATGTACCAACTTGATATTTCGATACAAATTATACTTACTTAAAGAAAGTTTGCCTTTATAATTTTTATAACTGGTTACATTACGTATACTACCTTTACAATTAACTTAATAATATTTTCTAAAGACGCAAGGCTTATTAGAAAAAAATCTTTAACCGCTTATCACTAAATGTAAATATTCGTGAACTTTCAATTGCACGTATGAACGAAGAAGGAATATGAGATATCCAATTATTATAATTTATTATAGGTTTCATTATTTAAGGTCAATTACTAAAATATAATGGTATTTTCTAATATTAGATACGTGATGTGATATTATTTTAAAATTAGCCGAAAGGGTGCTTTAAGGCAGTATCCACGAATGAAAATAAAAAATTTCGTATGTCGCTTCTGCAATGTCGGTTCGTTGATATATTTTTCCACGATTTATTAAAAGGAGGTAGTTCTGTTTTAGAACATGACAGTTTAAAACAGGCTGGTCCTAAAGTTACTGGACCCGTCATTGTCATATTATCATTGGTATTCGTTTCAATTATTTATATTAATTAGGGTCTAAATTGTTTACTTCTAGAGACATGTTCAGAAAGCATCGCATGTTTGGTATTTAAATTCTCATTTACCTAAAAATATGACATTAAGTGATTTTATTCTTAAACAGTGTTTTTAATTTATAGGGAGAAACCAATTAGAGTTTTTCCTGCCTCGAAAGCCACATATGAAAAATAAAATCTTTGCACACGGCCTTTCTAGTTAAACGACCGGGTCCGCGGATGAAATCCTAATTAACACTGGAATAATACTAATATATATATATATATATATATATATATATGTGTGTGTGTGTGTACATATATATGTATATATATGTATATATGTGTATATATATATATATATATATATATATATATATATATATATATATATATGTATATATATACATAATTGTATCGTAATTTTTATAAAATGATATAAATAAAACTTAATGTTTCACTTAGTTTTTTGGCTCTGTGTTATGAAATGCAAATGATATAGTAAAATATATATAATACTTAAACAAATAATACATAATAATACCTAAACAACTATTTTAATAGTAAATGAGTAGTAATAGTTTTCATGAAATCTTTGAATTTAACATATGTTATATTTAATTCAAATCACGGTACGTAAAAAAAATATTGATTTTGTTTAAATTAGCTTGGTCGAACATTTAGATTTCACTTCAATCGGTTTACAAATAAAAAAGGTATAAGTACGTAAATATTTATTTTCGGTGTGTTTTGCACGTTTATGTCAGAAGCAGTGGAACCGCAGTGGCTGCCAACGCCTTCTATTAGCGTTTTCAGTACATTTTGTGCTCATGGAGTTCTTTGAGAAAAAAGAAAAAGAACACAAAAAAATCTTGATAACTTTCCTAACTTCGAATTTCACGCATACCAAATCGTAAGCATAGCTAGTTAATAGGTCATAAAGGCGTATGCACTGATAGGGTTAAACCGTACAATTAGTATGCAATATACCACAATATAATATACTTATATCAGTACATTCTAAAATATTGTAATGTTTATCACATAATGTCACTTAGATCAAGTCTTGAAAATTAACCATCTCCCTAAACTCATGTTAATTGAACAACAGTGGTTATAGGCATTCGATTTACTCAAAGAAATGAAAAATCGACATAAAAACAATTTTTTTTATTTAATAAAAAATTTCAAATAATCATTTCGTACCATTACTGCTCACAAATCACATGCAATAATAAATTTTTAAAAATTACATCGAACTTTACGTTTTTAAAAACATCTCAATCAACCCTTTTGCATTTGGTATGGAATTGAAAAATTGGAAACTGATGGATCAAAATTGGAATTGGTACATTGAAAAAACTATAAATTTATGTGTTAAATATATATGAGATGATGGAAAATCGACCATTAAAAAATTAGCTTCCGTGCTCAAATTTACACAAATATCTAGACTTTCTTCTTTTTTTCACTATTGTTTATCCTGCAGAATTTTTTTTATAAGTGATGTACTGAGATATTCAAAAATCATCATGTGTGAAAAGATTCGAACAAGTTAGATAACATTTTACAAACAATTTCAAATGAAAATGCGGTTAATGAAATTAGTTGAATATAATATGAATATGTGTGTTATTTCAATGAAAATACTATGCATATTCCCTTGCATAAAATTTTGTATGCCAGAAAACTAATATGGAATACTTGTAGTATTAGCTACACCCGTACTTAAAAGAATTTTCCAATTGGAACACTATATTGACCCTGTTGTTGAATCATTAAGAGAAACGCTACAAAAAATTAATGATAAGTTAGCAAAATTAATGATAAAAAATATATATATTTTTGAGGCTATCAAAATTCTCAAATTTATAATCATTATAAAAAAGAATAAATATGATAAGTACAAATAGAACTCGTACTACGAGGTTTCCATTCACACTTAAGTAAATATTTATTTAAAAACTTAACTATTTAATTGTATATAGTGTTTCTAGTGTGAAAAAATTAAATTATAATAAATATCACTTAAGTATATATGAATGTAAAAGCATAAATCTTTTGGAGCATGTAGTATTTCTAGTAAACCATAAGGATTATTTCTTGAAAATCTGAAGAAAAAATTACGTTGCAACTTATGAAAATTAGGAATAAGATATAATATAGAACTGTGCAATTACTCTTCAATATTGGTGGACATTAAGATTCGCAAAATTACGGTGTGTGGGATATCCACGGGTATCTAACCAAGTACTCATTACTAAAGGTAAGGAAACTACCAGGAATATGTTATCGCGATGACATAGAGTGTGACGACTCTAGATGAAAAATCGTAAATAATGTTTAGATTTTTCATAAGTTGTGGCATTAGATGCGTATTTTCATATAACAGACAGTATTAATATTTATAACATTGATAATATTTTTCATTGCATATATATATATATATATATACATATATATATATATATATATTTTTTTTTTCTATTATATTTTCACAGGTGTAAGGAAATAATTGGTTGGCCGTATTGTTATGCATATTTGTTAATGGAAATAATTTTGAATTGAAATATTTACTAAATGCCATTAACATTTTTGAAAGAGTAGGAACTACAAAAAACTGTAAGGTCTCTTACTTACAAAAAAGAGAACCTTATAAAAGTACTATTGGATATTTTCGACTTCATTTTCAAATATTTCTTAGAAGATACTCCGCTTGCTGAGGCCTTTGAAAAGAAAATTCAGCCCCACGTTTTGTAGATAATAACCTTTCTTGTAGTATATTTTTCTCATAGGAAATTAAAAAATATTTCTTTTTTTTATTTATGTGTATATTTCAACCACTTCTTTCCTTAAAGTCTTAAAGTAAGACAAATACTTCGCCGTGATCTACAGACGGACAGTCAGGCTTGTGTGAAAATATAAGATTTTTAGTCAAACTTTTTAAAACATTAAAAAAAATAAAATCGATTTTGGTATCTAAAATTGGTACTGAATCAATTTTTTTCTAGTTTATTTTTAAGATCATTAGTTAGTTTTTGTCTTTCATTTTTCTTAATATTTGATAACAAATTTATGACTTGCTAGCGGTTTTATAGGCCATCAAATTCCAACAATTGTTAGCGAATATTCTTGCCATAGTTAGTTTGTGCTAATTATTTAAATTTCTCTCCGTAAAATGTCAGTCCTGAAGGTTAATATTGTTAACATCACAAGCCTCATGGAATGAGATGAACAAGGATCTACTCAGAATGCATGAAATGGAAGTAAGTAAAATTATCTTGGTGTAATCTTACATTAGGTACGCTTTGGCGAATGTGTAAAAATAAGGCAATGATAATTTAAATAACTTATTTGCGCTGAAAATTTAAAAATGACACTGTGAAGTAATTTTTATATTATGTAATCTCACGCTTACGAAAATTTTATTAACATATATAAAAGTGTGAACTCAACTTTAATAAAAACTGTCTTATAAACGAAAACGTGATTACCATGCGCAACCCAAATAAAATTCAAACGAATGAATAGTTTCTTAGTTAGATTTACCAAGTTTTTGTGTATTAAGAGATCATAGCTATGATAAATTTGGAATTTTAAAAACGGTTTTAAAATGTAATTTATTTATTTTTTATACTATTAAATAAAGACAAATTACGTTCCCCGTATAGTTTTCCATGAAATACTGATTAATCAATTTCATCGTTTAAAATTTATCTTAGTTTGCAATGAATATAAACTAAATCATTTTGCAATTAAATACAAAAATTCAGCTATATTTTATACTTACTAAAAGTTACTTATCCTTGTACTAAAACTTGCCAATAGCAAAGAGAAAATTCGGAATTCCTTGATTGAAGCAATTGAAGAATAAATATGTCTATATTATTAATAGTCGATATAGCCCAAAGATACTAACAAAATCTGGTTGTAAACGTGTAATCTTATGATCTACCCGGATTAAAAGAAAATACGTGAAAATGTTTATTCTATATGAAAAAATAATTAATTTGTTTAAGCATTTCTACATTTCATACCACAATAAAGATTAAATTTATTTACAACCGTTAACGTAAAATAAATACCTTCGATTAAAAATGTTTATATGCGTCCTTCTCCCACTTTTCATTACTTATTCTCGTTACATATTTTACTAACGCTGCCTTAACCGATTTATATGTGATGACGCGATTAGACTTGAGTACTTTTCCTACGTTGTACCTTTTTTCAATTATAATTTTTGTAGACCATTTATCATATCACCTACAACTCGGGGTCTATTTATCTTTAATGGTATAATAGTTATCATTCAAATGCAAATAAAACAAAATAAATAAAGAATAATTCTCGTGGATCAACTTTTATTGAGAAAAATTATTATTTAATAAAACAAATATCTTGACCTTCATAGCAATTTATTCCAAGCTCCTTTCGCCAAAAATCTGGATCAATCTTATTTAAGTTTGATAAAAGACAATGGAAATTTGTAGACTTCTCCCTGTCTTATCATAATTAAAACATAATAAACAAGTCTATCGTTTGATAAATACAACTGGCAAGCAGAAGAAATAAAAGGGTTTTCTATAGGTGGAAATTTGTGACATCCCTCACTATTGCACGATGGATGATGTTGAAAGATGGATGTTGAAAGCAATACATTTGTATTTAATATAAACTTTTCAATGAATTATGTGTTCAAAATTATCAATGAGAAGTTGTGCAGACACATAACCAAAATTAGGCCCTAATAAGATTACTATTAAATTTTGCTAACTCCCAGAGAAAATCCCAATCACAACCATTAATTAGATTTCTAATTTAAGTCTTACTATCGGCCTTTCGTCATGTTTTCAAGTATTATACACTGGTTTTATCATATATGATCGACCGTCTTGTCTGCAATTTAATGATAAATCACAGCAGTGGGTTCCGACTAACTAAAATGGTCACGAAGAGTCTATATTGTCTACTAACAGAATCTACGTCATCGTTCGTGGGTTTGATGTGTCAGGAATTTCAAAAATGCAATTCGTAATATGCGGCTTATTATAATACTCATAACAGCGATTATATAATTCGAATTAGTTAGTTTGGAAATATCATGTAGTCTTCAGTAGTTATGCTTTGATTGCTTTGTTTATAAATATGCAAACATGTTAGTTTGATATGGAAATGACATGCAATTTGCAAATAAACAAAAAATATGGATTTAAAAATATAGATCTCAATAATTTTGCTAAACAAATTGTACACCTATTTATTGCAGAGCGGTAACTCATAAGTAAACAGAAAAGGAAGACTCGAAATTTTATGGAAATTTAATAGATATTCGAATATAATTAATTCTAATTAAGTAATAGAAACCCTAATCATCCGCTCATTGCCACCTCTCTACTTTTGTTATCTTATGCTATGGTAGTGATGTCAAATAGTATGGTCAATTTGAAAAATATGAGATACAAGAGGAGGTGCTATTAATGTTAAGTAATATTTGGTCAGATTGAGAATTTTTGTAATGGTTTTAATAAAAAAAAATACGAGTAGGAGTCGTAATACGAGTGTTCTGTGCATATTTAGTTTAATTACATTAAATAATTTACAAATATTAATATTATTTTCCATAATGTACGTAACAGCCATAAAATTGTCGTGAATTTTGCAAAAGCTAAGAAATATAGAATCATTGCTATGGTTGTCCATAGACTAGAAGAAACTTCTAGAAATTCATAATTTAATTTTTTTCATAATCTCGACCTAAACAGTTTGGATAAAGGGGAGGGGGATGTTTTATGGAGATTATCAAAGATATCTCTATAACTATGTGAAATTCTGAAAAGTTTAGGAATTCATTATAAATCACTCTTTCATTTGATGTTTCATCCAAATTTTAAATTAAAAAATTCGAGCACTAATTTTAACATACAAAATTTTCTTTTTTTTATAACCATAGTTAGATTATTTGCTGTTAAATAAAATCGTGTGATCAAAATACTGTTCATTCACTTAAAATTATATTTCGTAATCGCGGGAAAAGAAGAAATTCGCGGTATGGTTAATTGTATATTCAAAATATGCTTTGTTATGCATATTTATCGTAGCGGTATTATTTAATTAAGTAATTTAAAATATAAATGAAAGAGTGTTTAATTTATTGTTAACTTCACCTTTCTTGGAAAAAACTTTCTTATATATAATATGTTAATATTCTCATTTAATTTTTATTTTCTTTCGCTTTTGTAAAAGGACCACTTTATTGAATAAAAATTAGCATCTCAAAGGTCGATCAACAAAATTATAAATCATTTCCAAAGTCAAAATTGGACATTTATAAGTATTTGCTCAGTTTACTTCGTAATTGAGTTTAAATAAGATGTAAAAAGTTTAAATGTTACAAGTAAAAATGAAATAAAAATTAATTGACACAGGAAAATAATCTTGATTTTCTTGTATTTAAATCCATTCTAAAATCGTTTTATTGAATAAGGAAACCCTGCAACGAAAAATGTGTATTAATAAAATGTAATTCTGGATATTTATGCTTTAGAAACATAATTTATTTACTCTAGTTGAATGCTGTTTACCAAAAATGTACATTGTGAAAATTGAAGTTGCAAGGAAAATTGTAAGTAAAATGAATTTGCGTTACATTTCAATTAATTTTGGGACCATTTTATAAGTTACTTATATGTAACTTTGTAACTTTAAGCCTCTCTTAGTCAAATTTTGTTCAAAACACGTATCTTTTCAAAATAATTATTTCTCCCTTAATTTCTTTCATCTAAATATGTTTTATTAAACTTTCGGTTTAGAGCAAAATGGTAAATTAAGTTTTTTACCATGAATTTAATGTGTTTTGAGAACATTTTATGCATTAATACAACTGTGCACTGCGCGATTCGTCAAGTATTATTAAAAATATTTAGATGTTCTTTCACTTGCTGATAATATTTTAAACAATTTGAAGTGTTCAACATTCCTTATAATCGAATTATGTTACTTATCTGCTTATGGTATAAGACAACGGTCTAAAAACCAATTCACTCTCCTTTTTCATAAATATACAACCCACTTTTATGCAAATCATCTTTCTCCGAGTTGCAAAATTTTGGAATAATCCGCATCCCCTCACCAGGAATTCGCCTTCTATAAATGTTTCGTAAGCCATCTGAAAAACACTTTATCTGTCGTAACCTCTCAATACCATCCTCCTCTTGTTTCATCTTGTCCACCTTTCCTTAACCATACCATGTCAAAATTTAAAATCATTTTTTTATGTGCTGTCTTATTTTATACAACTTAATTTTATAAATAATATTTCTTGTTATTGCTAATGACTGAAATATTTAATTCGTAAATTTTGTTATCCGATTGGGATATATACTAGAAGTATTTGCTTATATGGTAATAAATCCGTCCAATGTTCATATAATGTTATGTGTACATTAAAGTTTGAAGTAAATAAATAACAAAACGTTATACTGTGACTCGCATAAATATTTATATACATAAATATTTAGAACAGGAAAGAATGGGATCTTTTCACTTCCGTTCCTTCCAAAAGCCGTTCGTGACTATTCAAATCCAACTGTCGGTCCTTCGTATTGTTATGGAGCACGATTCAATTGACGATTGACGAATTGACGATTGATCAACCACATTATCTCAAATTAAAGATAAATATCGGGGGATTGGAGCATCGCGCGTCGCCTTGTGAGCTCTTGTTTAATTAAAGTGGACGTGAATTCTGATCGTAATATCCTTAAGGTTGGATAATGGGCGGCGATTGTTTTGGATATATATATATATATATATATATTGTACCAAATATCAAAGAGTTTGACAGGTATGGCATTTAATGTATTTTAGTTATTTTTTGTAAATTATTGGATAAGCAATTTTATTTCTTTTAAAAGGTAGCCTTACTTACAAACTATGATGCTTCTAATAAAATTATAGATGTTTAAAATAGAAAAAAAATCAGTTTAAAAAAAAAATACTACTTGCGCTTAAACAATTATTTTTATTTCTTTTATTAATCACATTTTCAATAAATTATAACATTTACGTACTTCCTTAAAGCGTAAGAATCATTTGTTTTCAGTAATGGCAAACAATGTGGTTGACAACTAATAAAGTCTTCATTTCAGTTAAAAGGGCAATTGATTATGTGATAACCAAAAAGGATATTTTTGCTTTTTCCCGGAACATAAAGATATTTTTCTATTGTTATGTGAGAGCACATGACTAGTTCTACTAATGAGTACTGATTTAACCTTGAATATTTTTTCAATAAAGCTTTTTGTTTTTCCTATTTTAATGGATGAAGTCCACCAAAATTAAGATTACCAGAGAGCTCAAAGTTTCCGTTCTTGGATTTATGAACTAATTCATTTCATAGAATAATACACATTTATCCATGGTTGTGTTACTTTCCTCGCATTTGTTTCTAAATACAACGTCACGAAGGAAGAATACTAGAAATTCTCTTTGTGATATTTCCGTATTATTTTTATGGTTTATTCTTCGAATCTCAATTGCTAACAGAATAGAAAACTGAAAGCCGTGCTCTTTATACCAGAAATGTCAGAGATGTTTTTCTGACAGTCCAGAAAACACTATAAACTAGTTTGCTATAACCTCACAGATCTAAAAATAAGAAATAAAACTTGTCAAATACGTAATTGTAACATTGCACCATGAGGATTCCATGCACACTACAGCATATATCTCCATTTAAGAGTATATATATTTCTAGAAAAGATATGTATTTTTCACCACATGAATATATTATTTAATTCATTTTTCAGTAAAATTAAAATTAATTTCTTAAAAACTATGATGTATTTAGAATAATCTTTCGTAATGTCAATTGATGCAGTTTTTGAAATAAGAGCGGTGAATATTTGCCGATAAATATGCTGTACGATTCAAGTTTCTCCGTCAAAATGTTTCTGAGAAAAGCGTGACAGGCAGACAGAAGGGACGGAGCCGTTAGTTATCTAAAATGGTTTTGTTTTTCCTTCAAGACTCGGAACGCTAACAACTACAAAACGACACATTAGAAAGAAAAACTAAGAAAATAATGATGCATGAAGAAGACAGGATATGAACAGTTCCTTCGTCTGTAATACAGTGTATAAATTTAAGTGAGGTGTGATTTTTTCAGACGAGTTTTGAAAGCATTAAGGTAACATTGTAAACTCTAATTTTGATAATAAGATCTAAATATTCATGCGGTGAACATTAATAATAAGTAAATTTCATTTTTAAAATTATTTCTGTCATTTTTTAAGATATTTTATAGAAATTAGTATAATTTTACTAACGGCCTCGTTATGTTATATGATTTTTGTGATATATAATTTATCTGTTTTTTTTATATTTTATAAATAATATGTTAATTATTACTACCACTAATAGCTCACTAAATACATTCATTAAAATCTTAACTTAGAGGCACTAATGGCAGTTGAACAGGATTAGATGCAACATCACCATTTGTTTCGCTAGTCGCATATTACATATCAAAGTATTATTAGCTTCTAAAAAAACCTACTTCATTGGATAAGGCGAACCTATGTTTTAACACAGAACCTGCACAAAGACAAAAGTCGCAGTTTGGGTGGAAACTTATTTTATTTTTACAAGATTATACTAGTATATTTTTTGTTTATGTATTTATAACCATTATCATACTCGTACGCCAAACTGTAGAGAACCGAATGGGATAAAATGTGTTTGAGATTTCATAAGTAAAAGAAACAGAGAAGTACAATAACTAGAAAAGAATACAAATTTTAGATAATCAGCTGAACTGTTTAAAACATTAAAAATATATCTTAAATCCGAAATCTACAGAATATATCTAGAATCGAAAAAAAAACAAAACACGAAAATAATTTTTTTACAAAAGCAAGCGTCAGTCCCATTTACTCTGCATATTCTATTATATTGTGGGACCTATTCTGGGTGAGAATCTCACAAATTCATTTTCATTTCTTTATGTTCTTCCAAACATGTGTTGTGCAATTAGGTTGGCAACTAATAAACACGTCATTTCAGTTCATCCGTATTGGCTCATATGGTAGCCATGCAGAAGATTTCTCCTTCTTGATAGCATGGAGTTGTTTTTGTCAATGGCGCTAAGAGAGTGTTTTGCCGGACAATGTGACCTTTATCGGGGACATACTGTAAGAAATATTTTAATTTTTTAATTTTTTTGATAATGAAAAAGATTAAAATTTAATATCTTTGGATTTAGGGGACCAATATTTCTTCATGTTGTAGAAGAATATAACTTAACCCATATTTGTCCATATATAGCGTGTTGCTTCGCTCACACTATGCTATAAACGAAATTTCAGAAATAAGAGCTTTTTAAGAGTTCTTCGTAAATCTTTCTTGTTTTGTTTTTTATTTGCCAAAATTCAGTTGCTAACCGAACAAAATACTAAACAATTATAAATTATAATTATTATACATTATAGCTATTTTTATATCATAACAGTGATATTCGAGGAGTTTCTATAACGTTCAGTTTAACATAGATGACAACTTCTGAAACGAGAATCGATCCCGAGATAAAATAGTCTTGGTTTCTCGTTCAGATGTAATGGCGATGTGCTATTTTCAAACAATGAAGTTTTAAAAAGATTTAAAAGTAATGCGAAGGGAAAAGTTAGGAATATATTGCTTTAAGGAGAATATCAGTAAAGCAAATAATATAGTAATTTCTTTTCCAATAAACAAAAATTTAATAAATAATTTACAGGCTTTTTATAACGGCAGATATAAATTCTTAAGTTGAAGGGTGTATTTTCTGGGCATTGTCCCAGGTTTGGAATATAAGTAATAAAATACTAACAAAAATCCGTGTAGCAATAGAAAATAAAATGGGTTAATGAAAATAAGGTTGGGTTAAAATTGCTATCGCTGGGAATAAAATATATGGAAAAATAAAAATACGTGGAACCGTATGAAAATATAGATTTCCACAGGAACAATGTACATATAAAAACAACATTTGTAAAATATTAATTGCCATAAAAATTTCTTTTACATTCACACTTACGTATTTCTGAATTGGGGTAAAATATCCAGCTATAAGTAAATTGAGGATAGTGTTTAAGTATTTTGTTCGTGGTATTGTATTTTTAGACTAACATTTGCAGACAAAATCTGAAATTCAATTCTATAATGGTCTTTTTGGGTGTTACTCCTTGGTATGAGTATGTGACGTCCCTATTATCATGGCACATCACTAGTTGATAAGGCATGCATGCGTAAAGATGGACGTTCCAACCATTGCTAATTGTATCTCTGTATTATATATCAAAAGTGTAATAATAAATCAAATCTAATTCAATTCTAGTATTATTATTTATATAATACACACACAATAATTAATACGAAGTCTGTGAGAATTTTCGTTTCTTTCCTTGTTTTATAATGTTTGTTTACAAAGTATGAAAATGATGGTGACAGAGCTATAAAATAATATAAAAATATTATTTTACAGCGTTGACATACGTTCGTTATTTTGGAAAATGTAATTATCTCTTAATTTTCAATTTGTTTAATCGTCTGCTAATTTTTAAATTTATTTATTATCATGTAATTGTATTTTTAATGTTAGTATATGCTATAATTATTAACATAAGTATACTTTTTCAATGAATGAATGTTATCCTACCAGCGACGACTCGCGACTTCGCCCATGTGGAATTGGGAATTTAGCATGTCTTTCCTTAAACGATTTTTAAGACTTTTAAGACCTGAAGATTTTTGAATCGGCGTTTTAAGACCTGAAGATTTTTGAAACGGCGTTCTCCTTTGACTTTATTCACTGCGCGTTTATTATTAAATATTACTTTTGCTCAATATCCAAAAATATCATTAATGTGTTTCGGTGTGAAATGCGTTTTATAATCTTAACAAAAATGAAAATACAGATAGCATTTTCATTTTTGCAATTATGGCTGTTCGCCGCTACTTTTTTTTATTCGTTTTCGGGTTGGATCCGTTAGGTAATAAATTTTTGAAAACACTTTTTTTAAGGCAGGTTTCCGCATTTTTATGGAAGGATTTACTGTATGGGATGACGGCTGGTACTGAATCTACTTTATAAAAATAATGCAAATTATAAAATATTTAAATAACATATAATTATATATTTACCAAATTTTTTTTATACGACAAACAATTTTTATTATGCGTTTGTTAGTTTTAATATAATACATGTGATTAAATCTTTTGTTTCTTTCCGAGATCTTCTGTTTCGAGATTGAGCAATTATTGGAATTTCCAACCTGTTCTTAGTATATCAATGCATTTAAATATTTATGATATTTTTAAGTAAATTACAAAACGAAGATTTCATTAAATTACGAAGAACGTATAATTGAAAGAAAAATATGTTTTATTTTGTATATCGTTATTATTTTTATTCAACACGCCTAAAAGCAGTTAATTTCAATTTTTAACTTAATGTTCCTGTGTTTCCTGTGTAATTATTATGTAAGTTATAAAAAAATGGATTGAAACGTATGATAATATCATAAATTATTTAAAATTTTGCTTAATTTATCATAAAATTCCATTCAAATCACGTATATTTAAATATAACAAAAACAGCCAGATAGATATTCGGAAAGGAATGGAAAAGGGATTGGAGGAAACTTCGTCATTATGTCAAACTTTCAGCCTTAAATTAAAATATATTTATAGACATTTTTCGGATATTAACCGGCTGGTGCGTCCTAAATTAAATATGATTTTATTTTTTAGTATTATGTGTTTCACTGTATAGGTTTATTTGGTTAATTGCCTTAAGAAATAAACGTATCTTATAAATATATCTCATTAATATATCTCATACTTGATAAATATATCTCATACTTGAATACTCTGGTTTAAAAAGAAATAAGACCAAAAGGTACTTGCTACACTTTGTTATCCAACGTAACATAATATCCTGTGCGATTGTAGCACTATAATCACTGTTAGAAATTAGCGCAAAGTTCTCATATTTGCGTCAAAACACCGACAGCGATAATTACTTAGCATGCGGAAGTTCGTAACAAGTAGTTAACTTCTCCTTTTCCGGTTTACCTAGTAGATAAAATTTTGCAACTTCAATATCTTCAGCGGAAATATTTTCAGCGTGGTTCGAATTATTTTGTATTTTCCAATTGCTCAAACAAAACATAATAAATTACAATTAAACCTTCACTATGCATATAGTTCAGTTATGCTGTAAATTAGCCGTGGAATTGAAAACAACTATTGATTATAATCAGCTCTATATTAGTATTTACTAGAATATACGCTTAAAATAAATTAATTCTATGTGGAGGTAAGTGATAATAGGTCTATTTTAGATAATATATATACCGAATTAATGATTTAAATTTATGTAACATATTTGACACGAATTATGATTTCAGTTAATAGTAGGGTAATTACTGTTGCTGCCGTAATGTAGTAGATCATTTTTGTTTATTTTTTAAACAAATTGACACTAGAATATTAGTGCTACATACAGAATAAACCAAGCAATCCTGAAATATACAAAACTTATTACTTTGAGCTTAATACTTTACAAATAGACAAAACTGATACAAATCATCCCAATATTTGAAATAGCATGCAACGAACTAAGTGTTCGTATTAATAACTTCCCCTCATGTAATGTAAACTAACGACTTAATTTACCTGCAATTACAATATTCTTAACGCTAATTTTGCTTATGACAGGATGATCAAAGTAAGCAGTCGTTAATCCTCGAACTAGCATATGTTGTTAATAATTAATTACCTCCAATTGATAAATACCGACTTAAGCTCATTCGGTTAAAGTGCTTCATTATTATAATTAATTATTACGTATAAGTTGAAATATTAAGGTTTAGGTTTCACGGTTTCGTTTGTGATGGTTTAAGAAATAATACAGTGAGGGTACGTTATATTACCTAGAACATCACATTCACGTGTAGTTAAAGATAATATCCGAGATATAATTGCTTTTTGTTGTATAAATATTTGCAGTTTAGCATAACTAATTATTTTACCTACAGCTCATGACAGCTTAGAGAAATAAATCACGAGACTTAAATGTATTCTAGAAATCGTCATCACTTTTACGTCTTGTGAAATTCATATATTTCGTCTCTCCCTGCCTCTGAAATAAATAAAAAAAACTTCTTTTTGTACGTATTTCAGCAAACGTTCTTTTTGTACGTATGTTTACCTGTCCTTCATAATACGAGCTCTCAGTACAGTGACGGGAAATTTCATATCAGAAATAAGATTGTAAAGTTACATAGAGTTCAATATCCGCTTGTGTTCTCTATTTATTTTCTATCTTTGAATTATTTGTTAAATTGTTGAACTTCAATTTAACAAACAATTAAGGACGAGCGTAAGGATTTAAGAATTATAAAAGGCATTACATTTATGATTGCAGCTATTTGGCCGTTTGATTGTATATGAAGTGAAATCACTCGTACAATATATATGTATATATATATATATATATATATATATATATATATATATATATATATATAAGCTATACTATTATAGACATAAATGTAGATCTGTTTACAGATCTGAATTTATTTTTGTTTTTTTTTGGTTGTAATAACGAGAAAGGAATGAAAAAATGTTATGGTCACACTTTTCCTTTTTACCTATTCAAGACTAATATTCAAATACCTGATTGCCAAAACTTGACGTGGCGGAGTTGCCAAAAAATTTAAAAATTATATTATCTTTTGTAAGTCAAATCGCGGAAATCCATACTTTATTTTGCAAAATAAATACAATTAATTACTACAAGTATTAGTCAGTACATTTTAAATAATCAGTATATAAAAAAAACAACACAAAATCTACTACCCTGCCTCTCGACATATTTACATCGTTATTTTGGATTTCATTCTGGTCACGGATTAAAGAATTATATTACCGGACAGATTCGTTTACGAAAAAGAGTCTACTTTATAACTTATGGGTACATTATAAAAAGTATTGGTTTACAAGAAAGTTTCCATTTAGATTAAAGAATTATATTACCAGATATATGAGTTTACGAGAAAGATTCCACTTTATAAATTATGAGTACATTACAAAGTTACTCGATGTGTGATGCTGAATAACGATTAAGGAATTTTATTACCAAATAGGTTGGTCGATTTATCGAGAAAGATTTCACTTAATAAATTATGAGTATATTACATAATTACCCGATATGTGATGTTGAATATCGATGAATTAAAAAAAAATAATTCGTCGGAGAGATATTTTATCATGTGCTGCTTAAATCACTACAAATACTCAGAAACCAAGGTTTTATAAATTAGCCACTTTTATATAACAATACTTTCATGTTTTCGTCAGCACTGGACTGAATTTCCAAGAGTTTTAGCTTGATTAATTTTTTCTTTGATAAGAGAATATATATAGGAAACTACTTAAATGAAGTTAATGATAGCATATTAAAATATATCAATTAATTCATGAATTATTAATTTTCAGCTAGATTAAATGAAATATTAGTAACTATATAGAATACCTTTTATATAAGTGTAAAACCTTTCACACTACGTAGATATTTATACTACGTAGTAAAGAATGCTAAATCTGATGTAATTTGGATATCTACGTAGTACGAATGGTTATAGAAAGGTATAACCATTCATACTACGTAGATATCCATATTACATCAGATTTAGCATTCTTTTCCGTTTGTCTTCAAAAAGAAGGGTATTTTTTATTTAATTTTTTTAAAACATTAACGTCATAAAATCAAAATAATGTACATATTGGTAAAATAATCTGCATATCATAATTCATTCCTTAATTTGCTAATCTTATCCAGCTTCAAATGAGGATAAGTTTCTCAATTTTATCGGTATTTGTTTTTTTTTTAAAGTTCAGTCGGATTTAACTTTTGTCATACAGACATTATGATGGTAGATCAAATAAAGAAACAGGTAATAAATTAAACGGTGTAGAAAATGTAATGGGGACACGCAGCTTTCTATACATATTCTTTTGTAAAGTTACAATGCAATATTGTTAATTTCTTTCACGTTTGTGCTTACAAAGTACTTACATTTTTTGTTTTAAAATTTTGTAAAACCAAGACCAGTCGTCACTGTACGAAGGCACCAAATTTTAATATTTTTTTATGAGAAATGTTCTAATTATTTTTTATTTCGAGAAAAAAAATCGTTGATGTTTTTCATGATAAAATTAGTTTTTTTCACTTATTTTAGGAGAGTTAAAAAAAATTTGGGGATTCAAATTAAAAAAATCCCAAAATATTTACAAAAACTTCAAATAAAAACTCCAAACAAATCTCGCATGCATCATATATAGGCATCATATATACACACGTGCTCGATTTACGTGCTCCGTTAGGGCTTCAAAATTAATTTTAATTAAAATTTCGATTTCGATTTATGGGATAATATGACATATATTATGGCCATAAATTGAAATCCAATAAGCATATATTAGATAATTCTTTTGGCAGTTTAAAATTAAAATTTAATATAATGTATTGCGAAATTAATCCTAATTTAATTTTATAAAAAAATGTTGAAACCTAAACAGACGTTAACAGATGAATAATCATTCTTAACTTTCTATTACGTAGCTAACTCACAAACTAAAACTCCAAGTAAATTTTAGTGGGCAGGGTTGATGAGTTTATGGAAATTCTAAGGACATATTGCCTATTCAATGAATTATTAGATCTACAATGGTTTTTCCGTTTCAGATTTGATGACTGATTTTGATAGATTTTGAGGCGCTGATTATGGGAAAAATGTTAAAAAAATTCCATCACGTCAAGATTTTTGCATAATTTTTAGCATAACTTTTTTTGCATAATTTTTTTGCCAAGTGTACCTAGGTCTATCTATTCAAGAACAGATATTTTATTTTAATTGTTTCTTATTGAACAAAAAACACACTGAATGGTGGCAGTAGACAATAATAAGTTTTCATAAATAGTTAAATATAAGGTAATTAACTAAGTGACATACTCTTATTATTGGAAAAAAGGTGGATTTTTATGTCATTTGCTAAAGACATAATTTAACCGTAATTAACTTAAATCGATAGAAGAGGGTTAATGAGGGCAGATTATTAGATTTTTATATAAATAGTAACATCATCGTCTTTACAAAATCAGTACTTCTGCGCAATTCGTAAACCCCACTTAAAAGATGTCAATGCAAAAGTGTTTAAATTCACCGGGCAAATTTTATTATAATAAATATAATAAAAATTGCTTATGCTGACAAAAGAGCAGCATAACATTAGCAAAATTCACAAGTAACGTTTATACCATGTATTTCGGTCTAGCAATCGCTAATAAAGACAAACAGTGCATTTCACATAAAGTTTGTGCGATATGCGTTCGTGAACTTTGAAAGTGCCGAACAAGACCTTTGATTTACAATCGCCTGTGTTAAGGAGAGAATCTCAGAATCACATCGAAGACGGTTATTTTTGCTATTGCAGGACTACAGGCCACAATTCTAAAACAAAAAAGGAATTATCATATCCAAGATGAGGATCGTAATCTAGTGTATTACAAAGACATTCCAAGCTTAGTAAAACGTCGAATATGACGCGAACGAATTGAGATTGTTCATACAAGCAAAGTTTTAAAGCAGTCCTTTTGCATAATGGCAATAAGTACGCTTCACTGCCAGTCACCCATTGTGTGCTTTTGAAAGAATGCTACGACAATTTGAAAAATGAGTTAGATAAAATAAAGTCTGTGGAGATCTGTAATTATAAATATGCTACTCGGGCGACAAGGTGGCTACACAAAATTCTCTTGCTTTCTCTGCGAGTGGGATAGTCGAGACAGGGGACAATATTGGAAGAAGAAAGAGTAGCCGATGAGAAGATAACTAGTTCCTGTAACCAGAAATGTTGTGAGAGAGAATTTAGTCCCCAAGGAAAAATGTTTGCTACCCCTTTTACATACAAAACTGAGAATGATAGAACAATTGGCGAAGGCGCTAAATAAAGAAGAAGAATGTTTTAAATATTTATACCAAGTTTTTCATCTCTATGCGATGCTACAGTGAAAGAAGGTAAATTCGGTTGCCCGGATATAAGAAAATTGATGAAAGAAAAAACCTTCGAAGAAAAATTAAGTGAATTAGAAGCTGAAAATCTTTAAAGGATGTAGTGAACAATTTCCTAGAAAACCGTAAAAGTCTGAATTATGAGAAAATTGTGAAGAGAATGATTGACAATTTCCGAAAAATGGAATGTTTGATGAACTTTAAACTTCACTTCCCTAATTTGTACTTCGACTACTTTCCTGATAACTTGGGAGCTGTAAGTGAAGAACAAATCGAAAGATTTCATCAGAATTTGAAAGAAATAGAACGCTGCTATCAGGGAAGGTGAAATAAAAGTATGATGGCAGACTATTGTTGGTACTAAATCGAGATGTTAAGTCAGAATTTTAAATTTTACAAGTATTTCCATACCTGTAAAATTTTGAAAAAAATTTTTTTTTCGTAATATATTAGTATAATCCTTTAAGAATAGGTCACCAAATTTTTAGAACATAATTTTAAGTTTTTCTTATATTATAGAGTGTAAGCGGTCACGACATTGACGACGATTATACCTCTATTCTTTGCGTTTATTATACGACCCTATTATTTGCGACGAGCGCTGGTCGAGAACGCAAAGAATAGGGTCGTATAATAAACGCAAAGAATAGAGGTATAATTAAGCAATCGATTCTTTACCTGCGGTTGACTTTCTATTCTTAAAAATTTGAATGAACAGATGTTTTGAAATACTTTTATTGACAAATTTCAAGTAATTGACAGTTTCACAGTTGCTACAGAGTATATTCGTACAGGCCAGATCCGGTTTTGCTGTTAGTTTTGTTAAGTTTAGTTTTGGAACTCATTCTGTACGCAATGACTTCGAAATTGAATAAATATAAAAATGAATTCATATCCTGAAGGATCTAAAGCTACACCAGCTCGGTCAGGACGCGCGCGCAATCGAAAATTTCATCGTAATCAGCATATTAAAAATGATGAAGCCGAACAATCGAGTGCAAGTGCGAGAAAATTATTTAATGTTACTAGTGAGGACCTTCATTACAATAATATGCATTGATATAAATTTATTGGGTTTTTTAAGGTGTGAGCGTTATCAGAAATTGCTTGAAAGATGTTTGGGTGGTCACACGCAAAACGCAAATGAGAGTTTCAACTCTACCGTTTAGCGGCTCGCTCCAAAATCATTGAAATAGTCTCATACATTGTTGCTGGATTATTCCATGAAGGATATTCATCGATTTTACAAATAATGAACTGTTCAGACATAATAGTTAGCCGATAATATAAATCATACCCCGAAAAAATGGATGAACAGAGAGTTACTTGAGGAAATGGCGCATTAGCCACTAAAGAAACTCGTCAACCACGTCAACAGCAACTAATTGAACAAAATGGGTTCTATGAGGCTACAGAAGAACAATTATATGGCACTGGAATTGCTGATTAATCGGTAAGTCACTATAATCATTGAATTTTCATGTATTCAAACTTTAAACGCGTTTTTCTCGAAACCATATTTTTCAAACTGGCGTACACGATAACTCAAAAAGTAATTGATCGATTTCCCTAAAATTTGGTACACATCTCTTTAATGATATTATTTTTTATAAGAACCTACAAATTTTTGAAATTTTTTTGGAAAAATAATTTTATCGAAGCAAAAACAATAAGAAAATTCGGCCCAAAATTAATGTTATATTTTTCAAGTATTTTATTCCGTGAATTTTTTTTTTATTTTTTTAGGTTCATCTAGAAATTATGACCTTAATAAACACACAAAATTTTGGTTTTTGTTTTTAGATCACTAGAACCGATGCTACAATGCTCGCCGATTGAGAAGTCTCGCTGCGATCTTTCTGGAAGTATTTAGTGTACATCAGCCATTTTGAATAAACAAAATAAAAAAAAAAATTGTATTATTTTTTATGTTTGAATAAACCAGATGTTAATTTTCAAAAATACATAATGACTCTTTCATTTAAAATAAATCAAGCAAAATTTAAGCTTACAGGTATCTCCCCCCTTAAGCGAAAATCTCACAATTGGGTCTTGGGTGAAAAAAAACAATATCCCACAAAAGTATTTAATATATCTAATATATTTATTAACGTCATTTAAATGTATTTATAATATTTTAAATTCAAGTAATTGTTTTTTTAGTATAAATTTTTTACTTAGTAAAGTTGGTTTTTTTTGCGATTTCATATATAAGGGTTTTCCAAAAAACTGAGGGAGGTGGGGAAAGTCTAAGCAGGTTCGTGAACAACGCACCAAAATACCATGAGATTAGCTGTTAAATTCAAAAAGGTAAAATAAAAGTTAAAATTTGCAAACCTGTGATTTTCAATTAATTACTGAAACACTGAAAGGCGATTTGGATATTAAAATAATGTTAACACACTGCCTGGAACTAACTAGACATGTGAAACAGAAAAAATAAATACGTAAGAAGCTGAGAAATTATGTTATTCGTTGAATATCGAATTGTCAGAAATGAGAAAGTATAGCCGAAGATCAGAAAATATGTGTATAGAAGTCTACGCGGAGTCTCAATATGTAGCGTAAATAAATTTGTCGCTGCGAATGGCACCGATGAGGAAAAAGTGTTTTCCGAAGCCTTTGAATGGTCGCCCCCCTCTCCTTCCCCCAAGGCAATCCGCCCAATAATGGACTGTTGTTTATTTCTATAGCGGATTTGACTCTTTGTTAAATTTGACTTTAGCTCTGAGTACATGAATTTGCCATTTTATTATTTCCGGTGGAATAGTTTACGGCTAAGGGGACGCACTGGGTAATAAGATTTTATATAAGCAGGTTTCCGAGAACATGTGTCATTTTAGACACTTGTTTTCATTGTATTTGATAGTATGTGTTTCATAGAGTGTTTCCATAGTATTATGTTTATTAGAGGGTGATTTCGTAGTATTCTGAATAAAAATAAGAAAAGTTAAGGGCGAAATCAAAACTTTGAGGATCTGCACTTACATTAGCGAAAAGGACGCAGAAGTTATTAGATTTAGAAATGTAGAAATTTTAATAAGTAAATTTTCTGCTATTATTATTCAAAGTTATGTAAAATTGCAAATTGAAAATTGTATTTCGTTCAGTAAATAATTAATCGAAGAAATGTTGCTGATTTTCTGGAATGATTTGTTGTAGAGATTTATTGGATCGACTAGAAACTCCTCACTCATAAAAAGACGCGCAATTTGTAACCAGCTTTTTGCTTTCATAGAGACTCCATCTTACAAGAAGCTTTGAGTTAATGGAAAACCCTTGATCTCGTTTATTTACGGAGACTCTGACTCTTTTCGTCTAACAGTTTCATTACACATCATGTACATTGTCAGAATCTCTCTTTGGTTTCCGGCGAACTTTTGTTCGACGATGTAAGGACTCTTTTCATAAGGTACTTAACCTTCCGTTACTTTCTCTCTACCACTTGCTATGATTGATCTTTAATAGCTTCTGTTTCAATAAACTTCTTTATTAGGCATTAATAATGCCTCTAATAGAGGATTAAATACAAAGGAATAAAATATTCTTTGTTGAACCCTTCCAATACACTGTTTAATGTTACACCTATCATTCCTAAACTATTTCATAGTATATATTATTTAGGTAATAACCAATCAGTAAATCGTAATTTTACTTAGTATTTTTAAAATAGAAAGCTACAAAAACAAAACTTCTTGATTTCGTATTATATAAGTAAAAGTACACAATTAAATTAAACTACGTGATATAGTATTACTTCCACTTTCTTTAAGTTCTTTACCTCGACCTAGGTTTCGTTGTATTACAACATCTTCAGGTGTGCTATTAGTAAAGATCTTTGCTAATAGCCCACCTGAAGATGTTGTAATACAACGAAACCTAGGTCGTGGTAAATAAATTAAAGAAAGTAGAAATAATATTACATTACGTAGTTTTATTTAATTGTGAATAATGAATTTATACAAAATTAACGCCAAATATATTCAATATTTAAAGGTTGTAATTATTGTAAAAAAGACTTTATTTTGTTGTATTAATCATTTAATGATCGGCATTATAATTCACAATGAATAATCAATCATTATAAAATAATAATTGTAAATATTAATAATAATTTTGCTGGTAATTAATGTAATAAATCTATTGAATACGAATAGAATTCGCACTAACTATACATTCGTATACATTTAGGTATCTATAAATATTTTTAAAAGTCCATTATTTTTGTTAAACTATTGCTAAATTTCCAAAAATTAATTAGTACTTTTTACTATGGAAATATATTTTTCCACCGTATATTCTTCATAGAGTCAGAAAAAATGGACGATTTCTCTTTCATAAAGAAAATAAGTAATCACAATTTTCTAAAACAAATGTATACAGCAATTTTTATCTTAATATTTTTAAAATTTTTTTTTGATAATTCTATCAGCTCAAAATACAACTGAAAATTTGAAATTGAAATATTTGAAAACTTTTGGTTATAACTTTTTTCCAATGACACGCCGCACACATGCATATATATATACGTTAGAAATTTTTATTTATCGTTCATTTTGCACACTCAAAACTGTTTCGCCGAATTGCTTTGAATTCGAGATATAATTTTAAATATTAAGTACAAATTTTATGAATTCAATATTTGTAATTTACCAACTAGAGAATAGTGGCAGGAAGAAGAGCTCAAAATAATATTTGTTTTATTTGTCGTCAGTCTTCAAGCCAATCATTTAAAGATTTCAATTTAGATTCCAATTAATATTCCTTCAAATTAATATTCCTTCAAAGGAAAATATATTTATTGAGTTAGATTCACAATGAGTATATGTATATACTTATATCATAATCAAAGTAAATATGTAGAATTATAATTTTTAGTCTTGTGAATTTTTAATTAACCTTTGTAAAAACACTTTTATGCTGAGATATGATACTTTCTATTGGAGTTAAATTATGTAACTTATTAGCTCCTGTTTATATGCTACATTACTGTGGACTTGATTTATGAAATACACTATTATGAATCAAAATGTGTCAGTAGAGGCAATTATTTGTCTCCATTTAATCTTTTTATAGACCCAGGTTATTAACACGATGGTAAATTTATAAAAGGAAGTTTATGTATTAGCACGCTGGTAGATTTATAAAAGGAAGTTTATGTATTAGCACGCTGGTAGATTTATAAAAGGAAGTTTATGTATTAGCACGCTGGTAGATTTATAAAAGGAAGTTTATGTATTAACACGCTGGTAGATTTATAAAAGGAAGTTTATGTATAAACACGCTGGTAGATTTATAAAAGGAAGTAAATAGCTTATGCATCCCACGGGAACAACGTTTGAATTTGGGAATTCGGAATACACGGTAGGAGTGGGCATATATTAAAATCAAACTTATGAAATTTTCCTTACAGACAATATTACGTCGCCAAGTGAGAAACAATTCATTAGTTTCCCACATCATAAAATATTAATGTTATCCCTCTGAAACTACTTTACATTCTGGAGAAAAAATAGCCTATTATTAATTCTTACTAAAATATACATATCGATATGTCAACTTTAGGATAGATCTATTCAGAAAATGTAGTGGCATGGAATAATAAATATGCGTCCATCCATTTTTACAAATAATACCATTTACTTTATCATTTTATTCAGTGGAGAAGAGACAAAATCAGTACATTAGATTAAAAATACATGAATATTATCACTGTTTACAATTGACGACTTTTATTTAGATGTGGTAAAATATAATTCACCTCTATTAAGAAACAAGGTAATTTACTGTTTAAGTAGATTGAAGATTTCACCGATAATTTTTTTCTTTTAGGAAAATTTTACATTTCTTTTATTTTCAAAGCCTTTTTAGAACAAGTTTGCATTATTATTTTATATAATGCTTTCACGTACAAAATTGTGTTTAAAAACCCTGTTTGCACTTATTTATTTTCGTGTACGTGGGTATCGTTGAACCTTCTACATATATTTCTTAAGGTGCTATCTCCAGTTTTTATTAAAGCATCAAGCATTGCATCCTTTTCTTGAGGTTTAATGTTTGCTAATATATTAGATATTTTTTATTATTAGATATTTTAACTTTTTCAACACTTGAAAACTTGGTTTCAACACTTGAAAGGAACATTTAACAGAAGAATTTATTAGCTCGAACGATGTTATCAGATATTAATGAAATTTATACACACATAAACTCATCATATTCTTTATATTTTACATATTTTTTCATACACGTCGTAGTCAAATATCTTAAACTTTACAAATAGATCTCTATACGTTTCGTGATCATTTTAATACTGCTTAGCCGAACATACCTAAGTACAATACAGAGCGAAATATATTCAAGTAATATATATGATTGAGTTATTTCTGTTATAATTAATTTACTTTAAAAACTTACAATAATTATTTTCCTCGTTCTTATATAATACAAGTTTTTTTTGACAAGAACTATTGTGTTCAAGAAACTTATTACTTAAAAGATATTTTCAATCAGGGCATTCGAATATTTTCTTCACAAAGGGCAAAATACATACTTATACAATATGTAATAAGGATAATAAGTTTTTACTGTGTTGAAGCTCAATTCAATAGAAGTTAATACACTTTTTGTTCACAAAAGAAGAAAAATGACATAGAATTTCCACTCGAGCAGCCCACCCTTTTTCCCTGCGCGCAATTAATCATCTCATTATTACTTGAACTCACTTCAGTTATTGTTTTTATTGTAATTTAGGATATCTTACAATTGATAAGCTCTGATAAAGGAAAATTTTAGTATATTTAAAACCATACTCTCTTACGTAGATAGATGTAGGTAAATTGTTTAAAAAGTAGATTTAAAAAAAAATACTTGGTGATATAAAAACTGACACAAAGACGAAATGTACATTATTTTGACACGTTTAATTTATGTGGATATGAGATGTTTCGGCAAATCTTGTAGAGATCTATTAATTCCTCCATGCTTTGGAAAAGAAAAAAGAAAACTAATATCAAAAATTAATATTGGTTTTAACATATCAAACAAAATATATTTTTGAGTATATTAGCTAAATTGTCCACTAATTATATCTTCATAAATAACTATACCTGACATGTAAAAATAATAAAACGAATGCAGAATTAATTTTGATAAAAGTCGGCCATTCCCCATAAAATTTTAGGTTTTACCTTACAACGGTGAAACTGATTTACGATTTTAATAATATCTTATTACAAATCTTTTTTTATAACTCTCTTCAAATCTTATTTTTCATGTCTTAGATATTAGATTAGAAGAAAAAATAGTTTAGATTACACTGATAATAATAGGTTGAAATGTTTGCTACATAAGGTATTATGTCTTTTACACAATTACGTCCAATTTATTTTTGCTCTCATCTGATTCTTAATTTCGGGACACACAAGTTGTTGAAAAGTACCAATAATTTATTTTTGTGTTTTAATTTATATTTATTATATTTGAAGTTTAAGGTATTCAGAAATAAAAGGTGCTACGGACAAAAATTCATCAAAAAAAATAAGATAAAGTAACCATTATATGGTACCCGTAGCACATTAAAACACAAAAATAAATTATTGGAACTTTTCAACAAGTTCACATAACTTCCGAAATTAAGAATCAGATGAAAATAAAAATAAATTTGACGTAATTGTGTAAAAGACATATCGTATATCTGTATCAGTAGTCACATGTGCATTATTAGATTTAAATTCGACTCAGAATCCTTTCATATTGTATGGTTAAGAAAATCGGCGGGCGATTTTACACGCGTTTTTCTAGTTTACTGAATATCCCCTTCTGGTCTTCTTTATTTTGACAATTATTTGCTATCGATATTTATAGATCTTGAATCTACTATAGAGAGCTCTAATTGTTGGTATCAAAATTTAAAAAAAGTTCGTTTGTTTCTTTGTACGCTAATCTCTGGAATCACAAGATCGATTTCAGAAATATTTTTGTGTTTGAAATTTTATATTTTGAAAAAGATTTTAAATAGATTATGGTCCACTGTAACGTTACAATTCAGAATAACAAAGTATTGATAAAAACTACGTTAAGCACGAGTGGAACTCTTACTACTAGGGTTGCGTACATATTTAGATACTTATAAACCAGGGGGTGGACAAACAGCAACGTCTGGTGATAGTTACGTGTTATAATAGACTCCATCTGTGGTAGACTTAAGCCGCAACCCACAAAACTAAATGTATTGCGGAAAAAAAATATTATTATACTTTAAATATTTTCATATATTTTAGGTGTTATGTGTTACTTAAATACGTTGTTGTAGCTATTGGTATTGTTATGTATTTGTTTTATTGTTATAAATGTTTATAAATCTTTGTTATGTTATTTATTGGCAATCAAAATGGCGTGTATTTTTCGTGGATGTAATTGCATTAAAAAAAAAACACCTCAATAGTCGTTTTTCTTGTTGCCTTATACCAAAAATTGGTAGGTTTTATCCATTATTGCTTATTACATAATATTCCAAGATCTATCTACTAATATATGGACCTTGCATGCTGTTTGCGATACGATACTGCCATGATGGAGTACCAAAAAAATAAACAAGAGACTAACATTAAATTTTGAAATAGAATTGACGTGACTTTGTAGTATCTAAATTTATAATTCCATACCAAATCGAAGACAACGATTTGGTGGCCAGTACATAAAACCATAAATGTCATAAGTAAAGACCTATTACATAAAGAAATTCAGATCTTGATGTTATAGAAGTAAGCGATGATTGTTAAGTGACGAAACTGTTTAAGATTTTTTAATTTGTTTTGTGACCTAACTCTTTGTCTGCATTTTATGGTCTAAGTGCAATCGATGTAAAAGTTTTTGGCATCCAATAACTTCACAAGAAACGAGATTAAATTACCACATTGCTGAAATAGTTCCTCTGCTTAGATAAAATTAAAAAAAAATACCTGGCCAACAAACAAACATTTGGGTACAATATTACGAGTAGACTGTGCATTTATTTTAAACTGATCAATAATTTACGCGAGGACCTAATCAAAATTTTCAAATGAAATATGAAGACTTTTGACGCTTCAAAATATATCCTGTTGCTATTTTAATTTTCATCAGTTTCCTATTCATTCTGGTTTTTCTTCTATTTCTTAATTTGGTTTATCACTGAGAAGTGTTCTCAAGATTTAAATATTACGTCTAAACTATTACTTATAAACATACATATAAACTATTTCAGCAATGTGATAATCGAAGGGTGGTAATATAAATTATAACTCATGTAAAAATAGGTAAGTCTCAAATAGAAATGATTTCAAGGTTACTTATTTCTAATTTTTCCAAATTCATTACGAGGTTCAATACAACTGTATGAAATTGGCATAAAACCGGTTATTCAAATATTGAATAACCAAATATTTTATTAAATATTGTTCAAATATTTTTTATCAGCTTAAAGTGGAAATATATTATTACTCTTAATTATCTTTCTTAAATTCATTTAGAACGGCAATGTTCCTAAATCGATTTAAATTGATCAAAATGTTAGTTTTTTTTTATAAACTGAAATGGACTTATACTATTTTTCTGTTATGTGATATTCCGTTTGTATTTGGATGTAAAAATGACTCATTTAGCAGGCTTTTGAGTATAGAACTTGTGCATTTCGAAAATTAGCCTATATATTGAAGGCTGCTTCTGGAAAGTTATGTATACTATCATACTGTTATAAGGAACGTCTAAACTAAATACTGCAAAAATAAAAGTAAAGTAATGATATAAGCTCTCTTCACGAGAATGTTGTGAGTTTAGTGCTTAGATCGACATATTGACGCAATATCGCGTACATTCTGCCATATTGAGTCAATATGTCGACAAAATAATATGTGGTTATATGATACTAAAAGAAGTAGCAACTAAACCTTAGGCATGTCCTTGAATAGGCAACGTTGTATTTGTTAGTGTAACTTAATTATAACATGGAAACAAACTTATTTTTGAAATAATAATAAGCTATTTTTAAAGAATTGGTCACGAATTCTATTCCTAAACTTGTTTGTTCAATTTTAATTAATTCGGTAACCAAGAAATTGTTTTTATTTACATTTAATCAACAGAAATAATCTATATTTTTGAATATATTTTCATCTATATAATTAGTTAAATAATTTTTACAGAACTTATATATTACGAAATATACAAAATTAAAATATACTATAATGTTTAATAGCGGGGAAAAAAACAATATAGCAATTTAGTTTACAAATAAAAAATTTTCTTTTCACTCAGTTGACACCCCTATTTTTCAGAAAACTTCTAATTTTCTGAAGGTACCGTTCACACCAAATTCTCCCGATGTCATTCCGCCACCAATTCGTTTACTCTCGTCTGACTTCCACTTTTCAGAATCTATTAGGAACTGTCTATTTTCAGGTTTGCAGAATTCTTTGCACCACTCAGCTGAAAACAAGATGAATGGAATTTATTGCAAATATATATAATACTACTTGTTTTTATATTTAAAATTCTGTAGTAATACAAACAACTTTTATGATTTCGTCATGCTTTTATGTCCATCCGTCCGTCTGTACATCACACTTTCATAGTTTTAGACCTATGTGAATGGAATATTAGAAGTATAAACTTGTGAGTATAAAAAAGTGCTGTATCTTTCCATATATGTGACAAATGAATTTTTTTTGGCGTGTTTTGAAAAATTTGAAATGGTGAATAGTATTAAATTTTTCATTTTTGTGTGCGGTTCGTAAAATATTAAACTTCTAAGTGAATTTTGATTTTACAATTATAGTTTAGAAAAGTCTAAAAAATTGTCATAAAGGTAGGTAAATAATTTGGGCATCAGCAGTCTAATTTTAAATTAAATTATTTCGGTTAACTTGCATAAAAACTTCAGTTAACACAGTTAACTAATTTAATTGCTGAATTCTCAATGTTATTTTCTAATCATACTTAAATATCTTTCAAATCGTGTATTAAATAACTTATGACACTATTCGATAAATTAGAGTCACATAATTAATACTGATTGTCAAAACATTTCACCACTGTAAATGTAGCTGCAATTACCGCACATACCAAACGGCAACGGATACACATTGTTAAATGCTGAAAACGATTTAAAATAACCATATGAGGAAATATCAAATAATAAGGCAATATCAGGCTTCCACTGTTCGAATAAGGGTTCCACTGTTCGAACGAGGAGTTCGGCAGCGAAGTGGGAAGCCTGCAGTCCGCACATCGCTATATCTCGATTAGAATGACGTAATCATAACCCAACATGGTGTGCGGAGAGCTCCTTCTCTGCATCCTAAGGCGGTCGACGGCAAACTGTAAAATGCGTCAAGGCACGGACCGTTTTGTTAATTCCACAGTGCAGAGCGCAGAGCATCCGGGGTATGCACAGTCACGTTGTCGTTCACACTGTCACGCAGTTACGGTGTCTCTGTCATAATGCGCTATCTCAAGTTGTGTACATTGCCGTGTCTAGTATATAGAGCATTGTCATGCTTTACTTTTGGCGTATAAAAGAGCGTATCCAAACAACCAAAAATTAATTCAGTATTCGCTTCCTGGATATCTGGTTACCTGGTACCTATGCAAACAATTTGACATTCATAAATACTCGTTTAATAGCAATATACACACCGACATATGTGATATACATAACATCGGACAATCGCAGAACATTACATTTTTTTATGAAACCTTGAGAAAAAAAATACAAGTTACGAATTGAAACGAAAAAAACTTTTCTTAAATTCTTTTAAAAAAGAGGGTGCGCTCCGACCTCAACAATGATTTTCCTTGCGTATTTTATTAACCAAACAATTTATACCCAAAAAGATCCAAATACATTTTAACTCTTTTTAGTTTTTGTATATGCTCCAAAGAAACCATCAACAACTGGCCTTGAGGTGTAAAACCATTTCTTATTGTAATTTCCATCAATAACACGAAATAATATTGGGGCAAAAATATTTAATGCTTAATATATGAAGCTTAAATATAAAATAATCATACATGCTCATATATACATAAGCACTCTTATATAGACGTACAAATATTCATTTCAATTCATACATACACAAGTACCATATATATATATATATATATATATATATATATATATACGCATATTCATGTGTGGGTGAATGGGTATGCTTCGTATGATTGTTATATTTAACTATTAATCGAACGTCATAAGATTCCAATTACAAAAAGTAGGTCTATATTAGATAGGTATTTAATATTTGTTGAAAGGGAGATATCCATTCATCTGTAAATTTAATAATTGTCAAAATTTAACCGGAATACATACAGAAATAGTAAAAATTCCCCACTTGGTTTAAACCAGTAAAATAATATTAACAAGGGAAGGTTTCATGATAATAGCCAATCTCAACACATTAAGTGTAAAATATTATATCTATTTCCAACTTTCAATGATAAAACAAAGATATTAGTCACGCGGTTCCATCGCTACTCTCCATTGTACCAAAAGCAACATTCGTAATTATGGCCTGAACCATAGAAAGATAGACAATTTTTAGAGTGCATTTTGCAAAAGAATAAATATAAATTTCAAAGCCCTTACCAGCGATATCGTCAATTGCAGGCTCAATACCACCAAAATCCTTTGGTAGAATATCCTTAGGTAACACTGCATGTAAATCTTCCAAGGAATTGTGAACTACTATTCTATTGAACAATTTGGGTTTGAAGCCTATCTTGAATAGGGTCATAACGCGGCTTATAAATGAAGGGGCATTGATGATATGGATACCTTTCATTCTACCTCCGTAACATTGCTGCAAAAATAAGATTTATTTATTCATTTTTAAGAAGTATCAACAATACGTCAACTTTATACATATGTAACGTTAAAGCATATAGAAAACTCATCAAAATACTAGGCACATAATTGCAATACGTATGTTGCAGTCACATTAAAAAAATTGGTAATTCGTTGTTAATAATGATAAATAAATAACAGACTAAATATTATTAATCACTGATAAAAAATATTTTTGCCTGCATGTAAAATTAAATTTGGAAAGATTAAAATAATATAGTACTTAATAATTGCCATAAGGTTAATTTATTTTTGCGAGTAATTTATTCGAAGAGTGTAAAATTATAATAATATTATTGTCAATATAGAGAAGTCAATATTTAAACATAAACATGAAAAATTAAAAGAAGTAATTACTGATAAGAATCAATGAAATAATTGACGTTTAAGATGGTTCATTCTAGTATACATATATTAGATAAATATTAATAAAAAAAATAAATAAAAGTGTTGCCATGAGAGAAAAAAGAAATTTCTATTTTCAAGACTGTGACAGTGATAGCTATTGAATAATGAACAGTTTTTTGAAGATTGGCAGTAGTCTTGATATGTAAATAGGGATTTTGGGATTAAATGTCTACCTACCACTAAAGAAATGAAATTCAATAACAGAAAGCTTTATTTCTTTAGACACTAGATCGAAACTTTCTTTCTTACTGATGTCGTTTTTCTTTTACTGTGTTTTTTCTTAACTTGAAGGGCTTCTGTTCTGGTCTTGAAAAGTTTCTTGTGAGACAATAAATATAATAAATTTTGCGCGCTCTACATTCTTTTAACGCAATTTTTATTCTGTTTTCTTTCTTTTACGCCTATTATGTTTTAATGTGCCTCCGTCTCTTTAAGAATAATCGTTGGAACGACTCATCAAGGCGCTACTAATGATTTTGTCGAAAACATTTTTATTATAGTGTTTGTCCCATCGAGTTTTTCTTTGTAGAGCTTTACGTTCTGAGCTAATTCAAACGTGATCAGAGGGTAACAACGGGCATCGACTTTATCATTAATTTTCATTATTTACAAAATGTACTTTTATCCATTATTATACTATTTATACTCATTAGACGCTTCAAATTATAGTGAGCACTCAAAACTGAATACTAGTGATTCTAATATAACTTTCAAATATTCAAGGTTCCTTTTGATGGTTTAAAAACATTTTAACCAGAGCGTCAGAATATTTGACCCTTCTTGAATTTGTGTTTCCTTTTTCTCCGGTTGGACTCTTGAAAGGCGAACTTAACATTCCTAACGTTCCTTCAGGCTTTTTAGTTGATCAATATTTGGAATTTTACTGTTCGTTTTCAATTAAGTAATTAAAAATATATCTTTAGTTAAAATTTGAGGTTGCGCCGTACTAATGAAGTTTTAAGATAGCTAGCCATGTACGTACCGTCATAAATATCTCCAAATTTTTGAAGTAGGTTGGTGTTAATTTTAGTATAACCGGTAATGTCAAATTGCCATAGTCTGCTAAAAGGCGATCGCCAGCCGCGTAGTCGTTATGCAGTCGATATTCAAATACCTGTTAATAAAAAAATAATCTATTTTAAATCTAACACATAATATAACTTACAAAAATGAGAAATGCATCGTATTATTTTATTCTGTTTCTGAGAGAGAGCTTTGATATTATTTAGGAAATTGTAATTAGTCCAGAAAAACTTGTATTTGTAACAAATATGACAGTTCTGATATTCAAGAATACATAGAAATTATTGTGAAAAACTTCGGAAAACCTCAAAAGAGAATAATATTATTATTATTCTATTAGCTAGAAGTAATACTTGCTGAATGGTAACAGTAAATAGGTTTATTTTATATGTCCCAGTTTCAACAATATGAACGCTTATATAAACACATGGCATGATTATATGGTACAACATAGATCTAAGTTTATATGATTATATGGTACAACATAGATCTAAGTTTATAAAGCAGAAGCAGTGAAAGAACAAAAGGAATAATTATTTCTTATAAAGACTTGAAAATTCCATTACTATGAATATTTAAACGATAGGAGTTTCATTTTATATAGATGACTCACATAAATATATAACACAAAAAACCGTTTACCTTTTTTACAGCATTAACATATAATGCGATTATCTTTCAAAATTAACTAAAATTATTGAGTGATTTGGATACCATGAGTGCAAAATAATTATATCATTGTTTTTCCTTTCTGTAAATTATAGTAACTTAGAAGAAAACAAATTAACCTTTCCTTAAAAATAATTCAAAATTCACATTTTTAAAATGTTGAAGGGTTACTAAAGTGTAAAATGACGTAAAAAAAGGTAAAAGTAGGTTCAAAAAGTAACATAAAAAGTAGTTACTTGACAAACTAAAATGAGTGAAAATAATAACTTAAATCTGATTAATTATAAGGGAAGACAAAAAAATTATATGCTTAAGGAGATTCAATTTCCAGATGCTGAAAATTATTTACAATTATTCAACCACGCCATGGAGATATTGTAACACTTGTAAGAATAATGCCCGCTTATTATTGATGAAAAAGTGTTGTCAATAAAAACTTTCTTTAACGTAGCATTTGTTATTTGAAATTATATTAATATTGCGGTATTTATTTGTTTCACCATAATAAATATAATGAGAATTTTTATGATATATAATTTTTGCACAGGAACTCTGATTGATTTTACAACATATATCCTTAATTTCTTTGCCTATAATTCGATACGGAAATACCATTATCACATAGTCTGGAAGAAATATTTTTATAAACATATATATTTTATATAACTTGATATATCCTTACGTTAATTTATTTTAATATATGTATTATTAATGCACTTTTACGGTCAGACTGTTAAAAAAACTTATGCCCCGCAAGGAAAGTAATTAAAGAATATAATTTGTCATATCTAGTGCAAATATCTAGTACAGAATAGAACGTACAGTATATAGCATATCCTACTGAATAATAAAATGTAAGTGTATGCGATTATTTAAAAAAGGACAGTGACATCTAAATATATGCACGATGTTTAGTTTTGAAGCGAATAGGTTTTTAATTTCGACATGACCAGAAAAAGAGCATCACGTGATGTAAAAACTAGACGCTCATGTCGTAGAGAAATGACCTCCAAAAAGAAAAGGAAAGGAAGGCCCCGGGAACTTGCTTGACAAATATTCAAAGTGATATGAGAAATCTACATCCTTATGATGACGATGCTTAACATCAAGCAAAATAACGTGTCGAGATCACAAAAATCTGATCCTGTATTAGAGGAAAAGATAAGAATGAAGAAACGGAAGAAATATTACAGATTATACTCAAATATTGTATATATTTGGCGTTAATTTTGTAGAAATTCATTATTCACAATTCAATGAAACTACGTGATGTAGTATTATTTCTACTTTCTTTAAGTTCTTTACCACGACCTAGGTTTCGCTGTATTACAACATCTTCAGGTGGGATATTAGCAAAGATTATATTAATAAATAATTTTCTTACCAGGTTCATCAATCTTGCCCAATCCATGCAGATGAACTTGTCGGGATCCGGGTGGCGAATCTGGAAGACCGTGATTCGTGTATTGTCCGGAGCCAACTTTGGTAGCGGCACGAAATGACTGAAAACAATTTTCACAGATGACAATTGTTTTAGAATTAGTAATTATAATTAGAGTAATGGTTAATTAAATTGTTCATTAAAGAGTCATCATTATGGACAAACTGAAATAATATTACTCCACAATAAATAAATTAATGTATAAAACATAAATACCCACATAACAGTAAGTATTTTTATGAGAAATTACATTAAAAATATTTTTTTTAAATTTGTAAACAGATTAAAAAATAATTAAAAGATTAAATAAGTTACGTTTATTAGTTTCCCGGTGGTTTTACAAAAAGAAACAAAAATGAACCAAAAGAAATAAAATACTAGATATTTTCATTAACGTAATTCTCATTTTTTCTCCGTCTTGGAAGTAAGCGATTTTTATTAAATAATATAAACCATTTGCATAACAAAATGATTAATTAATTTCAGTTAAAAATTGCAAACCACCAAGTAATTGCTCCATTCAGTAATGCTGATGCCGTCAATATAATAGAAGACATATCCTAATTCGGCAGCGCTAGAAACGTGATATTAGGTATCTAATTGAAAATAAATATTAATTTCCCCCTAATATACCATATTGAATGCAAGAATTTAAGAGTGTTAATTATTGAGGTGTAATCGGATTAATATTCTCTATAGTAATACCAAGTCACAAGTAAACCGATTTCTGAAAACATTGTTGTGGACATTTTTTCAACTTATAAAAATTATGAAATAACAATTTCTAAAATAAATAATTTTGAAATTTTTGTAAGCCACTCCTTCTATTGGTAAAATAAACGCCAGTAAGTGCTATTATTATACCAAATTTAATATTTCTACGTCGAACTACTTCTGAGAAAAAGCGGCTTTTACATACTGAATAATGAAAAAGTGAATTCACACATGATTGTTCTTATAATGAGTTTCATTTTGTCTTTCCTAAATACAAAATTCTAAAAATAAAATTAGAGAATTACACATACTATTTGCTTGATTGTACCTTAATTATGAATAGATATCCACACAATATTTTATTTCTGACCCATTATCGACACTACCCTATGTGAATGACAGCTTTTAGTATTTTTTTTCATTAGCAATAAAACCTTACAATTTTAATTCTTCTAGTTCTTCCACATACCATGCAATATAATTTTAGCTTTTCTAACTAAATATGGCTAATACTCATTTGTAGACCTGGTGTTTACTGAGGCTATATTGTTTTCCTCTCTAAGCTTCAATCGGCTCTTTCAATAATATATGCATATCCTACATATATTATTGAAAGACACACAGGTGACTAGTGCATAATAATGTAAAATGCTAAGCATAAGGTTGTAATAGATAGCAGTCAGTGAGTAAATCATTATTTTTACCAATTTTCAAAAACCCTTTCCATAGTTGGACAGAGCGGATCACGCGGTATGACGTAATCTGGTAACAGTGACTTCATGGTGAACAACATGTCTAGTTTCTTCTTTGTCTGCTCCAGAGAGCACTTCCTACTTATGTACATATTTTCGATGACTTTTTCATCTATAATTAAAACGTATAAATTAAGCATTTAAGAAATTATGAAATACCCACAAATCACAAAATTTCATCAAAGAAACTAAGATTATTATGTTCGATTGTACTTAAATATTTAACAAAAGGTTTACATGTGTTAGAGAAATAATTAAGAAGGCTGAAAACTTGTCGATACTAATACATTGTTAGATAAAAATTGCCTACCCAGCGTCATATTGGGTAAATGATTCTCCTTAGCGAACCACTCCGAAACGTGCTCCATAACTTCTTTCAAACTTTTCAAGTTGGTGAGGCCCACATCTTCTCGTATGGCTTTCACCTGTTGTGGTGTAACGAGCAACATATGATGGCACTTGAAGTCAGACATGATGTTCTAAGATTTCTACTGGAATAATACAACAATTTGATAATTTACAAATACAAAAGTAGAATCTAAAATTCACAATGTATGAAGCTCAGAGCGTTAAAAAAAGGATAAGCATTATGCTATGATTGTATAAAGTTCAAAGAGTTTTTGTCTTGATAAGAAAAGTTTAATAAAAAATAATTTAAATAAAAATTATAAAATAAATATCAAAGACAACAAGCAAGCGACATTTAGCGCGTAATCTATATATAATTATGTTGTTGCTGGCAGAAAGCTGGTGATGTCATCGAGAAACCACACTAAATGGCATAATGTTTAACTATGTTAGTTTTCTAAATAATATAAATTGAGGTTTTATTTTTGTACAATATATACTTTCACTTATGGCTTAAGCTACGTGTTCGCTGTATCTTATTAAATTTGATAATATATATATATATATATATATATATATATATATATATATATATATATATATATATTTATATATATATATATATATATATATATATATATATATATATATATATATTACTTCACATCTATTAATAATTATATGTTGTTTCCTTACTTTCTTGTTTTTGGTTTTAATACAAAATGATACAAATAATAAAATTTGTAGATATGTAATTGAATGATTTGCGTAAAACAAATGAATTATCAAAAATTACAATAATGGATCATCAAATTATTTATTTTTTTATCGAGATAATTTATATATACTTATTATCTATTTCAAATTACTTGTATTCTACCTATTTTGTTAATAAAAACCATAGTAACGTGAGTTAAAGGATGTGCTTAATGTTGCTATATTTTTACAAATGTACAGGTTTTTTTATTCAAGTGCTAAAGAAATCTTTGCTCTTCAATCGTAAATACCAGAGGCATATTACTCGAGGCGAATTATTGAATTCTCATACTTATAACGCAATGCAACAACCTAAAGACTTAGCGTTACTTAGCGACCTTAAGACGCTGCGTTTTGAAGTTAAGCCTAATTCTACAATTCTGCTATCAACCGCGCAAATGTATGCGGACACAAAAATATTCAAAGATATAAAGAAAAATATTCATGAAATGATACTAAGATGTCTTACCAATACCAAATTTTGCAAAAAATTTACAATTTAACCTGACAATAATTCCATTAGGCTACTCAATTTTCAAAGAAATTTGTTCATAATTGCAACCCGTTATTGGTCACTTTAATTTAAATATCGAGTCCCGTGCATATCCAGAGAATAAATGCAGCTTACATGCAATTGTTGTAGACTGTATTAGTGTTCAGTTACTAAGGAAGACACGAAATATTCCTGGAGACGTAGATGTTGTCCTAAGCACCTAAATATTTCCACATATGCCATTGGTAAGTAAGATAAAATTAAGCAGGTCTGCCTTTTCTACCTTATTGAGCACCTTTGGGTTGGTATTGATGGGGGACTGCCCAGATACATAATTCATCAAACGGCTGCTTCATTTACCGGCTTGCACTCAACGATTTAGTGTTTAAATGTTAGCAGTTCGAAGAAATACCTAACCTATATTTTGCAGTTCAGAAGAGACCGAATACAAAAATTATATTTGTAAGTCGCTCCACTGATAGAAGATATACTGTTCTCTTAACTGTTTTGAAGGATCTAACGGAACTGTGCAGTTCTCTATTTGTAGCTCAACACCGGCTTATGGCACTGAAGAAAAATCTTAAGCAAATCCCCTGAATTATGTGAGAACTATAACAAGATTTTGAAAATATATATTGAAGAGAATTACTTGCCTGAGATCATAGAGTCAGATAATGGATATTATATTTCACATCACACTGTCATGCGTCCCGGCTTTTAAACATAGTTGCCTAGTGAGGTATGCACTAATAATATTCTGTGATAAATGTATTAAATTTACCGGGCTCCGCGGCTGATAAAACAAAACGCTAATGAGGTGGTGTCTCAGCGTGTAACAAGCAAAAAGCACTGGACCAATTTTAATAAAACTTCATAGTTCCATACTTCGTTTAATTTTAGAAATTAAAGAAATCTGTAAGAGCGGGAAGTGACATCTACTTTTAAAATTAATTCATCTATATATATAAAACAAAGTCGTGTTAGTTACACCGTTTATAACTCAAGAACGGTTGTACCAATTTTTTTGATTTTTATGTTTTTGGATTTGTCTTCGTCGGGAATAAGATAATAAGTATTAAAACATTGAAAAAATTCACAAAAAAAAAATTATGAAGAAAATTAATTTTCCCATACATTTTGTATGGAATGGGTTTTTTGACGATATGTCGAGAACGGATTGACTGATATTTTTTATTTCATTGAAAATTTATATGATTACACAGGTCAACACGAATTTTGAGTCTGAGTTCTGTACCTCTGATTTTGATTACTTATGCCTAACTAAAGAAAGAAAAAATATTTTTATCTAATAAAGTTTGCTTTTGTACTTACCAGAACGAAATATCAAATTTTATGAAAAAGCTCTATTTTTTAATTTAAATTATATTTAAAAGCAAACAAATTTTGAATTACATATTTTTATTAACTTTTATTATAAAAGACGGCATATATAAAACCCAAAAATACAAAAAAGAATACAAAACCAACTTTAAAAATGAATAGTTTTAGTATTTCTTTTGTATTCATGTCGCTTTCTTTGGTCACTTATTTTAACATCGTTCTTGAGCAAATTCCACTATTTTAGCCGTGAAGCTAATATTTTTGCTTTAAGTTTAGGTAGGTTTAAATATCTTACTAAGTCATTACACTCTTCTGAATTAATGAGATGTGGTTCAACAGACGGTGATGCGATCACAAAATCGTTGCCTTCGCTATTACTAGATATTTGTGATAGCGGTAGTGGCTGCTCTTGTGCCTTTTTTTAGCTTTGAACTAGAAGACACTGGAAAATATTCACTGTGGGATATTGGAGCAGACTTTGATGGTAGTTTTGGGTACTGAATCTTTTTGGCATTTTTTCCAGCGCGACGCTTACGTGGATTAACTATACAAAAATAGCAATCATTGATGTGATCAGCTGGCTCCCTCCATATTCTTGGTACTGCAAACTTCATATGTTTTTTTTCTTCTCGGTACCGGGCTGGAAAAAAATGAACATCATTCATTAACGAATGACACATGTAATGCATGTGTTAAAAAAAAAAGAAAAAAAAAAAAATTATATATATATATATATATGTTTTCCTTAAAAATATGATGTGTTTTCTTACCTTTTAAAGTGTTTTCCAGTTATTCCATGAGAAATGAGGTGCCCATATTTTATCTTGACTTCGTACTGGTAAGTTAAAATAAACTTCATAGGCTTCACAAAGTTTTATATTTATTTACTTTATCTACTTTAATGTATCTAATTGATACATATGGCGAACTTATTGCTACAAGAGCAATCTCTTACAGCCAACCACAACACCAGTCCAGCCCCGTTCGACGAACGGCCGGGAATCGAACCCGGGTCGCCGCGGTGCGTCGCATCGTCAAAGGCCGTATGCCTTGTGATCAACCCAACACACCACGGCGACGACATATTTGATGATATATTTGATGTCAGACTAAATTTTTTGGCTCCCACTTTAATGAATTCGCCACAAATATAGCAAAAAGAGTCCACGTCATTTTTACACTTTTTGGAAGACATTTTTAGGTCTCGCGACACATAAAATACGTTATTCCTTTGCAATGCTCATGCGCATACTACCGTGTCAGTCTGCCACTTCCCGCTTCACACCCACAGTCCCCCCTCACCCCTCTCTTGCATCTTAAATGAAACGGCTCCTCAAAAAAATCTGCCAAAACACCGTATATTTATTTTTCTTTATATAAAGGTACAAAAGCCAACTTTATTTATTATTTATGGAGTTTCTGCCTAATTTTCAGTGTATACAAACAGAAAATATTTACTAAATAACAGACTCAAAAAAAAATGTTTTTTTGTTGGCCTGTGTTATTATATATTTTTTGAATATTTTTTATCTCGTATTTGAGAAGTTTCCTCGCGTATTGGAAAAGTAAAAAAATCACAAATAATTTAATTGTGTATAAAACGTAATATGTGATAAATAACAGAAAAAAAAGTATGTCATAAATGAAAGACATGATCGAAAATTATAATTGGTTTTTAATAATTCTTATTCGTTTTTGACCGTTATTTCATTTCAATTCGATTAAATTAATTTTCTTTAAACGATTTTTTTTTAAATTCATTAGCAAAAAGTGATTTCAAATAGTTAAGTTTTATGAAGATGTTCACTTTGTGAGGTTATGATATTTGTGATTGTGCGCGCATCGATAACTGCTTCATTATGTAATTTACGTGATTAATTTTTGTGTGATTAATTTTAAAGTGTTATTTATAATGCTGAGAGTCTAATCTTTCACAACGAAACCGTAATGCAATTCGTCTTAGGAATATTGCAAATCAATCCACTGCACATGAACAAGAAATTGCACGGGAAGAGCGCCGCGTAAGTATGGCCCAATTCAAGAACAAGATAAACAGCTCAGTTGGCAACGAAAAATCGTCGAGCTTATCCCACAGATTAACAACGTAATAATCTACGACGCGCAAGAAGAAATCCTTCTAGCGTTGATTTGAATCGAGTAGCATTTCAATACGATTTCATAATTGACTACAGCTCGCATGCTTTCGTTCAAATTGGCCCAATGGATATTGTGTGCGACCATTGAGGTACATTGAATTAGTTCGCAGAGAAACGCCTAGATTGTGCTCTCTCAGTAGCAAGATGAAATTGCCATTCTTGCTTCTGCCACCTGAGTCATTGCATTTGTTACTTCGTACCGAAACACCAGAATCACGACATTTTCTATCGAACATTCAAAGATACAAGGGATGTTTCCCAATGACTTCATTTGGAGCAGAAATTATCGAAGAACGCTGATTCAACCTGACATTCAAGGTAATTTCTGCTAGAGAGAATAAAAGTTTATTTTCTTTTGGTGATCATAATTTAATAAATTTAACTTCGCCTTCAACGTTATAGATCCAAGGCCAAATTCACAATCAAATTGCATTATGGCAACCGCTTGAAGATGCATAGCATAAATTCATCTAAATTTACTTCATGGGCAGCATGGAGGAACAACCTAAATGGTATCAAAAGATAAAATCGGCAATAAAAAGAGACGTTCTTCCAAGATTTGCAGCAACTACTTAATGAATATCATACATTGGTTCGGTTGTTCAGAACTGCGTTGGATCTCGTGCCAAGTGATGACTACAATGTCGTGATTTTAATGTTATTTTAATTTAATTAATATAGTTTTCATTTTGATTTGTACATTTATTAAACTTAATTCATTTTGAATATTCATTTTAACTTAATAAAAAACTGAATTTAATTCAGCTAATAAGTTAAAACATTTATTGACTCTGAGGCGGTACGAAGTTCGCCGGGTCAGCTAGTATTATGTATAATTAAACTCTAATCCTTCTTTCTAAGTACATCTAAAAGGAAAACAGTTGAAGAGGAAACAAGTACCAGGCAAAATGCAATGAAAATAATGTCAGTTTTCGAAATAGAGTAATTGTATACTTAGTAAGTACGAAACAAATTGCTGGAATTTGAAACAAAATTAAACTTAAAAAAATATGCCAATTTTCACTCGTTAATAATTTTAAAGTAGTAGTCGGAGTTCATAAAACATATTCAACATTTTCATTTGGTCATGTATTTTTTATTACTTAATTTATTAAACAATGTAAAAATACATTGCTTAAAGTCGGAGTTGAGAAATTTGGCATGAATTTATTTAAAAAAAGAGGTTTCCTTTATTTTTTATACGGTTAGATAACAACCTAAAATAGAAGGGTTAGGCGCCGCTCACTATTAAATTTAATCAAAAAATTTAAATGGAAAAATGCTCTCACTATGAAAAAAAAGTTTTCAATTCATTGTCAACTTTGTAACTTCTCTACGCAATACATTTTCCGTGTTTCATATTTTGATGTCTTCGGTTTGTCTTTTTATTTCATTTCTATTTGTGATGCATGCTCCGCCTTTAGCGTCACGAAAAATTATAATTAAATTCACACATTTAAAGTTTTTTACAAAAACGCAAATTGTCAGCAAATATTTTTCCCGTAAATTTTTATATCGAATAATTGCGGACGTTTAATATTTTTGCAAAATATTTCATACTTATTATTAATTTTATTACAGAACACCAGAAAAATTGTCACTTTCTAAAGTACTGTTTTCCCTAAAATGTTCAGTTATGTTCACATTTAATGACTTTTTTATATTTTTTTAAACGTTTTTCATATTTAGATGAAATTTATTTTTCGATCAATCACCATTTTTTTATTTTTTGCTCTTTGAGACGAAAGTATTTGTTTAGCTTTTTATTATTAATTAAGGAAATAATAGATTGCCATTTGTTTTCTTTAAAAAGCCTGCATTAAAAAATATTATGTAAATCTACCAAAATATTTTCATTTCTTTCTACAGTCTTAGAAACGTCGATAGGCTTAAGATCGTCTTAGAGAATTGATACAATATCGCGGTAGAACAAATCCTTTAAATATGTCTGTATGTATATATGATTAATTTCCACAATGAAGTATTAAACAATGTAAGATATTAAATTGGTAAATATACTACGTAAACAATTGACCCAATTAGCTTATGATCGATAAATTAATTTGCTGTTATCAACCACTTTGACCTTGTTCACATGTGTAATAATTGAAACGTTCAATGTATTTGGCTAATTACTTGAAGGTGTTAAAAATTGTTTGAATTAAAATAAAATTATTATCGAATCAAAATATCGTTTCGTACTTATAATTAATACGATTTATCGCATTTTTATGCACATAATAAAATAATACATTGTATGATATGAAATGTTAATGGAAGATATTTAAGTTTTCAACATTTAGCCAGTTAGACCAAAATATGCACACTTATTTATAATTGTTTTATAATCTACAAGCTAGGGAGAATTCTTTCTTGGGATTTCATTAACTCGGTTTCCTATTTTTGATATAGTTATGATTAATTCAAGAGTTTAAATTCCAATATTAAGAAGCAAACATTTGTTTTGTATACTTTTTTGAATATATCAATTAACTTTAGTAGAACTAGTAAATACATTAAAAATAATTTTTGAAAAAGGTCACTCTAATGTGAGCTTGAAAAAAAATTAATTAGGCGCCCAAAGAATGCGAAATTTGTAACAAACATTTTTTTATCTTTATAGTCTAAACTCAGTTTTTATTTTCATTAGTATTTTTAAATCATTTAAAAACATATATCAAAATCTCTTGCCATATTTTATCTACACGATAACATAGGTATAAAAAAAACTTCTAATCTGAGGTGCATTGCCTATATGTATTTATCGGTCTATATTCTTTGAAACTGAACATAATTCAGTATTTGATGATGTTAAAACTGACTAAAAAAACAACGAAATTTTATTTTCTAATGAAGTTGGCCAAAATAAATAATTTGAAATCCTTTTCTTAAAATAATGATTCATTATTAAATAGAAAATATGAGATAGAAGTAAGGAATAAGCAAGGGTACATAAATATTCATACAAAAATAGTAAGAAAATACGTAGATTGATGTCAATGCATTCAAAACTCTAAACGCTTTTTTACTAATCTCAAGATGGTGGCCTAATTTTGAAATTATACGTAACATATATAGTTAGAGAATAACCAAAGGAATTTTTTTGTAATGTATGTATTTTTTTTAATTACTCAAATAAGTGCTATTATTTCTATTAAACTGTTACAAATATCAAGATCATTTCTAAAAAGAAATGATCTGGACATTAATTTAATAGCGACACAGTTACGGTTTAATAGAAATAATATAACCCTTATTTGAGTAACTAAAAAAAAATACATACATTACAAAAAAATTCCTTCCTACGAGATTTAAATTAATCGCTGCTGTTTTCTCACATACTTTTCGTAAAGATCTAGTAGCACCAGATGTAACATGGTTTTGGTTTAAATTTTAAGCAATGTCTTTACAATTATCTAGTAAAAAACTGAAAAATATTCCATTTTTTCAATTTCTACCCCCACGCGTTATATAAAAAAAATATTATTTCATTTATTCCTTCTATAATTAAATATTCTTACGAGTTAGCTGCATAGATATGCAACTTGATATAATAAATCATTATAACAATTTCTAATATTTAATTTTAGAGAAAAACTATTTGACGCGGAAGTTTTCTCCACTCGTATGTATGTCGCAGATAGTCATGTCCGTAGATAGACGAATGGCGACACAAGTGATCATATATGAGTTTCTTTCTTTTTTTTTGAGGTATGGAACGTTAAAGCCATAAAATTAAAAATTAAATTCGATTTGTTACAGTAATTAACAAAATTAATTTCGTAGTTGAAGTAAAAATATGCAGATTTTTTAATCCTAATTAAATACAATAACGTTAATCGACTAAAAAATACCAAAAGTTACTTACCAAAATAACCAACCAACCAGTGACCAAGTATAAAAACAATTGACAGTTTATTGAGCCACACTTAAGAATTATTATGAATTGAAATGCTTTACGAACATTTAAGTAATTATTTATTTAGTAACATATGTTTGGCAATAAAATAACAAAGAATACGGCGCTCATATAACATTACACTTCTTATGATACGCTGCAAAAATAACACAAAACAATTTTGATTTGGTTATGCGTAATCTTGAGCACTTAAACTAGAATAATTGTATGTTCAACTGCCTACAAACCATCAAATACTTGAAGCCAATCAAAATTTGTTAGCTTTAAGAAAAAAACGTTAACCGAAAGAAATAGGCGATTATTGAAAAAATTATTGACTTGAAAAAATATGTAATACAGTTTTATCCTATTTCCAACCTTCACTTCGATGTTGGTACCTTCAAAAAAGACTACGGCAAGTCCCAGTTTATACGAACGTATAGGTTTGTTTTGATTACATTTATTGGTTACATTATTAAGAAAAAGATCTAACCACCAACAAAGAACCAAAAACAATCTACGAGAAATTTAAATTTTTTTGGGCTAATGTTCATTTACGCCGTTTTCAAATAATTTTGTTAAAATCGGTTGTTTACGATTCAACCTAAATTTTCAGATAAGCCATTTCAGTGCCATGTTTAATATAAAAAATTCTGGAATTTGTCCGCACATACACACCAACCCACGCACACACACACACACAAGAAACAAAAAAATCAAATACCACCGACTCATCACGAAATTTTCTTAACAAAAAAGCCTACAATGCATTTTAATTCGAAAGATTAATTATCCATTACCACCTTAATGTCAAATTCAAAGAAAAACTAAATGTGAAAAGCAATATCAAAGAAATTTATTTTACAAAATAAATAGAACAAATCTTATAATTAACATTTTTATAGCCAATCAGTCTCATTCTAACTACCAGTGGCGCCACTGGAAATACTTTTTAACGACTTTATTTTATTTTTATTCGATTAAGATTAAAAACTGGACTCTGTAAAAATTTCATCTATGTCCTATTACTGGAACTATTGCAAAACCATATATAGTACCATAGAATTCGTACAGTTGGATAATTCAATAAATACATATCTCAGAAGTCGATGATATGAAAGACGTGCTCCGCAGTATTCCGCTTTAATATAATAATAAGAGCTTCTTTGTTGATCACAAAACTGATAATATACATATATATATATATATATATATATATATATATATATATATATATATATTACCAAAAACCCATCCGCTATTCACAAAAGAATTTATCTCGGCTTGTACAGTTTTGCCATAACTGTGATCAGCAGGTGTGCCTACACCTTGTTTGCCAGTCATACATTTATATGTACGTATCCAAAAATTACATAAATACATATATGTACACGGTGGCAATATATATAAGCAAAATAAATGAAGCAATGACGGAAAATAAATCGAAGATAATAATTTCTTTCAGTCACCTACGCAAATTAAAATTTACAATGTTGCTCCACTAAACGTCACACGTAACGTAATTCAATACAGGAGGTCGAAACAGATGCGCATGTCTACCTAACGTATATACATCGGTATGTGTACGGTATTTGGTAGGTATTAGGGAAATACATATTAAGCAAGTTTTAATAGTAATACTTTTATAATTTCAATTCTGTATTTTCTTTAGTTCTTCACCCTTTTCTGTCAAATTTTTATAACCGCACAGACAATGCAGATAAATAACTAATAAGGAAAGAACAATTTACTATCCCCGCGGCTTCACTCGCGTTATTCATAGTTACAAACTTACAAGGATAAATTATGGAGTATTTATCATTAGACAAATATCGATCCTCAACACAGAACAGAGCACTATATTAGGTCTTTCAATTTAACGCTAAGATATGTAGATTTCGGATATTGAATACACGCTAATATGTGGCATAGAGCTGGCCATGTAAGAAGCATGGTTTTTCCAAGCACACCTCTACTACCTGCGTTTGCACTTGCGCTTCATTGATGGTAATAGTACAACTAAACTTGATAAGGAACCGCGGTCTTTTGAATTAGAAAGGGAGATCTCTGGGGATTGTACGAATGCTGGGAAAACATAATTTTTGTTATTTCTTTTTTTATGAAATTGCAGAACGGTGGCTTTTCTCGAAAAAATATCAGTGAAATTTTATATTTTATAGTTTATTTCCCGAACCATTACTTGCGCCTAATCGTGGAAGCTTATCGTTTTTTTTTGCATCGCTCCACTATTTTACCTTAAACTTTTGCAAGGCCTTCATTAATTATAATTTAATTGTTGTCACATATGTCTACTGTACTTATCGTAAAATATCTTCCACCATATACTCTTTGTATTTATCTCACTACTGCTGAGGATTGGTAAAACTACAAGATGATACAAGGGTTGCATATAGTTTCCTTATTTTCATTTTTGACCAGCAATAGACGGCTTGTTCATAGTTTTGTCCCAACGATTATTATTCTGTACCTGACCTTTCAATACGTTGTATTTCTGAATACGTTGCGCTATCCTATCCATTTATAGTTTTACGTTGTCTCTAGCTTGTTATATCTCGTAAATTGTATACAAAGAAACATACAAAATGCATTATATAATTTTATGGCTTAGCACCGCCGAGAGTGTCTGTTGATTTAACATTTAGCCAATTTACAACACACCACTGAAACCCGGTATTTCCAATCTTTTGATATATGCCATATGTATCAATATAAGACTATGGCATACAACAAGGTTTTTATAAAAGAATGTGTCGGAAAAAGCTGGAAAAGGGCTTTTATGGTAGTCTTTGATAGTGAGATCTTTTTTGAAAACTGTTCGCATTAAGGTACATGAACTCTCCATTGTCAGACAATACTGTAAGATCCATCAGACTTGGATATCTCCCATATAAGGGAAACTAAGAAGCTACCACATTAACTGGTTGCATTTCGCTATCATTTATGAGATTTACTAACCTCGGATTACTTACTCTATATACTATTATATATTTGCATATATATTTGATCGTGCAGACAAAGCTGCAAATCTCTACATTAATGTGCGCATTTTGCCCAGAAGAGGCGAATATGGGACGATTCAGTTATTATCTAAGTTTTTAAATTTAACACTGACTTTTTAATCATTATCTTCGGGTGAACTGCATTTTGTATAACGGGCGGCTTTGTCGTGTTATTGTGCATTGTTTCTTTTAGTTGAATTCGGGGATTTCTTTCGTAAATTTTCTCTTTCTTGTAGGTTGGCGCATTACAATGGGTTAGGCCAGCCGCAGCGACTGTGAAAAATATGAGATCAATGTGTCTGTACTTATTCAGTCATTTTTTAAATTGGAATACAACTTTTCTTTTAGCCAAAACAGTTTGTGCACATGTGACAATGTTCTTATTACTCAACGATAATGTTTTTATTACTACCGAATATCATGAAATCCTCAAAAAATAACCAAATAAATAAACCAAATTTTTTTTCTTACTTAGCTGTATAAACAGGTGACATGTCGATTTTTTCCATTTAATATGAAACAACAGTTAATATTTCGCATTAAATATTACTTGTTATTTAAAGAATTCGGAGTTTTATGAAAATAACATAGACGCTGAACTTATTTGAGTCATGCCGCCGCCAACTCTCTTTTTTGTTTTGCTAAATTCTTTGTACGAGTCTTCTAAAAAAGGAAACATATATTCATAACAAAAAAATGTTTACTTATGTATTATTATATTAAAACGCCTCTAATCGAGATAATGAAAGAAAGGAATGAAATACTTGCATAAGTGTATGCAAATAAATTTATGAAATGGCTGGGAATAAAATCTTTATACACAATTTAATATTACGTATTTCTATTAACAAACTTGGTACGCATAAATACTTTTGACCACCACACCCATTAATTACAAAATTTAATCCATTATAATTAATCTGTAAAGACGCTAATAGCTTTCAAGTTATATTCATGTGTCTTTCTCTTAAATTGTAAAGAGTCATGTGATATAAATATAAAAATCGCAGTGATAACAATAAAACAAATCGTAAATTTGACCATGGGTAAAAATATGTAAAATAATCTTCAAAACCATCTTGAAGATATCAGAAAATGCCGAAAAAAATATTTTGAACCTGTTTAGATGTAGGACAATTCGAAAAAAAATCGTATTCAGAGAAATAGTAACAAAAAAAACTTGTAACTTGGGTAAGTTATTTTCGTGAAAATATATTTTCGTAATATGTCGGACAGTACGACATCATTTTGTTGGCACAGTCTTATTTTGTAAACATATTTTTTACCTTTTTAATTAGTAAGGACTATGGTACCTTGTATTAGCCACAATGTTACGGGCTTGTAAAGAATTCAATATTATTTCATTTATTGGAATCCAAATACATGCCTGCATGGCATATGAACATATGCGTAAGTATAGATATATGAATCATGTTTTAGCTTGACTGTACTCAGCGCTTCATGCCGAGATATACTTGTACTTACTACCCACCTGCCTACTAATATTCTAGTTGCTTTGTATCTTTGTATGTAGCTATATATACTTACTTAGATATCTACATTTATAAATATATTAATTGCTACAAGCATTTGTAATTACTTTTTTACTTTATCACTTTTATTGAAAACTCGATGAGTTTACTTTTCGTCACTGTAGAGTTCTTGTCACATCTTATCATTATACCCTAATTTTACTTAATTTGATTTTTATAAGATAATCTAATAAAAACAAAATTAAACCTATATCACTCAAACATGGCGACATATGTACTATTCATTATCGATGGATTCTATAGAGTATTTCCGATTTTTATGCTCAAATTTATACCATGTGAACTCATGAAACTTTTTTAAGGTTACACCTTTGCAGATAGAAACGAATTACCCAAATTGGTGACAAATGCTGGAGGTATGAATTAACATACACAAAAAATACGAATGAATTAAGAATTTTCTCCTTCTTTCTGAAGTCTGTTAAAAGAACATGTTTTGCATCAAATTAACTTCAGAACGTAAAACATCTACCAACTTCAGAGATAGATTATCTTTGATGAAAATTATTTCATAAAACAACGATGAAAATTAGCCCATTTTCATTTTTATATCAAAAATTCCTATTATAAATTTGATAATTTGGTAACCTTATTTTTTTATTAACTAACAGGTTTGCAAGGAAGCAACGGACCGCCTCTAAATTTGACAGATTGTTATTACGTATTTAGAATATTGTTACTGTGAAATGTGTTTGAATGTTTTTTTTTTCTTATTTAATCACGCTAAAGGCTAAACTGATTATCATTGCATATGTCTACACTTTTAACCTGACAAATAGCGTCACTCTTGCAGGATAAGCTCCGTATTTTTACTTGAATAAACTTGAATAAATTTTAATCACGAAATTCTCAGAAGATAATTTTTTAGGAAGGAATATTGAATCTTATTTAATCTTATTTGATAATATCCAAATGCCTAGATATCGTTAACTTATTTTTCAAAAAGATACATATTGGTCAATTAACTTTGATAATGACCGTTTTTAAATTTATTGGATTATTCAACACCATCAATTCATTACGTTATAAAATTTTCCTATAATAATATAATATTTTTTTAGCATGATACTTAGTTGTCTTAAAGCGTGAATGAATTTATCGTAAATGTTTAATGCAGTAGAGGGACAAATATATATTGCAGATAAATAACAAACACCCTCGCTTTTACTAACAACTGAATTTTAAGGAGGAAGGAGGGATAAATCTAAAAAGTATGCTAAAAGGGAAAGAAACCTGATTGATAGAATAATGTCAATTACTTGTTAAATGAAAAAAAAAACGTTTTAAGACGTCTACTTATTTTCAATGACTATAAAAAATATTTATTTTCACAAAATTCCATTTCTTTAAATTTCATAATTTTCAGTACTTCCTTTCCACTGGTTCAGAATATGGATATAAAAATATGTTAATGTACCTAATATTAATTAGTTATAATAACAAATGGAAAGTTATGTCACACAGTGTTCGCTAAAAGGAGACCAAGTATTATAAATATATCCCTACAATTTATCACTTTTCCCCACTCTCCGTAAACTATTTCAATAAAAATATAGTAAAGCAAATTCACGAACTCAGAGCCAAAGCCAAATTTAACAAGGAATAAAATCCGCTACAGAAATAAACCATAGTTCATTATTGGGATGATAGCCTTGGGGAAGGGGGAGGACGGCGACTTTTCAAAAGCTTTGGAAAGCCCTTTTTGCTCATCGTGTCTTGCGAAGCAACAAATCAATTTACACCACTTGCTTGTACTCCGCACAGACTGTTTCTACATTTTGATGGTCCGGTACTCGCAGATAAAAATATTTCTCTGCCTCAACTAACACAATCTGCTATGATAATGAACGAAACATTTCTACCTAAATTTCACTAGCTCTATTTCATAATGAACTGAAAGCTAAGTTGCCCAAAGGTTGAATTAGCAAATTATCCAGCCGACTAAGGAAACTAAAAAAATAATTACTACCAATTTCAACTGTAAATAGGCCTAACCAACTGATCATTTTAACTAAAAATATATATGTTTTTATTTTGTGTAGGAGGTACCTTTATTAAATTTTTTGTTTCAATGAAATCAATTTTACTATAAATGATTTTCCCAGTTTCCAAAATCAAATAACGTTGCTAGTTCTTTGTTGACTCAAGTTTGCTAGTTTTATGCAAATGAGCAGTGTAATTAGAGTGACCTGATACCCACACCTCCTTTCAGGGTTGTGGTAGTTTGAATTATTAAAAATATTGTGTTAAAATGCAAAAGCAAGTTATTATATTGATGCTGTTAACTAAAAATAAAAAAATTAGATGATTGATATTTTTCATCTGTTTCATAATGTTTAGTCACAAATTATGGATTATTTTTTAAGTTTTTTATATGTAGGTTACTAATTTTGGTGAAAATGTAAATGAAACGTGCTTCGTATCATTTCCTATTTAATTTTTATTCTGGAGACATACTGCTGGATAAGGAAATAATAGCATTTTATGGACTTAAAAACAGATGTCTTTTTGATTGGAATTGATTCTGAAACACAAATGCAACATAAACAACTTGATTTTAATAAACGTGTTTGCACGTGCGCGTGCAAGCGTAAGTTCGTGCGCGTGTGTAAGCATACGTATATATGCTTACACGCGCGCACGAACGCTAACTTACACTTGCACGCCCACACAGTCTACAATCAAAACCATTGGACTAATTTTGTTAAAATTTTGTATTTAAGACTTTTTCTAACATTTTTAATTTCATATTTTAGAGTACTTTACATGAAAAAAATTTTGCTCAAAAATCGCTCTAAAAATTGTCTTAATCTTTAACCACACCATAGATCATAAAATGTTAATTATCTCGTAAATAATTTAAATGATTGAATTGATGTGCGTCCATTGCTACAGCAATGATGTGGTACAGAGCGGAGATATAAATAGCGCCAATGATTTCAAATTTAGGAAAATATTTCATTCGAATTTGTTTTTTTCCTTTTCTTTATAAAAGTTTGAAAAACACTGTACGAATAAAATGTCTAAATATAGTATTTCTTTCTATCTAAAATATTGTGGAACTTTTAATAATGTACTAATGTACTTTTAATAATGTAACTAGAAAAAAAATATTGAAATATTGAATATATTTGGTGATAATTTGTAGAATAATTTTGTAGAAATTCATCGTTCGCAATTAAATGAAACTACGTGATGCAGTATTATTTCTACTTTCTTTAAGTTCTTTACTACGACCTAGGTTTCGTTTTATTACAACATCTTCAGGTGGGCTATTAGCAATGATCTTTTGTGTTCACTTAGTTTCATTTCATTTTGTAAAAAAAACATTATTAAAACTTTTAAACTTCTAGATTAATACATACATCTATTATTATAACATCTGTAAAATTTACTACCGTTCTCAATTTTATGTTATGTCATTGAGGTACATTTTAATATTTATAAATAAACACATTTCTAAATATTGGGATATTTAAATGGGGAGAGCAGATCAGAAACAATAATCATGGAAAATGTTTAAAAAAGACAAATATATAATAATGTGAATAAAGTTGCAGGTGACGTCTAATACATATTTTATTCATCGAATTAGCTTTAAAAAACCGCTGTCAGAACTGACGGCTGTTACTCGTACTCTATCATTAAATAAAAATAAATTTTCCTTAAATATACCGATATTCATTCATAGAAAAAATATAGGTGTAGGCCTCAGGCTCAGATACTTTGATTTACGGCCATTGCACTATATTGTGCAATGGCCGTAAATCAAAGTATCTGAGACAACACATAATAAAACTTAACTTCATTAGAAGATAATTTTCATAATAATATGTAACAATTATCAAAAAATAAAGAAATAAATGACATTAAATTCCACTTCATCTGAAGACAACCATTCCCTTCCATAACCTGTAACGACAATAACGCATTCCACGTACAATTTATATTCGCATCTCTCTCAATTCCCTTCAAAACACCACTCTTTGGAAACAACACCTTATAGTCAAGATATCTGAATGAGCTAGCGAAGCTAAGGCGGAATCTCAGGATCGATTCCCGCTTAGATAGTTGTCGTTCACTGTGCTTCCTTGTAATTCGATACGACATTGGCTGCGTACCGCCGGCGACGTAAGGATAAAGGATTCATTTTTCCTCCTTCCAATTTAATCTTTCCTCGCAATAGAATTTCCGATTATGTGATGTCATTTAGTAACATGGTTGATGCTATTTTATTTTTATAGAAGAGTGGTCAGTGGTAACCATTGCATTTGTGAAAGAAATAATTATTTAAAATGAAGTATTTTTCGGAAAATAGTAATGAAATATTTCTCTTGGAAATAACTAGATAAAATATTATAAATTTATCAATCAATTCTAAATGCTTGCACGGTCCAGTCCTTTTCTCCCCGGTATAAAACGGATATTCTACAGATATACAGGTATCGGTTCAAAGATGATATCTATTATTTTTAGATTTAAACCAAAAAGTATTTCTCCAGGTAAAGGCAAACTACCGATTTTTTTTTCATACTCTGGAAAGTTACCAGTAATACGTACTCATTCATTACAGAAAGAAGACTGCCACATTAAAGCCGTTACTGTAGTTAAGTTGTTAAGTCTGGAATAACCTCTAAGCTCTCAATGCAAAGTCGGTCAACCATATTTGTGTCATAAAATGAAGTTGTTCGATTTAGTATTCAGTTTTGACAGAATCAAGTTGTCATTATGTAATTCATATATGGCCTTAGTTTGATGAAAGTTTTGTTTGCCGGAATTTTCACCAGACGATTCATTCAACATTAAACCTAAAAGAAAATCAGTGTTTGCATTTTTTTCGGAAAAAATTTAAAAATATTTGTAAGCTGTTTATATAACAAGATAAATGAGTCCTTGATAGAAATGCTTTTATTCCTAAGTTTTTTTTTAGTAGCCCATCATACGTCTCACGTAAAAGATGGATTTTGATTAATTTCTTACTCATATCTGCTTAAAGTAATAATACATATTTTATTTCATTACGCTCTTATCTTCTATAAGTCAGTTTTGCTCCAACTTGGTTCCAAAATTGTATATTTTTTTCTATTAAAATGACTTCATAATAATTCTAATATGTCACTTTCATAACTAGTTTAGTTTCAGACCATTATTTTAACTTAGCCCTGTGTAATTTTCTCGGGTAATGAAATTTCTCACTCGCCTCTATCTCGAAGATATCTAATATAATACAATTGTCGTAATTTTATAATTAAAATAATAAAATTAATGTCCTTTTATAAATTCGGTCCGCTTCTACATTTCCTATAATGATATACACCAACTTGAAACCACAGAAACAAATGAAGCGTTAAAGTATAAAAAATTATCGTAGTCCTTTTTGTAAATTTCTATTTATAAGTTATCCTGTATATACAGACGAGAAGACAGTCACGGCTTTTTGTCATTTTACGTTAAGAAGAAAAATTCTCCATATTCAATATGAAAAGTAACGACTTGTTTTGTTTAGTCCCACACATTGGGTAAAAACTACTGTGACGAATTTGCTATCATTGTCGCTTAATCCAAATGAACTTGTTGGACGCTTTATCGGAGTAAACTTTTTAAATTCTAACCTGCATCATTTTCAAGACACCCCACCCCACTCTCACTCCCCTTTCTCGCTCTCTCCCGCTTTCTCTCTCCCTCTCTCCCGCCTTATTTCTATATCTCTCTGTCTCACCCTCTCTCTATCTATCTATCTTTCTCTCGCTCTTTATATTTAGTTCCTCATTCGTTAAGGCACCTCCAATTGATTTTTAAACCCAATACAAATCATCAGTTCAATAAAAATAAAGATAAATAAAAAAAAACATTATTATTCAAGAATTTTGTTGAAATATTTGGTAAAACTTGGAGGTATGAAAGCTTGAGCTGATGTTTAATATATTTTTTTCTGATGTATAAGATCATACCACGTGAAGACTTAAATTGGTCCATTTTTTTATTCTTTATATCTTGTACCTCTTGTTTTCACGATAAGTCATGTATCCAAATTGCGTAACTGTATGTAAGGAAGATAGAGTGGAGTTAAAAATCACGATTAATAACCATTTTACAACAGGAAAGAATAACTAGAATCTAAGCTGTCTAATAACGTAACCACAGTAATGCATTGACATGGTTAATGAATCGAAAAAAAAACAGATATTTCCCTTTGCCTCCGGAAACGTTCCTTCGATTGTAAATAAAAATCATGGTGTGTTGGGTTGATCATAAGGCATATGGCCTTTGACTGCACAGCGCGCCGCGGTGACCCGAGTTCGACTCCAGGCCGCGCGTCGATCGGGGCTGGACTGGTATTCTGGTTCACTGTAAGATATTGCTCTCGTAGCAATAAATCTGCCATATGTATCAACTGGATATATTAAATTACATTAAGAAATAAATAAAAATAGTAGGTATAGATGGTACCTATACGCATAGCCTATTATTGGTACCTACAGGAATAGCTTATATTTACTCTCGGGCCAATGCGGTTAGCCTGTTATTGGTCTCGTTTCAATCCAATTAGTGTTTCTTTAATTTGTATAAGACATAAGTTTAAGTTTTTGATGATGTAAGTCAAGGGCAGAAAGGATTTCCGTTTTCGGAAACTTATCGTTTTGTTTGTTCCTCTGACCGTTATAAATTAAAAATGCCCATAGTCAATCAGACGTTTCTTTCAAATTTCACAAATCTTTGAAAACTTACATACGTACGTAAGTAAGTACGTACATTCACACACAGACTCTAATGTAATTTTTACTTATCCATTAATATTCCCTTAATGAAAATACCCTTCTTTTCTCATTTTCATATACCTTTTCTTCGATGCTAAGATCACACTTCGATGCTAAGTAAACACATATGTTTTATGAAAGTAAAAATTGCCCCTCTCCTATGTCTGTGTGGCCTAGCATGATGAGAACAATAAAATACATGTATTGTAGGAAATAGTAACAAACAGATCGTGCATTTTAACTTTGAATAGTCCTTTAGGTAATTAAAAATAAAGGGATGTGAATAAATCTAAATTTTTCAGGCAATGTTTCAAATAATTTAATGAGATTTTGAATTAAATAAAAAAAATGAAAATGATACTTCATCATTTTTGTATACATATTTGTATGCTTTTTTTAATATCACTGTTACAAAAAATATATATCCTAAATAATTATATATTTTGAAAAAACATACACACCTACTTTGCATCTGTTACCATTGCAACTTGAGTCTAAGTGTATTATAATACTTGCCAATAGCGATCTCAATGCACGTTCGATTCGTTAGCAAATGTAACAAAACTATAACAAATTATAAACGAATGTCAAAAAATAACGTGTATAATAGTAAGTTACGCGAAAGGACCCTAGATATGTTCACAGATACGGAGTAATTGGCAAGATAAATAAATAAGTCGAGTTTATGTTCATATTGATAAATAATAATTTCGTATTTGTATTTCCATAGATGATCTGCGTACAATGTAACCAAAACGGGGGTTAATTCCATAATGATTTCGGCATTTAAGTAATGATTCCATAGAAATTCTAATGATTCAACCAAGAGATTACAAAAATACGAAGATATCACAAAAATTTGGTTTATATTGAAGAGTATAAATATTTTTCATTTCACTTTATATTTTTAGCAATAGCAAGTTTTAAACTTGACCATAGTTTAATTTTTACTCTCTAATGTATGCTTGCGTAAGTATATAGGTACCATTCATCGTGCTTATGGAATAAGCTAGCTCAACTTAGCTATTTTTACGGTTATTTTATGAATATTTACTAAAATGAATTGTTATTGCTAAAAATCCAAGATTTATGAGGCAAATTATGTTCTTGTATCAAAGTTGAACATTGCGTTAAAACGTCCGAGCGTTAGATCCTTGCGTGAACGTAGAAGATAAAGAGCAGATACATGAACATTATAGTAGGCAAGATTCTATGGTACTCCTAATAATAGCATAATAATAATTAATGCTTTCTCTGGAGCGAGTGTCGGTTACTAATTTTTTTATGTACTACCATTTCAAATCGGGCTGTTTATTTTTCTATCAAAAAATCTCGAAGAAAGGTTATTGTTCTTTGACGTACTCCTTTACAATAAATTTTCAGTTCAAGTATTTAGTTTATATAGCTTACAAGAAAAACGTATTTTAAAAAATACCTTGATAATTTTTAACTCAAGGATGGTTCAAAGTCAATGGCTAAAAACTGTATTTTCGTCTCATATGCCCTCATAATTTAAAACAAAAATTTTAAATATCTTTCATAGCCATTTAATTATATAGATCATACTATACCATTTTGAAAATGGGGTAACGTTTTCAACTATTTTTTGCCATATTTTTAAATTTATACCAAAATTCAGAAATTTTCAAATCGGCTTGTAAGCTGATCGTTTAACTGGAAGGGATTTCTTTGAGAGTTTCCTTGCAGGCATACTTGTGTCTGTATTAATGATGAATGTACAATAAATAATTTATTCCACACTCGGTATTCTCTTTAAATTAAACATACAAACTTATAAAATAATCCAGTTTCTAAAACTACTAATTCAGTTCAAATATATCGTTCTGGAAATTTATGCCGATTTCTTATGAGAAAACCAATCAAAATATTACCGGAAATGGCTTACCGCCCATTGTCCTACATTAAGGATGCTACGCCCTAAACTCACATCCACTTTAATTAAATTCGAATCTACATAGCGACGCGTGATGACCCGATCCCTCGAGACTTGTCATTAAAGAGGGAATAATGTGGATGATTAAAATTAGATGAAATAGGCAAATCGTGCCCGATAACATAACAAAGAACCGACAGTTGAATTTGAAATAAGTAATTAATTAAAGGATTTTAGCGTTATTGACTACTGTAGCATCTACATTAGACATCTTTATTCTTATAAAATTTATTTTTACTTTTTAGAAGGAGTAACCAATTTGATTAAAGAAAAAATATTTATTTTATATATCTTTTCGGAAAAACCATGCTAATGCAGATTAGTAGACTTTTTCGAATATTGGGTTTCAAAATATTATAAGTTATCGAGACACTGGTCACTCACGATTGTAAAGGAAAAAAACTAAGAAATTACATAATTATTGTTATATTAGAATCGTTATCATAATTAATCAACATATTTTTACCAATACCTACCGACCCTATTTTCATGCATCAACAGTCGAAGGCATCAAATTCCTTAAAATCTCAAAGTAACGAAGACGTGACGTCAGTACTCTCTTTTTCACCCCCTGATCTATTTTTCAATTGGACCTTCAATATTTTTAGTAAGGAGATACGATTAGAAAATACTATGATTTTGTCACTCTATAAAGCATGATGCCACATACTATGCCTTTTTTATAATATTTAAAGAAAACACATTTGATAAAATTATGTAAATTAATATTTAATATTTCTATATTTTTCAATTCTATATTTTACATTTAAAATTTGAAGCTAAAAAATGAACAAAATAAGTTGTAAAAATATCTCGTAATTTTTGAGGTAGATGTCTGTTAAGTGCGAGTAACAAAATATTAAAATGCCGTTTACACTTGGATGTATGAAAGGATATATCATTTTAAGGGTAGATAAGGTTTTCATTGAATTTTTCATAGGTGTTAATTTCACGTGTAAATATATTGTCTGGTATATCTGTCCCAGGCGTAAAAATAACGAAGATTTTTTAAAAAGTATTACATGAGTTGATTGGAAAATGGGTCATATATTTTTATGGGAGTGGACGTATAACATTCTATACATCTGTGTATGTAATATAGCTCATATTATTTAAAAATAGCAAAACAATATTTGCGAAATTCTTACAATTAGATTTTTCAAACGGCAAGTAAAATTTTTAAAAAATCGTTTAGTGAATTTGCTCATTCTAATATTCCTCCGTAAATATTTTCGAGTATTAACTATTAAGACATAGGTCAAGAAAATTTTAGTTAAATTAGCCAGTTATAATTTTTGCGTCGTATAATTTTGAGGAAAACCACTGTGACAAGCAGAGAACCTGAGGTAAGTAAATCACCCAAAGAGCTATATTTAATTTTGCCTTATATATAAATATGTAATGTAAGTAAGGATACTTGAGAAATATTTTAATATTTACAACGTCACCTCGGTAAAGTAAATACGTTCACATGTATGTAGAAAAATGTTAATCCCCGGTACGAAATATACTAAGTTTGCAAATATGAAATCGTGCAAAGGTCACGAAATCACTTGCACAAATAACAGACGATACAAATGATATTATTTCAGCCACCTGTATACAAAAGTACCCACTCGTACCTAGATTATCCGATATATATACAAGATATATCCGAAACCATTTGGATACTTGATGAACTATTGTAAATTCAATATCGATATTGCGCGTTCACATCAGAAACAAATGAATCTGTTTACTGACGCAACATTTCGGTATAGTTTATTAAATTGACATGAACTTTATGGAGATCTATAAATGGATAATGGTTGGAATTATGTAACGTATTTTGGTAGTTCTTTTATGGAATCGAGGAAGTCTTTCAGTATAAATTAATTAATCGAAGTAGATTAATGTAAAATACGCCGTTAGAATAGAGTAACTCTGGTAAATACAAAAAAAACTTGATTTTACGTATATCTTTTAATTCAATAGTCATCAATATTCGACATAAAGAGTTATGAATCCTCAATAGGTGTGTATTATCCGTTGTATTTGTTATAGATTATAACTATCAATAGGTATATAATTCATATGGATGATTCTATGACAAGTTATTTTTATTACTCTGTTGATAATTCAAATTTCCTTATATTAGGATGGCAAATTTAACAATGATCTTTTCATAAACGTTTGAAATTTTTTATACCGTTACTTTGAATTCTCTGCTCAAATAATAAAGACGGTCTTTGTTATGCCTCTATAAATTTAATTAGAAATCACAACCTATGGACTTGGTCTCACTTTGTAATATTTCTAATTATTAGACAATCATTATATTATAACTGTTGAAGATTTCATCCAGATAAGAAATGATTAATATTGTCTTTAAAAAAATATTAAAGAGGTAACACTTATATTTATAACATTTAGTATAGACCTGTTTTAGTAAAGAAAAAAAAAATTAGATTTTTTCTATTCAAAATGGTAAGAGATGAATATTCATGAAAATCATAGATTTATTTATATTGATCGTATATATATATATATATATATATATATATATATATATATATATATATATATATATAAATATAAATATTTAACGGAAACTAAGAAACCATTTTAAATTCTGGAGACAATTTAAAATAACTAAATTGAACATTTGTATGTATGTTTCGCGAATGAATTAGAAGTAATCGAGGATATCTATTGTAAATTTGAACGGAAAACTATTAATTTTACATGAAAATAGTAAATGCTTTAATTCCTTTGCTATACTTATTTCAGTGAAATAAGCTTTAACGCCCGATTTCGACTTATATATAGCATTTTATGGCAAAGGCAAGGAATATCAGAATTGGCTATATTTTCCTTTTATACATGCATAATAATTTACACACACATATATACACGATGTCCGGAAATAAGTGTCGGATAAAGAAAGACGTTATTTTTTGACTGAATAATAGTTGATTGTCGTTAAAATAAAACTTAAAAACACGACTTTCTTTTCAGAAAAAAAAAATTATTCATAATTATTTGTCATCTTTTTCGTACACATAATACTTGCACACATTATTCAGCGCCTCTCGGGGTAATAATCAGAGATAAACTGGAAGATATATTAAAGTTATATATATTAAAGTGCTTTAATGTTTTATTTCAAGGACAATTTATTCCTTTATAGCTAATGAATAGCGTTTTTCTATGTCCGACACTTATTTCCGGACAGCATATATATATATATATATATATATATATATATATATATATATATACATACTCACAAACATATACATTTGGACGTGTATGTGTGTGTTTGCGTGAATGCGCGCGTGCGTGCGTATGTGTGTGTGTAAGGTCAACAAGTTCTAGGGAGGAATGTCAAAAATGCTGTGCCACTTTTCCTTTTCAATATATTTTCCCTTAACCTTAAAACATTTTACAGGTCTGTTGATTAATTTACCTCTAATAACCTTTTATTATACTTGAAAATAAGCTGAATCTATGAACTTGATCATATAATCAAGCTAAATTGTTTTCATGTTTGGGACCAAATAATAGCCGCAGGGGGCCAAGTCCGTACTATACAGTGGATGTTGCGATATTTGAAAGTCAGACTCGTAAAGGGCAGCCATCGTAACATGGCTCTCGTATAGAAATTCATGGTCGTGCAAAAGAGTACACAATTTTCTATTTCCGCTCACCTTTTCACCTTTTCTCCTTCGTTCCTTCATTATGCTGCTTCTTTAAATCAGCGCAGTACTCTTTCTTTATACAAACACCCTTATCTTTTTGAAGTCAACGAGCAGAATATCCTGAGCCTCAAAAAACTAGCGCCATAACTTTTCCGACGGATTGCGTTATCTTGAAATTATTGGGGGTGGAATGTCCTTATTATGCTATTACATGGACTCCTGCTTACATTCAGGCTGTTAATGATGAATTTAAGTTTCGTCACTCATAAAAATTCAGCTCAAAATTTTTTTTTATTCTCTCTACTGAGATTCATAAAGTCACGTGAACACTCGACACATTCTTGTTTTCACGGCAACGTAAGCGTTCTTGGTGCCCATTTTGCGTTGACTTTTTACATGCCAAGATGGTCATGAAGAATATTCGAAATAATTGTAGAAAATATTTCTTAATTGTAAAACTATTTCTTCTAACTTCTTCTTTAAATTTCACAGAGAAAATTAGGTATTTGTCATACCAAAATATGTTTAACCCTTGATTTACTAGAAGTAACTAATTTCTCTTAACGCTTATTAGATTTTAATTTTTCGTATTTAGGGTCTTTGCTTCGAAGGGAAAAACCAGAACCGTAAATAAAATACTATGTCGATATCATGTTAAAAAATATAGCATAAAGCTGTTCAGAAGTGATTGGATAATAAATATCTAAACTTACAATATCAGTGGAATATTTAACACCAGCAGAAAATAGCACATTCCTGAATATTATTTCTTTTTCAGTGTTTATTGCATAAACTTTTGGAGTTATGATAATTTATTTTTCGAAATATCGATTATATTATAATATCTTTCTGCTTCACATATCTTGCCAAAACTGGGACGACGTTCCCGAAAGGATATTCTTAACAAAATACGAAAAGTTGCAATAAAAATTGTATTTCTATTCAACAGTATATTAAGCATATCCTAATTAGCATGTCGAATTGTCGTATGAAACCAGTTGGCACTATTAAATATTTCCATATATTACCTGTGAAACAATATGGTCTTAAGTACGAATAAACCTATTAAGACAACACATAGACACATGTAAACATATAGGGGTACGTAATATTTCTTTGAAACTGTGTGTTTATAAATACTAATTATATTTTGCACTTGAATTATCATTGGAATTATCGTTGGAAGTTATAAATTACATTCTACGATTGTACATTTAACTAAAGTTCCCTTCTTTTAACCATTGGAATGCCCGATTTTATCATTAAAGTGTATAACTTCACCTGATTTGGACACATATTGCGTGCTACTTCCCACACTTTTCGTCCTAAATAAAGTTCATGATCAAGATCGTCCTAAGTCGAGATCACTCTCAGTTCTCTTTGTTAAATTGTCATATCTTCTTTGATCTTTTTTCCTCGAAATCAGTTAAACTGCACAAAAATCAATGTGATTGATTATATATTTGTGTATGAAGGTTGTTTTGGCTTGACCTTTACAAAAACAATGGTATGCCAAACCGCGTCACCGTAACGAATTCTTTTTTTTTAATTCACGACGCGTTGAATAAGCAAACCCACAATATATCTTTTTTGTGTATTGTTCTCCGATGGTAGCGGCCAGCTGGAACTAAGTCAATTAATTTTTGTTTCAAAGTTTAATAAGTTTAATTACTATTTTGTAAACCTCATAAAGAACGCAAAACTATGATTTTTTTAGTATAAAATTAGACATTTTGTTTTGCTCTATGTTGGTAATTTGAAGAGCAACGTATCTATCCAAGAACTACTTTTTGATAAATATATTTATATAATAGTTCTTGGATAGATATCCAAGAACTATTTTTTTATAAATATATTTTTATATTCTAAACTTACGACAAGTTTCGGGATGCATTATCGGTGGCGATATAATGATATGTTTGCAAATTTCTGACAACAAGTTGACGTGAATAATTTTATTTAAAATTAATTTATTTTCCAGTTTGTTTCATTTCTGGTGCTATCATTTTTCTGTTAAGGACTTAGTCTTTTTTATTATTAAAATTAGTATCACAGCCTTGAAGATAATGGATTTGAAATCTGATGATCTTTACACGATGGCAGTAAATACATATAGTAGGGTGAGATGAAACAAAAAACCGTGAATTAATAGCATATTATTTGGTAGAAGCAATAATTTTTGTTTCGTATCTATTAAATTGTTCTCTCATTCTCTTGATTTTTAAATTTCGACTGGATTTAGCATTTGGATTGTATGCGTTAAGATATGGTATAAAGCAAAATTGTTTTCTCTGTATCTCATACAAAATGAAATAAATGTATATAAATATAATAGCCCAATTTTTGACAGATAATTACAATAAACCAAATAAATTTTCTACCAGAAATCTCTTTTGCATTCAGTTTTTCACCTTAGCTTTTAGAAGAAAAATCGAAATTTATATAATATTTCTAACAGTATTTCAACCACTTAGTACCACAATTGCCTTCTCGCACAGCAACATGACAAAGTTATGTGCAATTATATAATGGTAATTTTGAACGCTATAAAAAAGGTATATTATATTACAATATTGCATTTTTTATTAGTTTATTAAGGTTTAGATTATCGGCAACATAATGAATAAGCGGTTGGCATCAACATTATGACAGACTATGGAAATTTGACATTAAAACATTTACTTAAGGTTGGCATCAACATTATGACAGACTAGGGAAATTTGACATTAAAACATTTACTTAAGGTTGGCATCAATATTATGACAGACTATGGAAATTTGACATTAAAACATTTACGAAATTTGACATAAAAACATTTAATAAGCGGTTGGCATCAACATTATGACAGACTATGGAAATTTGACATTAAAACATTTACTTAAGTGGACATCGATATTTATTTAAAACACGGCAGTATTTAAAACCCACATAAATGGCTAGTTTTAGGGATGATGGAACAACAGAGAGAATGCTTAAATTCCCTCTCAATTAGAAAATATGTTTTTTTCTTTCGATATTGTATTTCTACTTTTTCAACCCGCAGAATAAAAATTAATACCAGTATTTGTCTATTAAATTTCTTGCATTTGCGTTCTTTACAAAACTAAATAGAAGTCATGCACGTCCCTAATTTTCAAAAACGTTGAATGGAAAATGTTTTAAATATAAGAAAAACAATAACTAGCCTTTACTGATTTTCATCAATTATTTATGTGTTTTTGCTACAGTATAAGTTTTATTCAAAAACTTACATGTATTGTAAAGTTAAATGACAATTTGAACAACATTTTGTATAGTACTGTAATTTTTAAAGATTATAAGTTAAGGTTATAAGGAAATTTGTGTTATGTAAAATAGTGAAAATATAAAAGAATATATAAGTTAGAAATATGATTATGTCATAATTTATCCCAGATTGTTTAATTGCAAATATTTCTACATTCGTGCGAACAAAAATCTAGTTATTATCATTTTTCATGCTAAAAAATAATGGATTTCAACCGAAAAAATGAAAACACGCGCTCCCTTGAACAATAAAAACATGTTGAGCACGAATAAAACCCGCATTACGAGAGTTCGGTACACGTGTAACTGTTTCAGTGTATGTAGAATTTCTATTAAACAATTTAATCAGACTAATACATATTAATATTATTTTCAATAAGTTAATTATGTTGCCAGTATATCTTTGAAAGCCGTAAAGATATAAAATTATTAAAAATTATAATATTTAGGGTGACTACCCTACAGTTTTCCGGTAAATTTTAGTTAAAATGTCTAATTATGTTATTTTTTCCACAACTTTGGCGTTAAGCCAGGTACGGAATACATGTTTGTGGTGGACATTTTTAATATCATCTTTGGCCTTATCTATCTAGATTATGTAAAATTGTGAATAATAATTTTGAAATGCTTCTAATACTTCAAACTACAAATTATAAAAAAAATATTTTTGAATACTTCATTCGTCCATTCTAATTTTGAACTGAATGAATGAACAACATTGATATATATGTTGGGTTAACAACTGAAGCACTGTGCCAAATTTCACATGTATATATCGTATGATATCTGAGACAAACTATTGTGATGGACATATAGGGGAACAGGCACCAGAATTAACGAAAAACTTACCAGAATTTAATGAAATATAACAGAGGCATTCCCTACGCCATTGTCTCGATCTAAAAAATAACTAGGAAATATGGTTGCGAAGTACACGAAAGTTTTACAAAAAAGGTTATTTTGAAATTTTAATAAAATTTCATGTACACTTTCAACTTTATTCATATTTTACTGTAATAAAAATATTTATTAAAAGCTTTATCTTACTTAATATAAAACACTAACTTTTGGCTTAATTTTTTTATTAAAATCGAAAATTCAAAAGTGAATCGAATCAGCACAATATATTTAAAGATTAATAGAAGTTAATATTAAATTTAAGTACTGAGCATAAAACGTTTAGTCACATTATTATAAATATTTCCTTCCATTTACAATTAAAGCTGTATCTTGTTTAATATAAAACATAATATCCTGGCTTAATTTTTTTTGAACTGAAACCAAAAGTGAATAGAATCAGCACGATGTATTTAAAAAACCGACATAAGTAAATATTAAATTTAATTGCTATGCGTAAAACGCCTAGTTACATTATTATAAATATTTCCTTACATCTGTAATAATTTTGTCTAAAATCAGTATTCGAAATACACACACGTAAGAAAAAAAGAAGTTATTCTCTTCCTTGTGCGATGTTCGACGATGTCCTTCAAAATTTCCACAATATTTGTTTACAACAAGGCAAGCAATATGCCATTACTTAGTTTTTCAAAAAAGGTTACATTTCATATACAAATTAACCCGATTAGAAGCATTTGCATGGCAAATGTGCAACGTATATAACCTTATAAGCCCGACAATAATTTAAAGCAATGAAACTTACTGCTACATTACGAAAACAACGCACAAATATGCCTGCCTTTTGGAAAAACAATGTGTAGTGTGATATTGTACTTTATTGCAACTGATAAAACAAAATATTCTAAACTATTCAATTATAATACATTGTATTTCTTATTGGAAGACAGTTAATGTTAAATGAATCATTTTATTTCTGCACAACCGATATACGTATACTATAACACTTTTTCTTTTTTAAATCATTAAATTGGGTGATGATCATGATTTTTTCTACGTCTCACCTATAAATATAAACTTTTGCAGAATATTGCCATTTGATAAAGCTACATATAACTTATATGTACTTGAGTTTAAGCAAAACACTTGTTGAGTAAGTTCTGCTGTGTATTTAACAGGTTTCATTAAGGTTAAATGGAAAAAAAAATATTTGGCCGAAACAAGTTTTATCCGCTGTATTGACAACCTGCTTCTGGTATATTCTTTTAGTAACAGGGTTATTCCGGTTTTTTGTTTGGATACAAATCACTTTTTGTACACTAGATGATCGAACGTAATAAAATATTGATTCCACTTTCATTATAATGTGTCGGTTCGTAAAAGAATAAAGTATCAAATATTAAAGTGAAGTTGACATAAAATTGTTGAAAACTTTCGTTTACTGAATTTTAGTGATTTCAAACATTTTATATTTCGCTAATCATCGAGTGCGCTAGTAAATCTTGGTAAGTTACGTTTGTTATTTTTTACTTACATTATATTTTCCCATGTAAACAATGGTTGAAAAAATTGGACAATTTAATATTTAAGTAAAGTAATCACTTTTAATTATTGTCGCGTAGCAAATTGACTTTACAGTATTTTTGCATTGGGATGAAAATAGGAAATACGCTACATTAAACGGAAAATGCCTATCTCCATTTCAATCTAGCTGTATACTTTATATATAATTTAAAAATTCAGCAATTATTTTCAACATAGCACTTGGTAAATCTCTAAATATAATTGGAAGGAAATATCTTATATCCATTGATTTCAACAAATTTCTTAGTGGTCATGACTTAATTTATGAAACTATCAACCATTTATGTTATGTATACACTTAGGTTTTTACTTAATATTGTGAATTTGTTTTTTTGCAGTAATTTTTTTTTTAAGTCTGTATCTGCCTGTGTTTAAAAATTAATATAACAAAAATAGCATACGATGAACACATCTGCAAAGACTGAATTGCATTTATATCAAATTGACGTTAGAAATAAATTAAACGTATATTTATCAGCTTTAAAGTTTTGTTCACTGTTAAATTTGAAGATATTTTAACTTGTTTTTGACAATATTTTATAATAACATCACTGATAAAAATGAAGCATTGATAGATGATAGGGAGCGACCCGGAATTTATTTAAAAAATATTATCGCTTTCAAAAAGAAACAAATTAACATTTAATAAAAATCTTGTAAAATGTAAATAATAGGAAATATATAAATAATTTTCTATTTTATTATTTAGAATCTTTTTAATGTAAGTTATATTAAAATGGAAGTAAATATTATTAAAAAATCAATATATTAAAAAAGCGTGTAGTGAGAATAAATGAAACCTGAAGTGTTAAATGTATTTAAAAATGAAGAAATATGAAAACAAAAATGTCGCAGTAAAGAACTTAAAGAAAGTAGAAATAAAACTACATCACGTAGTTTCATTTAATTGTAAATAATGCATTTCTACAAAATTAACGCCACATATATTCAATATTTGTAAATAAAAGTTTTAAAATTGCTTTTATCATTTTATAAATCGCGTGGTATGTCGTTTGAATAGGTATTTAATGAGGAGTATAGAAATATTATTTTCACAATTTTAAATTACATTTTTAAAAAATATTCTAAAAAATATACAAAACTATAAAATTCTACCTCCTTATTTCAGAAACTACTGCGCGAGAAATCACTAAAAAACAATATTTTTAAAGTCTGACTGGAAGATTACCGGTAATCTCTAACAATTATCATAGATCTTATCGCTTTTGAAATATAGACCATGATGTGGCGTATCTGAAAGTTATAATATAAAATACGTTGTAAAATATAACATAGTGAAAAATATATATTCATATATATTTTAATAGAAATACGCTGTGTGCGCTCAAATATTTTGTGAGTGCCGAAATATGTATGATACCATCGTAAGGCGCATTTTACTCGTACTTGATCGGTTTTTTTTTAATTCAAAACAGTTAATCTAGCTTATTCATAAGAGATATCTAAATACTGTTCCGGACTTTTTATACGCTTTTTAAGATACACAGACAAGAGAACTTATCTCCGGCTGAGTTTACATTATTGATTATATTTCAAAATTTTACAAACTATGTACATACTGAATTATCTATAGTAATCTGAAAACTAGAAGCTATCACACTGCAAAAGTTACATGACTACTTTCTTATTTAACTATTTTCTTATTTCCATAACTCAGTTGCAGCAAGTTTTGGAAGTCTAATTTTTTTATTTCTAAATATTTAACTTAAAAAATCATGTTTCATGACTCATACACTCATTGGCAGATTGTAAAAATTATAGGTTTAGGATATAAATAAAAGAAAAACTTAGAATTCCGAAAAATGCCAGCAATCTTGAAACTATAAGCGATCACACTGCGAAAATGATATATTAATTATATTAGTAGATCTGCGTGGATTTCTACAAAGAAAATAAACAAAACTTTCTACTTTGATATTTTATATTTGGGCGCCGTAATGAAAAACTAAACAATCCAGAAATTGTCAGCTAGAAACAAAGATAAATTTATTACCGTCTACCTGTCTTGTCTCGTAGATACCTAGTAGATTTTTATTTCTCAATACGTGTATCATAATAACAGTTCTGGATCCATAAAATATTAAATTAATAAACAAATATATATAAACATACATAAACATTATATATTAGGTCACTCCAAGCACGCGATTCACTATATATTTTTCATGCTACTTCTTATTCTGATTGCCGAAGTAGACTTTCAGTGTCATATCAAACATTGTGTGATATGTAGTCCAAGTTCACTGTTATGAAAGTAATCCAACTTTAAAATTCTACCTCGCTTAACTCTCCTCTATATCAAAACTCTGCAAGAATTCAACTACTTTTATTTCTTTACCTTTTACGATAAACTTTTTAAAGACGAACTTTGTTTCGTTTAGAGTAACAATTTTGATACGTTATATATGTGTGTGTATATATATATATATATATATATATATATATGTATACATATATATATATATATATATATGTATGTATATATATATATATATATATATATATATATAAATATATATATATATATATATATATATATTATCGATCTATTCTTTCTTTCACTTAATACCATCCTACCAAACGTATAGAAAAATTCTTCAATATTTTTTAAATTTTGGTTCTAGATGATATATTTTTGCTAAAGTAGAATCGTATTTCAATTGCCAAATTTTATTAAATTCTGTTTGTTTTTATGAAAGTTACCTTGATACATATATAAATATACACGGTCGATTGCTTTTATATTACTCCAATGTTTTATTTTGTTTCATTCAGACTAATAAACAAAATGTTAAATCAGCATAGGTATATGTAAAAATTAAAGAAACTTAGGAATAGTATTTACAATAATTTCTTGCCAAAAGTTAACCCGTTAAGAAACAATCGGTAGTTAAATTTATAAAATAATTATTCGATTTACAGTTACCTGTAGATATGCAGCATGACGTCTAACGAAGAGGAATAGTTCTGTAATTCTTTTAAAGTATCAGAATAATTTGTGGCACATACAAGGTAATAATGAACAATCGATTAATCTGCACAAGCGTAAAATAAGAGATATTACACAACTGATGAAAGGAAAACATTAAATAAAAAGTTAACTCTGCGACCATAATGAATTTCATTTCTCAATTTACGCCGTAGTTGGTAAGTAAATCCGTGCACCTTTTACATACTTTTAATACACCTTTTTTATGAACCGATTTTTCGAAAATTATTAGAATTTGGAAGTCTATTAAACTTACTTATTATTTTGCGTGTCTGAGAAAGAAAGCAAACATGATTTTTTTCTGAAAATGTTAAGGTCGAAATCACTTAATCTTTTCTCGATTTTACTCATTTCAAATAGCAACACAAATCTGTTTAGGAACTATTTTTATCCAAATTTGATAAAATTGTGTCTTCTATTGTGGAGAAATTTTTGTCCACACACACATACACGCACACACATAGATATAGTAGAATAAGTCAGGGTTCACGAAAGGACGTAGACCTGATTGGAGCATTTTGTTTTATTTGACCTGACTGTGTATTAGTAAATAGTTTCATAAACACCCAGAACTTCGCACGAGACATAATGACGGATTTCAAGTGCCATCCCCTGCTGCTCGTTACACCGGAACAGGTAAAGGCCATACGGGAGGATTTGGGCCTCACTAATTTGGACGATCTGAAAGAAGCTGTTCAACTTGTGATGGAATGGTTTGCTAAGGAGAACCACTTGCCTGACATGGAGACGGGTCAGTAATTTTGTGAAAACATGTAACTGTATATTATTTGCTACTAAAGTTCCAATAAGACTTTACCGATCAATATTTGACGGAAACGATTTAATCCCTTCAGATTTAGTGCACAGTGCTTTGCATAATGTTCCCATACACTTTGTGAGTTAAGAAGATAATTAGCTTTTCCTAATTTTTTACATTTTATTGGCTGTGATAATAATCATAGTAAATTGTTATAACATTTATTGCACGGTGTCCTTGAAACAATATACCACGATATGTAAAAGAACATTAGAAGCAATAATTCAGAACTAAATCAGTTATTCGTATTTTAATAATATTTATGAATAAATTCTTAAATATCTTATGTAAATTTGAATCCGAAAAGAATTTTATTTATATTTTTGAGTTTCAGATAAAAAAGCCATCGAAAATATGTATATAAGTAGAAAGTGTTCTCTCGAGCAAACAAAAAAGAAGTTAGACATGATGTTTGCTATGAAGTCGTTGCTACCAGAATACGTCATGCCGCGCGATCCGCTAGGTTCAAACATTGAAATGATTATCAAAAGTTGGTAAGCATCACACTTTCCTTAACTTTTTTTACGAACACATAAACAAAGATTATTTCGAGTTGTCTTTTTTAGCCCTATCTGCATCTATGTCAGAAAAAATTGTCTCAGTTTTTTACAGAAATTAGTAATTTTCAGACCTTTTTTTGTTATAAATATGACAGCAGCACGTATCTTGGAAAAATCACTCACAACAAAAAAGTTGTAATTTATCTTGGTACATAGCAAGAAGGCAAGGAAAGAAGTGCAGAAGTTATAATAGGGAAAACAATTAGAATATGTTTAAAATTTTAGATTTATAAATGCACTTAAATAATGATTCTTGGATAAGTTTCTATTTTATCGAAAATCTATGTCAATAATGTAAATGCTGTTTAAAACGCTCAGTACTCACAAAGGTAAACGATCTATCATAAGTTTAGTGGAATTTCATTTTTTTATATATAAAAATACTCATATTTTACATAACCTGCCTACAGAGCGCGAAAAACTATTTCGATACTCTTACACAAACGCAATTAATATGATGTTAGAGTCGCTACCTCACATAAAAACTTCTTTATTGCTAAAAGACACTAAATTTACCTAACCAATGAAACCCAGTCTGGTAAAATGTTGTTTTTTTTATATCTCACACAATATTCCTGCTCAAAGGTGAATGTGAACTTTTTCCTTCTTTCTCCAGGAGAAAGCTATAATTAATATGTGTTTATTTTTCATATCTTCATATGAACTGCTAATTGTAGCCAGGAAATTCAATTACTTAAGTTTTCATTAATAATAACGTGGTATTAAAAATTACTTCATAATTATTTCCTTTGACCTTAAAAAATAATTTTCAGTAATTTCACACCATTACCTAAGTTGGCTCCGGACAACGCGCGGGTTATAGTCTATCAAATTCGAGACAAGAATCCTGATAGGTTTATTCTTATGGATGTGGTCAAACTTATGAACATGGTAAGTAAATTATACAGTAATATAACTAACATAAAGGAAATGTTTATTATGTACATAAAAAGAAGTATTCAAAATTGGTAATGGAAAAGTATGTTGATCTCACCGGTCGACTTTGTTTCACATGATCGAGTTACGCTACCCTTGAGAGCCTCAAAATAAAATAACAAACAATCCTTGGCTAGTTTAAAGCCAATATAATTCCGCATAAATAATGTGAATCAATTTATACTTGTTTTTCTCAAAATAAAATGCTTCTTACTTATTTTGTAGCATACCAAAACTTGTTCACATCGAAAATTTAATTCAGTATTTAATTCAGTATTAATTACCCCCAGATATATTTTGGTGTTTGTTGGAAACAGGAGAAACATTTTTGTGTTAAATAATGTTTTCCAAAGATCAATACGAGGAACAATAAAGAAATTTTTTTTAAATATGTCTTGTTTGTGCTAATGACGAAAAAAATATTATGTTGTTCCTGATTAAAATTTTGGGCACACATACTGTAACCACTTTAGCAGCATCAGACATGGGGACTATTCTTGTAAAATATTTTATCGTGACCATTTTGTTTTATATTGATGCAAAAAAATTAAATCCTCCTCAGATATGTAAAGTAATGCCCTGTATTTGGATAATTAACTAGTTTCTGTTTATTCGAAGAAGAGTAGCGTTTTTCCCAATTCCTTGATCCTGATGAAACTAAATATTTTATAATTGTAACCGATAAGGTCGTGTTTAAAATACATAATATTTGACATATACAGAATACCAAAGAAGAGCTGAGCAATTTGATTAAATCTTGGTACAAGAAAAAGCGACAAATTCAAGAAATATTATCAGCTTAAGATAACTCCATCATGAAATAAGGGGTATCTTGCCGTTAATTTTCTAAAGTCCAGGTACTTTTGAAAAGTATATGGATATGATTTTATTATAAATTAAAGGGAAGCTATATATAATCATTTTCGATTAATTATATGTTTACTCCATGTTATATTATATTTCTCCATTTTCGTTTAGAATATCTGCACACAAATGATTTATGTAGTAAATAATTTAAACACAGTGCACAATGTAAAATATTCTAAATAGTCTAGAGCAGCGAAGGTTCGCTTCTTTATCAAATTGTGAAGAATGCCTGCATCTAAGCGCACGGAAGTGTGCAGGCCGCGTGCCCTTCATATTCTATTCGCAAGAATAATTTTAGACTAATTTTGATCCTCTGTATATCTAAGTAATAGTTGAACTACGAAGCTACTCTTAAACTGACAACAAGTTATTAAAACATATTAACCATTTCCAATCTACATAAACCTTGAAATTTAGACTATTAATATGGTAGAATATATCATAGTATGTGCGTAATAAGGAAAGTAAGAAAATATTAACGTTTGTCTAATTGAGATGATTTTATAACTATGTTCCAATTTCTCCTATACAACTTGATTTTTTTTAATATTGAATGATTAGTCTGACGATAACGTGTTACATTTTTTCCCATAAAGTTTTTTATTCGATATAATATAATCTTATTGAACCCTTGCATGCTATGATTTCGTCTTGTGATACAACGGCTTGTTCGTTTGAATATTTTTTCATGAATCTTCTCACAAAATACACAAGACTATCAGAATAAAACCTTAGTAAGTGTAATATACTTTTGATTGTTTAAAACTTTATTAGCCTATGATCAATTGCTTAATGTTAATCGAAAACAACTCAAAATTTTTAGTCAATCTGCTCATCGTTGCTTTTTCTGCCCAATTATTTATGTCATTATTACATTTACTTATCATAATTAGCCTTCTCTCCAAGCTTCTCCAAACATTCGAAGAAATAGCATTTATCATGAAAATTAATTTTCTGACTTCATTGTCAATAATTATAATATATATTTCTCTCTTGTGGCGTAGTTCGGTCTTTTTTTCATTATGACCCATACAGTGAAAATTTAGATAAAAATTTAAACATTTTCTTGAATATAAAAAGGATTCTCTCGTGTTTTCAACAGTTTTCTCTTAATATTTAACTTGTATCATCTTCAACTCATGCAAGACGAAATCATTAGACAAAAGATCACTGGTGTAAATTAGCCCAATACGTGTTAGATAGTAATAGTGGACAACCCATAATTCTATCACTGTAATCTTTTTTGCATTTTGTTTTCCACATTAACTTCCAGGAGTAATATCGAATTTTTTTTAAATTTTTAAAATCAGATCAACTATTCGGCATCTGCCTTTGGTAATTACCTGCTTTCTTGGGAATATATTAGATTGTGTAAATGTATACACTGTATTAAAATATTTCATTATTTATTAACAGGTGTTTGAATATCGGCTACATAATGACTACGCAACAGGCTTCCATATTATAACAGATTATGGCAATTTGACATTACCAATTTTGATTAAGTGGACACCGACAATCATGAAAAATTTGCAGATGTTTGCGACGGTACGTAACTGGCTAGATTTAATTATGGCAAATCCATAGAAATTATTAATCTCTGTTCGAATTGGAAAATCATTATTTTCTACTTCATATATCACATCCATTGAATTTCTACCGGCAGAATGAAGAATAAATTCTTTTATCATCTTATTAAATTTTTTTGTATTTTTATTATTCATAAATTTTAATTTCCTTAATTTTCAAAGACCAATAATTACATAATGATCCAAAATTGTGGCGCATACCTTTTTTATTGGAAAAAATATACTTTAGAGCAACAAAAGGAAACGATTTGCGTCTGCTGTTTTTAATTTCATTAATATGTTTAATATGTCTTTGCCATATTATCTTATGTTATTATTTTATGGAAAGAAGTGAATTTTATGATTAATTCGATAATTGTTACATGATATCAACTTAGTTTATTAATTTAAGTATTTAAAAAATACTTCGAAAATGATTGTAAGCATTAAAAAAGAGGCAACAAATTTTCTTTTCACGATTGTTTGAGAAATTATCCCAGATTGTTAACCAATGTAATATCTTTAAAATTAATAATGAACTGAATTATCTGTATCTTTCCGCAGTCTTCGGGAATCTTCTGAGAGTCTAATAGAAGACAAAAATGATTAAATATGGCAAGAATTTCTATTAAGCAATTAAATTAGGCTAAATTTTTGGTAGTATTTTTTTTGGCTGTGTTATGTATGGTATTTTTATTGTGGTTTGCAGGTCTTGTTTAGGTTTTATGGTATAAATATATGTAATATCTTCAAGGTCGGTTGATGTCTAAGTGGCATCAAGGAATAACAATGCAATTATTATTAATTAGCTATATTTTAATAATGATTGCTTCCGGAAAATATTTTTCATATGGTTAATTTTACAATCTCTTATTTAATTTTGTAGTTTATATTCATATTCCATTTATTATTTCTGCAGGAATGTTACGGAGGCAGAATGAAAGGCATTCATACCGTCAATGCTCCTTCATATATCAGTCGTATTATGAGCCTGTTTAAGTTGGGTTTCAAACCCAAATTGTATAATAGGATATTGATACACGATTCTCTGGAGGAATTGCACAAGGTTTTGCCCAAGGAAATTTTACCCAAGGATTTTGGTGGTGGTGAGCCTGCAGTGAAGGATATTGCTGGTAAGGGCTTCGATATTTTCATTTGTACCACAGCGCTGTGAAATTTACTACATTTGAATACTTATTGGAATGCAAAAACAGTTAAAAAAAATACACGAAAGTTTAACCTTCCCGGCTAAGATTTATTACGTCGATTCCAACCAACGGCTAGGATCTATTATACTATATTTAGAACGTTGGAGAGAAGCGATGGAGGTAGAAAAAAAACAATTGTATGCAAATCGCTTTCTCCTAGTATACCCGTATTTTGTTACAAAATAATTTTAATATTTCAAATATGATAAGTTATGGTTGGAAATTACGTAAAACTTTAGTAAAAAATTCTTTATTTTACGCGAGTACGGTGCGAATTTTAAATACAAATGAAAGCTACTGTTTGTAAATTTCTAAAAAAAAAGAACTAAACGAGACTCAATAAGGTAAACCATTCATTTCAAATATGGGTCTGGACGAAATTAATCAGAAGTAAGAAACCACATAGAAGTTCTGTTCGTGTTTGAAGCCGTTTTTTGTGTATAAGATAACGTGTGATTTTTAATAAATTCAATAATTTGGATACATCTTCTTATAGCGTACATTTTTACTTCTTATTATGATCCTATTAAAATAATTACATTAACAAGTTATTCGTACAAAAAAGGTAAGATCAATTTTAATTCTTATTAAATAATAGAAAATAAATTCCTAAAATAAATGTTTTTCTTATACGTTATTCTCTCTTATTAAAATTCCCAAATAATTTTTTATTTTTGTATGGTTTCATTTTACGTATGCAAATTTTAAAATCAATATTGAAACTGATTCTGAATACGATACAACAATTATTTAAATAATTTTCGGGCAAAATATATTCTTTTTGATATGCTCAAAATACCAATTTCTTTTTTAAAGATTTGAGGTTTTTCTTGTTTGACCTACGGTTAGATGAAAATGTTTTCATTAATTCTTCATTACTATTTTATCATAATGCAGAACGCATATACGAGTATCAGAATAAAGTTAAGATGTGCTTAGAAAATTTACAATTAAATTATTGCAGATTGAATAGAATAGTAATTATTATGGGTATTTGTTAAAATATGCCTTTATATATTTATTTAATATCACTGGACTAGTCTTAAATACATACTCAGTATTATACTGTTGGTCAAAATTATATTAGTTAAATTGTGGTCAGTATAATTATTATAAACAATAAATAGACGTATGCTAATTATCTGAGAATTAACTAATTAAATTGAATATTTTCCAGACGAGTGGTACAAAGAATTTTGCAAGCCAGAAAACAGACAGTTCCTAATCGATTCGCAGAACTGGAAGTCAGATGAAAAGAAACGAATTGGCGGTGGTATTAACGCAGGAGAATTTGGTATGGATGGTACCTTCAGAAAATTAGAAGTCTTCTAGAAAAGAAATTGTAATTTGGGAAATGGAAAGTCATTATTTTCAATTTTTCCATAATTTGTTATCTGTTATTAAATGTTTGTTAGATAGCATGTACTTTGGTAGTCATCCCGCGTTTTTAATTATTAATATGAAGACGAACTTAAACAATTAAAATAACAACGATGGTGAGTTTGAATCAAGTTAAATGTTTTGGTTACCGACGCGACTACGTTAGTTTCAAATTTTAATTTAGTGGGATTAGAACGTTTCAATAAAATATTGATAAATTTTATCTAACATGAAGTTTGAATTTTTCATAAAATATATATATATATATATATATATATATATATATATACATACACATACATGCACATACATACACATACATATACATAGTGTGTGTATATCAAACTTCTAGAAGTACATTTTTTATTCGATCGCAACGAAATTTGGTACAAGAATTAGCTTAGTCCAAAATTCAGGTTAAGACAAAATTAGTTCAACATTCTTATTTAATGATTAGCTCCATAAAATTACATTTTATTTTAATAGATATAAGTATTTTTTGAGAAAAGTTACATCTGATTCTATAGTTGATATTTTAATACGTTCATCTACCGAAATCTCACTTATTAATAAATTAATACTTATTTTTGAACTAAAAACTCATTTTGACTCACATTAACCTAACTTTTTATGAGAAAGAGTTACGATTACGCGTCACGCTTCTGCTTCGGGTGTATCCGACGATAAGATCATTAGAATCGAATGGGTCGAATGGTACCCTAAGAGCGTCAGTTTTTCGGGTAAACTCGGTACTAGGTCGAGTATAGTGGAACTGGACAGCCAAATTAGTATTTTTATTTCGCTTTGCCCAGTGTGCGTTTGGCGCAGTGGTAAAGTACTAGATTACGTATGGAATGGGACGAAAATCCGAATTCGAATTCAATGCTTTGGATATTTTTTCGTTAATCTCAATGACAGTTAAATATTCAATGACAATTAAATATTATGTAATATCCAAATATCCTTGTACCTAGGAATGGAAAATTATGGAATGCATTTCCCATTTACATTGTACATATGCACAAAAAGAAAACACGAAACCTGTGTAAAATTAAAATAAAATTCTTTAGTGTAGAATACATTTTGAAGAAAATGTAAAATACTTAGTAAAATTAATATTTTAGTGTAAAATAATTGTAAATAATACTTTTAAAAATATTTTATGTGTAAACATTATATCATCTATTTAAATTTAAAAGAAGTAAATATTTTGTGTTTAAGATTCATCTTCCTATTAATAAAAGGATTTTGTTAAATAGTTGCCCTTTTGTATTATATACTTTTGTAAATGGCCTTGCACAAATAAGCAACATTGTTATTATTTTTTCTGCCATAAGATTATTAAGATTTAAAAGTACTATAGACCTATCAATAACTATAAAATTTTATTACCGGTATGACTTTTATTCAATGCAGTTTAATTTTGAAGTTTTTCTTCATTTATTAATATTTCACATCTTAAAGGTTATATACATCGTTAGATGGAAACTAGAAACCGCCTTTATTTCTGATCAAAATTAATTTAAGTTTAGCTACTTCCACTTTGCCAAACATATTACGTCTCGCATAATATTTTTTGTTAATGCTCGTAAGATATAATCAGCAACATATACTACATCATGACGAGTACTTATTTAACAAGAAAATAACTAATTGACCAAAAATTTTTCGAAAAAGTTTTCGTCGTAAACAACTTGGCCATCGATAGAGAATTATAGTATTCTGTAGATTGTAGAGCGTTTATTAGTTTTTTAATAGCTAATAAACATGTTGGTATGTCTATATTTTCTAAAGGTTTAGTTTCCGTGCTATAATTCTAGTAATTATAAGCGTACATGAAGTTTTTATAAGATTTTTTTAACAGACCGTGCTGTCCGGCTATTATTAAAGTCAAAACGTGTTTTCAAAAAATAGTTCCAAGTAGTCTAACTGTATTTATACGGGTCTGTAAAAATAGATGAATGTGTCAAAAATTCTTAATTCAATTAAAAAAGCAGGCGAAATGAATATGAGGTAGACAATAATAAAGGAGGGGTATAAAATAAAAATAAAGTCTAAATACGCATCAGACACTAGTCAGGTTAGTTAATATAATTAAAAAATTATGTTAAAATCTTGTTTGTGATTTATAAAAATTATAACAAACCTCAAACGATAAAAAAGTAGCATCACTCCTTTATCACCTCAAGAGTTTTTTTTGGTAGTGTAAAAAGCTTGCTTCAAAAAATTGTTCAGTTAAATTCACGTATTTGCTTGGTAACCCTTGGTCGATTTAATGCGATATGCAATTTGTTCTTCTTCCAGATATCCACAGTGGATCGATAGATATAATAATTGCTTTAGTTATAAGAAACAATGAAATAAATGCTGTAAAATTCGAAATGCCCACATCCGAATATTACTGAATAAAAATGTAAAAGCAAGTTGTAAGTTATTTGCAGTGTACCTTATTCCCAAATTACGTTCGTCGTAGCCCTAAAGACGACGCAAAAGGATATATTCTACGTATCGTTGCATCTATACATATAGCAAGCAACATCAACCCCCAGGAAGAAATAGTTATAGTTTAAATTTTGAACCTAACTTCATAGGAACTTTTATTATTTATTCTTAAATTGTTACCACAACAAATAATAGCACGTCTCACCATTTATGTAACTCAAAGCACAGGTTTTCATAAATAAAACGGAAATTTGGCACGTCAAGCATCAGTATTTTATTAGTGCGTGCGGTGGGGTACTCGTACCTATCGACATGTCGAGTGTGTATGCAGGGTGACAAAACTGAACCCGCGTACACACTTTGTATGGAATAAATTTTTTTTAAAAGCATTTTGAAAAAGTTACATAAGTTTAATACTCTTTAATTTAAAAAAGTGGTATGTTTTCTTGGTTTGCTTACTAACAGTACGAGTTCTTATATTTATGATCAAAGGAAACGTTTAGGATAGTGGTTTGGTTTTTGCTTTGAATTATTCTAAACAGTATTTGAAAGGCCAACGTCATTGGTAAAGGCCTGTATTGTATTGTTGAATAAATGAAAGTATAAAATTCGCAGAGCTTTCCATATATCTATCATATTTGATTATATCATATTCCGTTTTAATATTAATTCATAATGGAATATACAAAACTTTAAAACAGACATATATTTGATTCAAATGAAGAAAATATACACTAGGGTTCACTGTCTAGTGGAAATAGAAATTGAAATTTACGACATAATATGGTAATTTGGTATGAATGTTTCTAAGACAGAAGTTTGGAAAATAACATAAATCTGAGTGCCTTAACAAGAAGAAAGATATTAAGGTGCACATTTGTCACAAAACAATTTGATGACTAAATATTTTTAAAATTGTGTCAAAACACCTTGATGACCTTATAGAAATATTGATTTAAGGTTACGATGAAAAATTTGAGTCCGCAAAATGGAATTGTCCATTACAGGTAGTAATAAACTAACGTGGAAATCTAAAGGGAAGACCTCTGAAAAACAAAACTTTTATTAAATTGATTTTAAACTATTGTTTCTCCTCTCATTGTAGAAATGATCAAGGACCAATTATAAAACTGCATAAAGGAGTAAATATTTTTAGAAAGAAGCGAGATACTAAGAAATTTTTTCGATTGGAAGTGAACTTTTTTAAGCCTTAGATGCAACCAACCGATCATCAATTAAATAAAAATGTAACAATGTGACTGACTTGTATTTAAAATTGCCTTACACACTCAGTTTATTAATATGATTATAGATCAAAGTTCCCCACAAAATGCACTGCTTATTAATTTCTATATCCTAAAAATAGTTAACAATTGAACAGGACGTATGAAAGTATTTTTCCTAAAGATGGATAAAGCTATATTAAATAATTTGATCATAGTACTAATACTTACTCTGACAACAATTTTACAAGTATTTTATGTAAATACAGTTGTTTTTTTGGCATAACAAGTTATGGAGATATATTAAAATCATGTCATCTTATTTCATGGTCAAATGTAAATTTTAAACGAATCAATGCGTAGTTTATTTTTGTAATTTGTTATTTATTGAATAGATTGTCATTTTGATAAACGATGGTAAGTTTGTTATTAGATCTAAATTTTGGATAACAAAAACCAATATGTTCAGAAAGCTTTGCTTTGGTGATTGATTATTTTGTATTGGGCACTTTCAATCATGAATATGTAGTCTATTTGCCGCAACTTTGGTTGATAAATTGTGAAAACAAAACTATCCGCTTGTTCCACGTTCCCATATAAATGATTAATATATTAATCGTAGTGTTTTTATTATTACTTTATATAAAAGAAATTTGCTTCTTGTAACAATATAATGTGTAATATTTTGTATACTCTAATTTCTAATAATTATATTTATAGACCAATATTTCACTTAAGAATTTGGGGTATAAAATTAAAGTAAAAATACACAAAGGGTTATAAATCTAAACAAGTCAATGTAATTTTTTTAAATATTATTTTTTTGTATATATTATAATATCTTTATTTATTAATTCTCTTTTAATTTAATATGTAAATTTATTTAGCATGTTTACATGTTACCAAACCGACTCCTACTATTGAATAAATGCCGGTTCTTTGAGGCTACCCTCTTTGGTATCAGCAACTAACTGATCAAAATTTTCGTAAACTGCTAAATTTTTCAGCAAACAATTAACAGAATAGTCCATAGAAGTCGCTTCGAGAGAAAGGCAAATGAGATAGCATATTCCATCCCTTATTGGTAATTGATTCAACTACGTGAAGATCGATGTGAGACGCATATTGCGTAATGAAAGACCATTTGATTTTTTTAAAGTAGTTTTTTGACCTCAATAGCTTCATGAACGCCGTTACCTTTTCATTTTTCGTCGAACGTTTTCAACTCTTTACGTTGATTGATCAATTTCTTCAAGAGCAATAGTCGTTAGAGACGAGCTCCCGGTGGATGATTGCATCATATCAAAAGCGCAACTTAGCCTTTTTTGTAATGAACATTTTTTGTGACGACTTTTGTAGTTTCACCCAAAAAACTCATATATTTGTTTCTTTTGACCTTTTCGCAGAGAAAACAAGAATTATACCCGGTGATGAGATTTTTCAAAAATGCCTCTTGTTGATTTTTCTGAAAAAGGTCATTAAATATTTGAACTCATTTAAAATAGTTAGCTGTCGTATAACTTGAACGGTCAATGGGTACTATTTCAATACCTTCTGATTTTGGTGAATAATAAGGATAAAGTTAGGTTGAAAAGTTCAGTCAGCATTCGAATTATTAAATTTTGTTTTCTTCTACTGCCACCAAAAGTGGTCGATCGTCAAAGTTCGATGGGCGCCCCCTTCAAAACGTGTTCACAAAACTTGTATCGGCTGAGTTGAAGTAAGTATCCTTCTCCTAATGATCCTTTTCTCTGATTGTAAATAAAACAAGTCGCGATTTTACTGTGAGTACTGAATCTTTAAGAGAAGATTATGATTTTTTCAGGGAAAAACAGGGAATACAGCAGTTTCTATTTAATCTTTTTTATTTATTTCTTGGAAACTCCATACCCAATTTTAGGAATTTACTAAAGCGTCAAACATGTGGAAGAACATAAGTACAAATAGGTATAAAACAATGATGAATAAGACAGAAAAGTAGTAGCAATAACAAGTAAAACAGAAATTCGAATAAATATCATGTAATTATCATTCGAGAACCACCACGCAATCCCATAACACAATTTTTGGAACAGTCAATGGAGCAAAAAATATCTAGACTGAATGTATCTCGCAATTCTGCGTTAAATAATGAGGGTGCATGAAAGAAAGGTGATCACTCTAAGACATTCATACGAATATCATGCTCAAGTCAGATGAAATAAACTATGACATCATCCTCTCATGTAGTAGCCAGGAGCAAAAAGTACTACTATACTCAAGGTTAAGGGGTAATCAACTTAATGATTTAATAATAAAAAAAAGTATGATCAAATGTTAATCCCATCATAATTTTTTTTTAAAACATTCTTTATTGGATATGCATGATACAATCTTAATATACAATTAATTAATTATCATTGATGAAATTGACTCGATTTTATTGTCAAGTAAGTTGTGTGCGGGTTTACTGTACCAATATTCAGCTATAATTGAAGGGGATTATGTCCGACTGCGTCTATAATAACATTAATTGAAGTAAATATGGATAAAGCCTATGTATTTTATAATAAAATAACCTATTGAACTTTTTTAAGAGTTTTTCCAACATGAGGAAATAAGTAGCTTCATATAGAGACCTGATAGATTGCAAATACATAGCTCTGTATTTTTTTATTCCCGATCTAGAACAAGATTTGAAAACAAGCACCACCCAGGAAATCATTTAAACAGATGGATAAATTTAAGATTTAAAAAAAGATTTATTACAAATATGAGACCGTATGAGGGATAGGTATACGGGAATAAGCCTTGATTATATACGGAGGTAAGCCTCCAGGTCCGTGGACGTGTTTTCACTGAAACTATTTTATTGCTAGTTCAACTTCGGCACAATCGTCTCTACCGATATGCAATGGAAATGAGCAGCCATTAACCCATTCAACCATTGCAAAGTCGAGCATCGGGTCATTATTAAAAAAAACGAATTAAAATACTCAGCAAAGGCGTTAATAACAACTTCACCCGATTACGGGATTCTGTCGTGTTAGACAATTACGGGAAGCTGCCTGTCCGAGCACTTATATCTTACCACCTACGTCCAAAATGCTTTCGAGTCAGAATTAATATTAATTTCAACAGTCCGAACACACTCCTTATAAAAAGTTGTCATGTAATATTTCACTTATTAATTTAAAAAACCAAACATTTCACAATAACTACTCAAGTCGCATCTTTTATAGCATTTATGGTCAAAGAATTTGGTCTGGTAAAACTAAAACAATTTTCACAATGATACCAATGATTCACATTAATCCGCTTTTTATTAGAAACACGGTCAGCCAAAATATTGTTTATTGAGATATTTGAAAAATCTACTGCTATTTTCCCATGAATTATCATGGGAAAATATATGTAAACTTAACAAACGTAATAAAGCATTTATTTGTAAATCATTTTAAGAAATCGGCCTCACGAATATCCTACTCGATACCGAGAGTCGATGCTCGGCAGTGCTTCACGAATTGTTAAATTTATGCCCACCTCGAGCGGAGGGTGATTAAGACGGCGATACATAATAATCTAGCAGGCCCGTCGACGTTTGCTGCAGATAGCTGTGAATGCTCAACAAGCGTGGCAGTGACGTGATTATTGACGGCGGCGTGGCTAAGCACAACAGGAACATTGTGGGAGGCGTAATGTGCAGGAACAAAAGGCAAAACATGAGCGGCTGTACGGGGAAGACTCACTCGAGAGCGTGCTGTCTAGCTTGTCAGTCGACTCGTCTCATTATCATAAGTTATCCTTATGGATATAGGCGAACTGGCCTAGATAATGGGTGCATGTAAATATATGCACTCACGCGCAACCGCTACCCGCGCAACATACACGCATTCATGGGTGCATTTACAAATACAAATGTGACTTTATGCAACTCTGTATATTTTTGAAAAAGAAAACGTAAGATTTTTTTATTAAAAGTAGTTTAAAATAGTGGAGAATTTTCTTCTAGCTTCCAGTTCGTGATTTTCTTCGTTTGCACGCACGCATGCGAACGAGTATGCCCGCATGCACGTAAGTACGCCTCATCAAACGAACATAGACAAACAGGACACGGACACAAATACATAAATGCAGATTCAGAGACGTACACACTTGTACATACAGCTTATACCGTATCTATAGCGTAACTATAGCTTATACCGTGCATATAAATTGGTCAAAATATCTCCTACTTAAAACAATATGTATTAAACGTCAAACTAAACAAACTAATGAATTTAAATTATTTCTTATTAATATATATACAAATACTTACACACACTTATGCGTGTGTACATTAAACAGCCTGTTCTTGGGCGTCCATGCGTGCATGAATGCGTTTGTGTGCGTATGCATGCGTATATGCGTGTTTATGTGCTTTAATGTATATGTTATATTCTTTTTTTTTCTTATTAATCTTTATTCTTATTAATTTATGCCCATTTACGAAATAATAAGTTGAAAGTGCTTAATTGATATTAATAGCACTTCAATCGTTGTACTGGTTTAAGCACGTAATATTGCGATCTCTTCAATATTCTCAAGAATCATTAATAAACATTAATTTTGCTACTGTTCATCTTCGCATCTCAACTTTTTTAAATTTTGGCTGCATAAAACTGAAATAGAGACAAGGTTTTTCAAATTTGGCTCAATTTTATGCACCATCACATGTATATTATCACGTATACTGCTTTTGTTATTATTCATTAATTATCATTTGTAATCAACAGATGTGTAAACACCGGCTGCATAATAACTACGTGGCTGGTGATTACAGTAATGTGAGCTTACCAAGTATACTAAGTGACTTTAATGAATCTACCTATAGAACACAAAACATTATTCTATACAAGCCAGGAATTTTTTAAAATTTACATTCTGTAATCTCAACTTGAAATTAAAGGAAAAATAAAAACATAAATCAGCCTCATCATTTAAATTGCGATTTGAACTATTACTTCAAATTGGCATGAAATTGAAAATATTTCAATGAATTGAAAATATTTAATTTTTCAAAATAATCGCACTTCGAGTCAAATGTTGAAATAATTCCAAGCGAAAAACAAAATTCAGATCAAATGTAAAAATAAACCAAAAAAAAGTTGTTATACAATCAAAAGAATATATTTAATCGATTATGGTAAATTAATTATAAACCATAAAGGCTCAAATCATTTGTTATTAATTAACTACCTTGGCTAATTGGAATCTTTGCTAATATCCCATCTGAAGATGTAATACAACGAAACCTAGGTCGCGGTAAAGAAATGTAAGAAAGTAGAAATAATACTACATCACGTAGTTTCATTTAATTGTAATTATCTATCCATTACAAATTACTACGTTCCTCAAACACTTTTATTACGTTGGGTGAATCGTTATTCAAACCAAACTTAGCTTATAGTCTTATCTACTATTTGTCAAAATATAGCTATATACCAGATTTTTTATTAGTGAAATTTTAATCTCATTGGGTTAATGGTGCTTTAAATTTACTTCTTTGTTTATTTTATATGCATACAAAGTCAGAATTGCTGGATACACGAATTAAATAATGATCAACGAATATTATAACGTACCAACAACCTTATTACGATGTTAGGAATGTTTTTCTTCTATCATATATCGTGTACATAGATAGCTACAGTAGATAATAAAATACTAGTAGGTAAAAAGTAACTGGTTTATACCAAAATTAGGTTGATGGGAAAGAGGCGGGAGTGATATTTTTATGCAGATATGCGCATCAAATTATAATGGCTACTTCAATATTGCCAGAATATTTTACATGAAATTATTTATATTCTAATTTTGATTCAAGCCGGTTTGCTGCGGTAGTATAATTAAAAATGTTCTCATTATTAATAACTATTCGTTTACTGATTGCACCATGAACCTGATGGAGATGGGCTGTAGCTGTTCTATAGGATATTGATACACGGTTTTATTACTTACGTAAAATTTTGCGAAAAGAAATTTTACCAAAGACTTCGGTAGCAATGAGTCTTCAGTAAATTATATCGCTGGTAAGAATTATTGAAAATATAAACTTCCTAAAGTTAAAATGATCTTCAAGACATATTGAAAGTGGATTTAAATTCTATGAATACTGAATAAATTTTGACTAAACGAGAAAAGTATTCTTTGATTAAAAAATAAATGACAGGCAATATTACACACGAAAAAAAAAAGATATACATATATATACAAATATATACATACATACATATATATATATATATATATATATATATATATATATATATATATATACGGTGTCCGAGAATATGTGTCGGACCAAGAAAGTCGTTATTTCTTGACTGAAAAATAGTGATAGACTGAAAAGATGACTTCTTTTCAAAAAATTTAAAATAATTTCATAATTATTTGCCGTTTTTTTCATACACACGTTACTAGCGCAAATTTTTAAGCGCCACTCGGGAGAATTACTCGCAAACAGCTGCGAAGACGTCGCCACTGAGAGGAAACAACGGACTCCGGGCAAGTATTGGGAGTATTAAAAAATAGTTACGTTTAAAATTGTTTTTGCACTACGACATCTATTCCCGGACCCCGTATATATATATATATATATATATATATATATATATGTATATATATATATATATACACACATACATACATTGCATTAAAATTATATTAAGGTTATATTATTGATAGTTGTTTGAATATAGGCTGCGTAAACACCACACAGCTGGTGATTGCATTGTGGCAGAGTAAGGCAATTTTGCTCATACGGAAGTCGATATGCATGAAAATATTAAGATACTCATGATGGTAAATATGTACCTAGCTAATATGAGTCACAGTCTCTCAACAGAACTTAATATATATGAACTAGAACTGTTTAAAATTATCATTAATGTGAAGGTATTTTAATGATACATTTACGTATCGTAAGCCAAAACCATATACTGTCTGTGGCGCTCAAAATACGGCCTTGTCCAACTTCAGCCGATATCGATACGAAATGAAATCAATAATTACTTATCAAATACCCTTCATAAACCAGCACACTCTAAAGTATTATCTTCATTATCCCTTTTTTATCCCACACTTATCTTGTTTATCTACTTGTGAAATCTCTTTATAAATGGAAACAAATTTTAAAAAAATCCTTATTCAATAATATCGTATCTCATATAACTTTCGTACCCACTTCCAGTAAACACAATTAAATGTATTATTTCATCTATACTATTCTATCTCCAATTGAATTAATAAGATTTTAGAAAATTAGCACCAAGACAGGACTTATCATATAAATGGTAGTGCTCTGGTCTATCTCGAAATACGTAATATATTCATTGAGTAACCCACTCTAAATAGAAGATTAGAGAAACATTTAATACTTAATAGTTAACCAATTTAAAGAAAAATTTCCTCTGGAAGTCAGAATTTACATTAACGTGCAACCCGAATTAAAAATGAAAAAGAGACGGATCAAGTGCTTGTCGAATTGGCATTATCTTAGAGTTTTGTAGTTATGTGGTCATAGATAAATATATGGTTTGTGTCTCGTGACAACCAAATAGAATTAATGGCGTTATCATATCAAAAGTACTCGGCATGGATGGTAACACAAGTTTTCTGGGAAATTAAAGGAACGATTTTCATGAAAGAAACCCAGTTTTGGAACAAACCATACACTTTGTGTGGAATGTTAGTTATTTATGTGTTATCTCTTTATGTCTTATTTTGTTGTTTTTGGATTATATTATATGTCATACAGAAATAAAATTTCTGAAGCAATAAAGTTAGCTACGACACCCTGTTAGTAAAAAAGAACCCCTGTAAGAGCTCACCACCAATTTGAAATTAAGGATGTTTTTCATTATCAATTTCGCTAGTTTTTGTTTAAAGTACGTAAAGGAATCCTTTGCATTTATTATTTAATCAAGATTTTCATAAGTGAAGACAAAATGATATGAACAGGATTTTATTACAAAAAAATGACATAAATATTGAACCAAACTTTGCATAAATTTCGTAGAAAATCGTTTGACCAACATCTCCATACTACGAGCAATCGATTGTGACAAAAAACTTTTAGGAAGTTATTTAAAAAAATATTTATATGTAAATATATATATATATATATATATATATATATATATATATTCACAGGTGTTATGCATTAGTCAAAAATGTCAAAATTTCTTTGGGCAGGATATAAAGGATAACTCAGGGGAATTTGAACAAAAATGTAATGATAAGGAAAGAGCAAATTAGTACTTCTCTTGATTGTTGTCTTATATTAAATGTCTAAATTACACAAGTAGGTACGTAGAAAAATTCTTTGAACAGCCAAGAATGAAATATCAAATAACCTACACACTTAAGTAACTTTATTCTTTCGACTTAAGTAACTTTATTTTTTATCCACGCCGTGGATACTCTAAATGCACATATTAATTAATTTGATGATTTTAATTCTTCTTATTTTTAATATTTTTTCTGAAAGATTGACCGCTTCAGGATGGAGATTTGATTGGTGGTTCCTACCGTTGTTAAGAAATAATAAAATACTAAGTTCCCTTAATTTTCCATGTGTGGTTCCATGTTTTTATTTATTGCACTATTAATTGTTAAAATAAGTACCAATAATTAGTAGCACAAGCCTTTATTCGGATTATTATCAGTAAATTATAACATACACGGGAGAAAGAGAGAAGCAGAATCTAATGAGTGACTGCATTTTCCCAATAATCAATACACATGAAACCTATTAAATATGTGTAGAATTCATACCACGACGGTTCAGTATATACTTGGATACATTATATTTAAAATGAATATTATTTTTTAAAACTATTTTCCAATGTCGATATTCTTTGTCATCAGGTAACTATATTGTCTACCACATCTTCCACAGCCGTAGACATATTGTGTATATTTATTTGACGTATATAAAGTTGGATTCATATAAAATCTATGAAAAGTTAATTACCGATCTTCCCGACAGTAGTCGGCAATTGTCGATCATCGATTCACGGCCTATAAAATTCATTCGTTCCGTCCGCACATTTTTCTCATTTGTTCGCTAATAAACGATGAAAAAAGTATAAAATTCTTCAAATGAATATTTTATAATCTGGCAAAGTTTTTTAATGCTCACTGCATAGGACTTACCCTCAGTCCTTAACTTTACTTGAGCAGTAACAGATATCCCTGGCAACCATGGTACTTCTCAGTTCTTTCGTCTCCTACTCTATCACTGAATTCAAGGAATAATTGACTCTTGGAGGACCTAAAAAAAGACGAATATAGTTATTCAAAAGTGAATAATTAATATTTATGGGCCTTAATTGATTTTTTCTCGTTTCCTTGGACATACAGTTGTTATCACGGAATTACTTACTAATCTAGCTTTCAGTGTTTATTATTTTCCTTTGTAATTTAAACATTACTAACATTTTTAATTTTTAGTATTTTTACATAAACACTTGCAAAGAGTTGCTTGTTTTATGTATATTTCTGTACTATCAAAAACCTGCCTAAGTATGCATCATTATTAACAATCATAATATACTTTGCAACGTTTTGACATAATTCTTTTAACTATAAATATTTATTTCTTTCTGAATTGCATGAAGAAATGAAACTGAAGGATTGTTATGAAAGCAACTGCATTGATTTTTAACATTGCATTTGGTTACAGGAGCTTTTTCCGTTTGTCGGTTTCACCTGTCGTATTTTGTAGATAGAAATATGATAGATTACCAAAAACTTAATGATAATACAATTTTTTATTAGAATAAGTAATTTTTTATAGCTGATTTTATAAATATTTTTCTTTTATAAGCCTTTTTACTTAGAGAAATGAGATACATTTTTTTTACATCTTTGTTATTTTTTATTCTCAAAACTACTTAATTATAATATAAACAGTTCAATTGTTTTATAACTACACTTTCTCTCTAAATAAATTCATTATAATAAAATTTATCCTTTGAGAATTATAGATCATAGGTAAGCACGAACGTCGTAAGCACTCATTATTGTTGATTCATAAAATGAATACGATACATTATTGTTGAATTCGTGCTTCAGTAAATTTTTCTTTGGCAGTGTACACGATCCTCATGAATTTTCTTTTCCCAATTTACCTCCTGAAATTCACCCCGGAATCAAAATTGAACTTTTTTTGTTTTCTTTATTTACATCTGTAGCTGGAATATCATACTCTACCTTTGTGTCAAAGTTTAAATTTTTACATTTTAGTTTCCGCGGAAATCGTCTATGATAGTTGGACAGAGGTTTATCTGTCCGTGACAATAGAATAATTTCATAAGTGTTACTTGTTTAAAAATTTGCTAGGAAACACTAAAAAAAGTAAAACTGAGTTAAAATAATTAAATTAAATATATGAGTATTTATTACTCATAAATTGTAAATTAATATTCAGTATTGAATACGTTTGGCGTTAATTTTGTTGAAGTTCATTATGATTTAGTTTTTCACAATTAAATGAAACTACGTCATATAGAATTATATCCATTTTATTTAAATTCTACACCACGACCTAGGTTTCGTTGTATGACATCGGGCAGACGGGCAATTTGTAAAAATTCCAAATTGCCCACTTGAAGATGTTGTCATACAACGAAACCTAAGTCATGGTAAAAATTTAAATAAAGTAGAAATAATATCACGTAATTTCATTTAGTTGTGAAAGATTAAATTAAATAATATGCATTTAATAAATATGAAGCAATGACAAATAATAAATAATATCTTACCATCCAATATTTTTTATAAGTAAATCTATTTATTTAATTAAATATTTATTCTTCAAATATATTTAATTTTTATATTAGACGGTTTTTAGTTCTCTTCATTACTAAACATGATATTTACTTACAGTTCAATGTGGCCAAATTGCGTTTTATACTGGCATCTGTTCAATAAAGTATTTTGTTAGTGTACATTTCAAAAGTCCTAGTAAATAGCAATTTCCGTGTTTTCTTACAATTTACACCATCGTTTTTCCCTTTCTCTACTTTCCCTCTGTTATGTATTTCAAATCTATGTATACAGTATGAAGGTAAATATTACGCATATAAAATTTAAATACGGAATATGTTCGCGGCAAACACACTAGCAAAATTAACTCGTTACATACGAAAAATTAATTTTAGTTTGCTTTTCACCAAGCGGCTTGTCTTACATCGGGAAAAAATTCTAAATGTCGCAAGCGTTGAGGTGATGAATAAGGATTTGTTCAGGATTCTGCGTACGTCAAATTATACTTCCGTTTCGTAAAGTGAAATTTAATCAGAGGTGGTTTTTACTTTTATTTTCGTTGACAAGTTTGGAGTGTGAAAATGGTTTCTACAATTTTTTTCTATTTACTCCAGATTTTCACGAATGACATGAGCAAACTCTTTAGATACCAATTTAATTTATTTAACTCAAAAGTGACACTATAGTGAACTTTACGAGTCGTAATAAGCCGAGACTTTGTTCTTTATTTTTAAATGGCATTACGTACAATGATGAATAAATTCCATAATAAAATTATTTAATAACGGGATCGTCTAATAATAAATTATAAAATTAGGTATTGAATAGTCCTCGTAATCGAATGATTAGTAATTATAATTAGTTATTACGATAATTATTTCTAAATACAAGTCAAAAAGTATTTATTTGTTTAATCTAATCACTCCCATTAAATAAATTATCATTTGTGCAAATTAAAACAGAACAGTATCGGTTTCTATATCAGATTCTCAGTTAGTCGTTATCTGTTAAGTTTATTAATTTTGGAAGCATACGTTATAATGAAAGTTTCTTATCACTTATCTATTCCTATTTGTTGGTATTTACTAATGATAATAATTTAGATATTTCAACATAATTTCATAATGAAATTATTTGGCCCACCACTATATAATAAAATTCATAATGGTAAATATCTCATGTAATAACACGACAATGATAAAATTCTGGTGAATTTAAGAAATCATCATCAATTTATAATTATCTACTGCTGGACATAAAGTTTTCCCAAATCCTTCGTTTTTGGTACTAAAGTTATTTTCTAATTAGTTCTTTGAATTCAAAAGCTTGTTATTCCATCTAGTCCACGTCGAACTTCCGTGTTTTGGATTTTACCTTGCAGATACTCTCCGAGAGTACCTATTTCAATAGCCCGCTGCGTGAGTTCAAATTTATTAATCAAACCTACCAGGGATATCCACGTTTCAGTACCGTAGATTATTACGAGCAGAAGGCACTAATTATCGTATACCGTTGTATTTAACGACTACGGAAGCGACGATATTAAAATCTGACTCAAACCAAATAAACGCTGAAATCTGAATCAAACGCTGAAAACCCTAACGAATACATCTGAACTTCTTTGTGTGAGTTGTTTCTACCTAGCTGGATAATTTGTCCCATGTTGGCATACTCTTCAACAACTTTGGTGTTTCCGATGTCCACCCCTCTGGAAGAATCGTGTAAGCCAGCCAGCATCTTTGCCAATTCCTGCGGCTTGTTTGCCAAAATTACGATATCGTCAGCGAATCTCAGGTGACAGATTAATTCGCCATTTGAATTCATGCCTTATTCTTTCCAATCTAAGATCTTTAAGACATCTTCAACATGCTCGGCTTTTCGAAATATATTTTTCGAAATATTTTCTTTCGACACTTTCAACGAGCGTGATAAATTTTATATTTGTGATTTTACAATTGAAAAATACCACCAATCACATATAGATATAACAACAATATTCACTTCCACATAAAAATTCAAAATATATAGTTATTATTAGGCATATAAGAAACACATTATGGCTATTATTTCAAGCTTCGTTTGAAAAGTACTCACATTGTTTATTTATAAATTCCCATATTGACTATATCAAATCTATCAAAGTGAATATAACAGTTATGCTAACATAATCATCTAAGAATAGAATAATGCAAACATGTTACTAAATCCAGAATCTAAGTGTTGTTATTAGTTTTTTTTTGATAGTTAGATGGGCTTGGATAATCCATTTTTTAATACACGAAATCGCCAGCGGAAAATTAGCTTCAAATATAAGGCTATAAGTATATAAGGCATATTTAAATCATTATCCGTTTCCTTGTAACCTGAAAGCTGTTACTCCAGTAATATAAAGTAGAAAGTTTGTCAAGGAGCAGTAATTAGTAAATCCCCAATTAGGCTGGACGTTTTAACTAGAAAATTTTTATTCCTGCCAAATGAGATTAATATTTTGATTACTTTGTTTACCTGCAATAAATCGGGTTGATCGACGTTTTATCATTCAATATAGCGGGATATATCTGTTTAGTTAAACATAATCGTTCATACATTGTTCCCGATTTGTGACAAACTACAGATCCCTGTCCTCGCTTTAGTGTTTCATTAAATTGAACTTTGCTTGCGGACGTAAATGTGTATCGATTTAACGTGTCAGGGATTAAGTAGCTTGACATATACGCACCTTATTATTTCGTGAAAAAGGGCAAATTTTCAGTTGAAATGAATCAATTACTAAACTTTAATCGGATGGGTAAATAATTTATTAATGCAAAACCAAATATAAAGGATTGTAGTTCATTTAATTGCAAACTGTCTACCAGAATATAAAATCCAAAAAAAAGTGAGAAAAAAACATAACAAAATATTAGTCTCGTAATCTTCGTAATATTTGAAATATTTACTTTTGCGAGAATGTTTTTGTTACAACGAAATATGTAAAAATAGATTGAAAATTAAAAGAAAGGTGGTCACTCAAGTGTTACGCATGTATAAGTGTCCAAATAAAGATAGCATTAGATACGCTTAGGTCATATAGTTCTATTAGATAGAAGAGTGGCTCTTGATGAATTGAAAAAGCATCTGGAAATTAATTTATAGGTTTATCTACGAAATAATTCCCATTAGACTTCGCCTTCATACAACTTTTGTCTTTATGAGTCATCTACTCAAAGTTTGTATAAACAAGTCACATAAGTAGAATGAAGATTACAAGGCACAAAGAGTTTTAGCTGCAGGTAAATAGAAGGCTGTAGTCAATATACCTTGAAGTTTTGTAATTTATCTACGGGTGTTGCACAGAGAAGTAGTTATAATATATTTATGAAACAAACTAACAAAATTAACTTCTGCACTTAACGTTATGACGGTCCTGATGAAAGAAATTCTTAAAATTACACATTTGTTAATTACTGAGGGCAACAGCAAACGTCACAAAATTATATCTTTATACATATCCAAGTCGCTTTGTGATTCAAACTGATGTATTCATTGAAATGCTGATGAGATATTGACAAGGATCAACTTTTGCAAATATTTTTAATGAAATTATCTATAAAGTTGTGTGGAAAAAACATTAAACAGGCTCTTAAATATTTATGACTTTGTCTGATAACACGATTCCACGCACTATTTAATGTTTAAATTATATTCAAAAATAACTTTTTTCTGGACCTGGGTGCTCAGTAACCAATGGAAAAGTCTCAGACATAATAATTGAAATTTGAGAGAATACAACATATTCAAAAAGTACGTGTCTCTCCACCGGAACTGTTACCATAGAAATATTCAAATTTGGATTTGGATAATCATGAGTCCGGCGTGCAAGTCAGTTTATTGCTTTATGTAGATCTTGTTTTTTGATCTTTTTGATGTTCGCTTTCGCCTCTCCCTCAACGCTATCGATACTCGAATATCGTAAATTATGAGTTCTGTCGCATATTAAAAATTTACTTGTCGCTTTTAAATAATATAGAACATTATATACATATAAAGTAATAGTAAAATAAATATGATAAACATCGCTATACGTAGCTCTTTACTGCAAAATTATCTATATAAGAATAATCTCCAAATACAGTGATGTGAGATACAAATGGGACATGTGTGGGGATATAAGAGAAGTTAGAATTATATCAATAACACCATTTGGCATCAAATTTGCAATAAAAACCGCCTAACTCCATTTGTATCCTAGTCATACATGGAACTAGAGAAAGGAGATATCCTTGGCATTTGTCGGCCAAATAGAAAGTAGTTAGTTAGCGACCGACTCAACCGGTATACTTCTTTATAAAGACCCCTACCCTGGAAAAATATATTCTCAAAAAAGACGTTATTTTATAAAAATGTGATGAAATTTATTCGACCGTTTTAAAATAGAAATCGGAACTTAAATTTAATCATAAATTAAGTTCTTATGACGTAATTAAAGAAGATAACCCGAAAGCCATTAATTTTTAAAATTCTTATTATAATTATATTTGCCTCATTTCATACATACATAATTGTTTAGTTTATTTTAAACAGATAGCTGTGCTATATAAGTGGATAATTAGCATTCACGCATGTCAGGTATTTGAAACTTAACGAACTTGTCGGCTAGTAATTTATAACCATAGAATAAAGAATAGAATAAAGCTACACATACGGTATATCCTTTCAAACTGTGTACTATAAGCAATTGTGCACAATAAGCAGTACATACGGTATGTACCTTCAAACGAAATGTCGACTTAGAATAAAAAGGGAAGTGAGGGGTGTAAATAAATATAATTTAAATTAACGTTAGAACGGGAACGAACTAACACAGCAAATGACTTGGCTTCTTTTTATATTATATTAGATGGCTTAGCCCAGGGATGGGCAAAGTTTTTCCTACGCAGACCAATATTTGCAAACGGAACCTATGGGGGAGAGGGACAGATTTTTTATAAATCCAGTCATTTACTGAAATAAAAATATTTATATTTTCCGAAATAAAATTTTTTATTGGCTCGTCACTCATTTTTCGGAAAACACTCACTTTTTGATCATCCAAAAATAAACAGAAGTATAATATCGTACCTTGCGAAACGTGAAATTATAATTGTCACCAAAAATGTTATTCGTTGCGTACCTACGCAGTGGACGCGCGAACAAGTGACTTAAGTGAGATCTAAACTCCGACTGCTAAAGCGATACGTGAAGGAGCGCACGAGCTAGGTCGGCGACGCTCCCCCCCCCCCTCTCCCCCCGATACAATCGAAGAAATGAACGACACAAATGAATTGATTAATTATTGGGAGTAACGAGTCCCATACCTGATAATTTTTTGTTTCGTGTCTTATGTAATGTTCAATTCAAATCAAATATGTGTAATATTATTACTATTTTGGATGGTTGCAACCGTTCGCGGGCTTAGTCAGTCGGCAGATTTCCATAAAATTTGTTTTGTAAATAGCGAGGTAGTGAACATGTTTAATAATAACTATTACACCATAATACTTAATTTCAAATCGTATTATGTACATATTAAGATAAGGAGACTTTTACGAGTAGGGTGATGGTAACTGAAGCTTTAATTTCAACGACAATTTGTTGTAAAATAAATTTGTCTCTGTTTTCACTTACAATGCGACTCATTCCCCTAAATGTTTGTAAGTCCCCGTTTTGATTCAGTGATGACGCGATTGTTGTTATGAAGTTTGCAAATCCCTTAGGACTAACTTCTGTGCCATTCTGTCGCCTGACACACGCTAAGTGGATAGGCGACGTCGGTTGCGCAGTGCGCAATTCTGCTATGAATATTGTATATAGCTCCAGAGCGAACTGAGAACAGTATTGGAAACGGATTAACGGAAACGGAAACGTAATTGGAACGTTTCGTAATAGGAATCCGCTTAAATAATAAAAGTAGTGTTTTATTTTTTTTAATATGTCATAAAGTCTTTAATTTAGCACACTTAAATTTTTGGTTTAAATTTCTCTTATCATATTCAATCGGATGATTTACCCTTTTAGTTCTATAATATGGCAAAATAATATTTTAATAACTTATTTGGAAGAAGTCAACATTTTCAATCTTCTTTATAAAAAATGTTTGGATCGTATAAACTAGATGTGTGATAAATATGAACAAAATCGGCGTGGAAAATAGTGGTCTTGAATGATTATATTTTTCTTAAATTCGAATAAATTAGCATTATGTGAAAATGCTTGTTTCTTGGGAATTTATAAGCAGAAATTAAGTTAGTAAATAAGATAGGTCGTTAAATGCTGCCAGGAATAATTGTTGCACATTTCGCGGTTGATGCGAATCGCCCACAAATTATATGGATTTTTCCTACTTTCTTTCGACGAATCGTAAAATTGTGAGATTTTGCCTACAGAGTTCACCAGGCTCATGTTTCATGCCATGTTTTTTGTAACATATTATTGAAACATTAATTTTCATATATCCTATAATAAATTTTACAATTTTCAGTTAATAAAATTAAATTTATATTGGTAATAGTAGAATATGTGATAATAAACACTGAATAGTTCATTTGGCACAAATTATCGTGCGAAAAAATACATAAAAACAATGTCACATAGATATTTCTTTTAACTCTTCACTAATATTAATTGCTAAGTGTAGACTTCAAATATTTTGTTTATTAACAGGGCATGTGAAGAGAGGACAGTATCTGTGTTATCACTGCGATATCAAATTATTCATCAGATGTGTGCCATTTGCAAGAAATGAGTAGCATCCAATAAATGTTCGGTAATAACTATGATAAAAGTGAAGTTAATCTAAAATGTTGTTTTCCTTTATGAAAAAGAAATTGTGCAAAATTTTAATATCTCAATGAGCCATGTTCTTTTAATTTATGAGATATTATTGTAATTTATGATAAATGCGAAGCATTGAATGTTTGCATGTTTTTTTCACAAACACGGCCAAATAATTAGATAGATGTCGATAAAATTGGATGCAGGCAAAGTTTAAAATTTTAATCAACATATAGGCTTAACTATAATACAAGAAATTTCGTAATTACTACAAGATAAAACTCTGTGCCTTTTACGCAAAAATAAACATTTAGTAATCACAACGCATCCATAGCTCCCAAACATTTAAAATCTGTTGCTCATACATCTCAAAATACCAAAATGTTCAATGGCAAAAGTTATCCACTAATATATATTACCATTAATTTGAGAAACTGCCGATTTCCCGTAGATATAAATATATTACATATTACATCAACAAAACGTTTTATATTATAGCAGTAATATTATAATTAACTAGCGTGACCCGTGCGAAGTCTTCGCATTATAAATTATTCAACTCAATTTAATAAATCAAAATTGATTGCAGATATTCAATTCATTTCTAATTTTGCACACTGCTTATTACGTTTTTATTCCATTATGAAGCTCAGATGACAGATCAAAAAAATATTTTACTAAAATTGACATATAGAGGCGCAAGTACCAAAAGCATTGAGCTAAAGCGCCACTTTATTTATACGTGAGTGGATTTGAAATTAAACAAAAATTTTACCGACCGTCAATCATATTGATGTTGAGCCGTTAGATGGCAGCATTGCTGTTTTGTGTATATAATTTTAATAATTAATTAATTTGCAAAAGCAATAGCAATAATAAATTTTTTAGTTGTGGATGCCGGTAGAGCAAGCAATTATCTATAAAATGATATATAATTTATGTGGGTTAGTTGTGAGGTTTTTTCTAAAAAGGGAGAGTAACATCTTAACCTTAGCGTATTAATATATATGATGATGATGATTTGATGTTCGCATGTTTGTTATTAAATCACACCTAAGAGCTTGCCATTTTTTTTATCAAACTTAGTTTAGCTTATTTTTTAACACGAGAAATAACATAACTAATGTGAGATGAAACTCGGCGTTTTTTCAATATCAACAAGTTTGTATTATTGCAAATGTATTTTTATAAATTTAAAGAACACATAAATAAATTTAACGTTAAAATTTATAAAGAAGTATTCCGATAGTATCAGATAGGTAACAAACACTCGTGCCTTAACTGAAAATGCACGTATGTGGAGCCACCGGCAGACTGTAAGGCATAAATATCGAAAAATTGTTTGTAAATTTGAAAATGTTAGGAAAATTTGTTAACAAATTTAAAGAGTTATTCTTTGTAATTACAAGTCTTACATATATTTATTAATACGTTACCAACTAATAAGAAACTAAGGATACGTTTTTTTCACATACGTCATGTCCCTATTTTTTACATCTAAAATCGTACTCAAATATTGTAACACAAACTTTATCAAAAACAAATTTCAACCAACAATGTTTTTTCCAGTTAAAGTATAAGAAAAATAATGAATATTAACTATGCAAGAAGAAATGTGAAAACAAAATAGAAGTTTTTTTAATTTTTTTTAGGTGATGAAAGAAGTTTATACTTCTACTATAAATGTAGATTTTATATTAATTGCTCACAGATTTACAAGTAACTCTCATTACGTATGTAGACAAGTAACTTTCATTACTTATTGAATTATAATGAAATTAGTCAGCTAAGCGTAAAAGGATCACGTAGGCAGCGTAGAGGTAATATATTGTCTTTATGCGGTGAAATAAAACGGACAGCGTATATGAAGTAAGATTGTGAGGGGTTGTGATATTGATTATGTAACCAGTGTTAAACGAAATTTTAATTTCTTTCAATTATTTGTTCTGATAGAAATTTTAATGCAAATATTTTTCTTACAAACTTACGTACCAGCAAATATTAACAGTTTTTAATTTGATGTCTTTTAATTTTTTCTTAATAAATGAAGCGAATTTAAATTTAGAATTCCTGAGCTTACAGACAGTTTTGATGTTAATATCATTATTAAAATACGTACTCTGTCTGTCAGGCCCGTTTAGGGCCTTATTCAATCAAATCATATTTTGCCCGTTTCATTCAGTTTATCTAATCATTTTTAAAATCTCTAATTTGAACATCTGGTTAAGAATCATTCAGTGTTGAACATCTGGTTAAGAATCATTCAGTGTTAGTAATATAGCTTAACACAATTTAGTTCATAAAGTTTATTACTATTAACATCATGAAAATGTAAAATCTTCAAACCATCAATCACTATTCAGTTTCATAACATTGATTATGACTTACTCCTGAAGCGAGTATAAAGGCAAGTACTTATCAGGTGTAGAAAGTGATGTAATATAATGGAAGTCCAGGTAGCGAATACTGAATGATTTTTTTTATTTGATTTGAGGTTGGGACAGTGCACCGCGACGGAGACAGATGATCGTCGAGCGAGACAGTGCATACTGTGGAGGCTCCGTGTCCCGCACCGCTGGCTGAACAAAACTACCCCAGGGCACCAGCGCTTCACAGTTCGGCATTGATAGTCGTCGGATACAGAGCTCTCTGCACACCACCCTGGGTTATGGCTCGGTCCCTCAGACCCAAGCGTCGTGATGCGCTTCATTGTTTATCGCATACTAGCTTTGTAGGTAGATCAGTGCAACTACGCTCCCATTCAACTGATAGGTAAGTGCAGCTACACTCCCTTTCCAACTGTCAAATATATATTTTGTTGAGCGGAGGTCTCTTTACTGCAGGAAACTACAATTGTAAAACTAACTCTGTTCTGATTCTTAATACCACGGCATTTTTATATGAATGGTAACATAAAGTTTACGGATTATCTTGTGTAAAAAAAGTATTTCTAAAAATAATCCGCTTAAACGTAGGTATCTATACCTACCTCGGACACTAAAATTTTAGGAAAGGTTTTTGCTTTTTTGATATCTATCGCTCAGCAGTAGAAAATATGTATTTGATTGATATATTTTTGAAAAAAATTTTACTTTGAATGTATACTCTCTATCAATTTTATATTAAAAATAGCTAAAAGTTTAACTAAGTTAATATTTTGTTCCAGTATTCATATCTTGATTACAAAAAAAACACATAAAATAAAACACATTACATGGGGTATTTTAACAGGCCCCATTTTGTGTCCTTCTACCACCATACACGTGCTTATCGCATAAACTTTTTTTTAATTAATTGATAGTCAAATAAATAAAAACAGAAAAAAATTTAAAATAACGAAATGTTACTATTTAACAAAGCCTGTTAAAACATTATTCTTTAGTGTCAAAATGAAAGAATATATTTGTTCCACAATCTAAAGAAGACATTCAATTGCAGAAAACATTTACAAAACGAAAGATTTTTTGCTCATTGAACCCTTTATATTTTATTTCATTTATCGATTACCACCACAGTATATTGCTCTCAAAATTTAATGCCCGTAAACAATATGAAGTAACTAATATCGGAGTTCCCTTGTTGTGGATACGTGCTTGGCAACAATATTTGACTCGGTAACAAGCCCAATAGGTTATTTATGTGTACTTGTGCTTCGCTCATACCTAATTCTATTCCATATATAGCCCAGTAAATAGGGTCAACATACGTGATTTCTATTCTCGTAACTCAATTCAAAATTAAGGGAGCTTGCCCTATAAATGGGTGATAACATAAAGTGTACTCTGAATTACAAGATAATATTACTAAATCCTTGGATTATTTTTCTAAACATGTTCACCAATCAGAGACAATATATTTTATTTTTTTTCAATAAAGAAAATAGTTCTTATATGGAAGATAATAGAAGGTGAAGTCGTTCACATACGAGAAGATTTACAGTACAAACTGTGATATAAAATCTTCACATTACCTTTAGGACTGTGTCACAAAGTTTCGAAATAATAGTGAATTTCTACTAACAAGTAACAATTACTTTAGATCAGAGGTATAGGTTGGAGGATCCTTTTATTCTTCAGTGTATAGGGCTATGTATTGTATGTCGAGTGTCCAAATCAGACGTGGATTCCTCTTGGACCTGTGGTATACTTGTCTACTTTATTCACGTACAGTGAGTGAAACGAGTTTATTTTTCTAAAATGTTTACCTTGTTATATGTATACATAGAATTATTAGGCTGGCTACATGCATCGCGTTTGTTATGTGCGATGGATAATTTATAATTAACGGATAACTAATTGAGTGTAAGTAATTATTAAATACATTTTTCGACTGTATACATGGCTTCATTTTATGGACCTCGTTCGTTTGATATTATATACTAAAGAGGCAAATGATATCAAATGTAAAATACATAACAAAGATTTACCACTTTTTTGTTTTTACTGTATCGTTATTATTGTTATTAGGTATTATAATAAATGTGCAAAATTAATTTTGTTTACTACTTTCTAACCCATTCTGACATTAATTTGGGAACACTTATTAAAATGGTCTGTTTAATAACTGGTAAATAACTGATTATTTTGGCCATTTTAAAATATATTTTGTAGAAATGCAAAGTTAGTTGGGACTTTGATATTCACTTTAGATACTTTATTCATGAATAATATGTTTTCAATTGTGATTAGCAATTATTGGATTATGTTGGTACCCAATACGTTATAAATTTATATACGCATATCTGGGTTGTTATGACAAACCTTAAGATTTCGTAAAAAGTTAATACTATAACATTTTCAGTTGTCAACCAAAGCCTTGCTCTAAACCCTAAACCATCAAGAACGTTTTTTCCAAGTTGCAGCATATTTATTATGGTTTGGTCTTTACAAACACATACTATTTACTGCTTTTAATTTACTATTTGCTTCTTTTGATTTAAAGAAAATTTAAAGTGCCTCTCGTCCATGTAAAATTGCAATTATTTTTTTGTAACCGTTTACCATATTGTGGTCTTTAAAAATATTGAGGATATGTTATAAACCCTTTTTCGATACAGGGAGCCATTTACGAAATATTAAGCTTTAAAGTGGGCATTTTTAATAACATGTCTTCATTCTCTGTCAGCTAAATAGATATATTTTCATTTCTAAAAGTTTTCACAGTATAAGTACATATAAAGAAAATTTAAGGAAAATTATCCCAAGTAGGCTCTGCTAGTTTACGAATAAGAGTCGACCAATGAAATGTAGTTAGATCAGTAAAAGGTTTGTAGAAACTCCGTACAAATGACTTAAATCAATTGCAGAAATAACATTGTAGTTATCACTTATAAGTCTTCTGTCCGAAATATTAAGCCTCCAAGTGAAACGGAATGTGGCTACCGCCTCTAAATTTCACGTGATAGAGGCACGCATGCAAGCACACATAAATACACACACACACACACATGCACGCACGCACAACCATTTTACACAGTTCATAAAAAATTCTACATACGAACTATTATTAAAAATTGATTAAAGCCTACTTGGGATAATTTTCCTTTAATGCTCTTTATATGTACTTATATTGTGAAAACTTTTAGAAATTCAAATATATCGATTTAGCTGGCAGAGAGTGGAGATACGTTATTAAAAAAGTGTCCATTTTAAAGCTTAATATTTCGTAAACGGATCCCTGCATCGAAAAAGGGTTTATAACATATCTTCAATATATTTAAAGACCTATTAAATGACCACAGTGGGGTGTATGGATACAAAAAGAATCATCGCCATTTTACATGTATGGGAGGTACCTTCAATTTTCTTTAAATTAAAATAAGTAAATAGTAAATTAAAAGCAATAAATAGTATGTGTTTGTAAAGACGAAACGACAATAAATATGCTGCAACTTAGAAAAAATGCTGCAAATTGTAAAAGTTTAAAAAGGTTTAGAAATTAAACGAAATAAAAGTTTAATGATTAGAGTAGTAAAATGGACATGAAGTTTAAATTGTCAAAGAAAAGAAATATATATAAATATATATGTATATATATATATATATATATATATACATATATATATATATATATATATATATATATATATATATATATATATATATCTTTTAGATACATGCAGTGAAAAATAAAGCCGATCTTTTAAACTCATTATAAGTTAAAAGTGAGTTATCAAATCAATGATATTGGAATAAGATACATTTTTGAATTTTTCAAAATATTAAAATTTGAACTCCAAATTGAAATGAAAATTTTAATTAAAAGTAAAACTAAGATTACAATGTTTTGTGCGCATAAACTGCTAATAAATTTACGAAATGATATTGTAAACCACTTTTTTGGCTAAAGATTAAAAAAATAGATTTCTAAATTATTTCTCATTAAATTAATCTTATGCTTACAAACGAGTTCATAGTTTAAAATAAACTTAAAATTCAAAATTTTTGGCAGTAATATTTTATGAACAAAAACGTGATTGCTATGCGTAATGCAAATTAATGGATAGATTCATAATCGTACTTTATGAATTTTCATACTTTTACGAATGAAAGTTTTAATCATATCTTAACTTATTAATTTAAATATATATGGTTTATTATTAAACATATGAGGAAATAAATAATAAAGGGAGCCAGTACGTTTCACTTACAGTTTATTATAAAATATTGATTTACGGTATTTCATAGCTTAAAAATTTATTTCAGTTTATAATAAATATAAATTGCACCATTCTGAAAGCTGACAAAAAAGCTGAAAATAAAGTGAATAATTATTATGTTAATAGCTGTCTAGTAGCAAGGAGAGAATTCGGAATTCGTTTCTGCAGTTCAGGAATCAGATCAGTTTATCAATTTAGTGTATTAATAACCGCTGTAGTCCAATGATATGAACACACCCTGGGTATGAATATGTGAGCTTTAATTTTAGGCAGATTAAAAAAAAATAAATGAAGTTACCTGTTTCATATATAATGATAATAAATTTATACAAACGCTTCCATATTTTATATTTCAATGAAGATATATGTTATTTACGTCCATTAATACGAAAACAAATAAATTTGTTTCAAAATATTTGTAGCGCATCATGTTTGCCCCATTCTTGTTGCATTACTATCGTTAAATATTATAGCGACGTTGTTTGGACCAATTTAATTCTGATACATCTTATTTCTTAGATTTATTTTCTGCTTGAAATTTCTTAATTAAAATTTCAATGTTCGTAAACAACGTATGTATCAGTAAACTACATTCTTACCCATCATTCCGATTCTGTCATTATGGGTCTAGTGTTTATGTTCCAAAAGCAAATAGGATAAAATAAAAAGTATGCTACTTCTGTAGATCGATTACTAATCAACAAAGTTATGATTAATTATACGAGTATTTCAGCTTTCATAGTTATTTTGTAATAAGCACTTTTTACCAATAAAACAGAGCCGTTTTATCTGAAGTTGTCAAAAAAAAGAAACGAAAATTTATAGACATTAGCCTTATTTTAGTACAATTCAGTAAGCACGTATATACTATTAGACGTTTGTTCTATTTTAGTATAATTCAGTAAGTCTGAGAAATATAACTGGCAGACAGATGGAATAAAACAGTTTTTTTTTACCAAAAATTTGTGACACCCGTACATAGCTAGCGATCTTCGTTGTCAAGGGGTGTAATACTATACATCAGTTCACCTGTCATAATATAAAACCTTCAATTAATAGTCAGTTTTAATTAAAAATACATGCAGATTAAGTAATCACTGAGGATTTGTGAAGAAACCTAACCAAACATAAACCTGACCAAACATAAACCCTAAATAGAAGAGAACTCTATTTTTCGGGATTTTAGAACTCTCAGAGGGATATGCCAAAATCATATCCCGAATAAATATCTATTTAAAATCTGTTCCTTTGTCTTGTTATCGAGTATTATTTATTATTTTATGGACCATATTATTCCAAATCTAATAATAAGTCACAGCAGACGTCCTATTTCCTTTTAGATGTCGGTTAATTTAAATGGGCGCGTAAGTTAGATTGTCGACTGAATGAATCTAGGCCATGGTTCGTGGATTTCATGTATCAGGGGATGCAAAGCTTTGTTTACATTCAGCTTGTTGTATTGCTGGGAATAGCAATTACGTTATTCGAATGAATCAATTTGATTGAATAAATATCATGCAGTTATTTGTAGCGATACCTACGGTTTGGTTTGTAAATGTATAGACATGTGAGTTTGTTATGAAGAAATAAATAAAATAATCTTTGAATTTGAATTCGAAGACTCGGAATCCTATTAATATTGTTTACCATGTAGTCCACTTTTTTATTGCAGAGTAGTATTTTTTCAATAATTATAGAAAAAAGCTTCAAAATTTTGTAGAAAATTCGTAGATATGCAAAAATACTTAGACCTAGTTAAGTAAAGGAATAAATATTAATTAGGTCGTGGTAATTTCCATACTCTGTCTTACGCCTGTATTATGTCAGGTGATGTGGTCACTGCTACAAATACGTATTGTAACTAGAAAATACTTCATTAGATTGAGGATTTTTGTGTTTGTTTGAAAAAAAAAGAATGAAGTAATAGTAGTCGTCATAAGATAATTCCGTATACGCATGGTTATATATGAACATTTAAAGGCTTGTAGTATTTCCATTAAACTTTTCACCAATATTTTTTTTTTTTTCTTTACCTGAATATATTGCCTACTAAAACTTTTACAGGCGTACATTTCAAAACCTACGAGATATAGAGTTTGCCATACTTAATTTGCTATGCTATAACGTTGCTATAGTTGTCGATAGACTTGAAGTCCCGACTTTAATAGTTTCGAAAATAGTGGTGGATATGAATTTAAGGACATTTTTAGTAACACTTCTAGAACTATAGTTTATGAAATTCTGAAAGTATTTTCGAATCTTAATTATGCCTGCTTAAATTGATCACTCAAAATTTAAATTAAAAAAAAATCCGAGAAGATTTTCATATAAATAGATTTTAATGTTAGCTATTGAGATGTATAAAACACATCAATTCAAAAACTTTAAATCAAAAGTACAATGACAAAACGAACAAATTAACATCTGCGACATACTTAACGTTGTTTGAAATTAATTTTTTATAATTGTCAAAATGTGTTACCATAGTTAATATATTTGCAGTTAAGTGAGATCAATTGTTCAAAAAGTAAGTTTATACAGTTAGGAAAATTACATTCTACAACTGCAGAGAGGGAAGAAATTAGGGGTATAGTTCAGACTATGCTTTCTAGAAAAAGTTTTGAAAATATGCGTTATCATTTAATTTATAATTTGACAATACAAATACAACAGCAATAAAATATAAGTATGGGAAAAAAGAGTATAAATTTGTTGAATGCACAGAATTTCGTTTAATGGCAATTAAAACACCCTTCGGGTTTTCATTATATTTACTCCATATGAGAACACGCTCATTGGATGAGTTAATGCTTTTTGTAACCTGCAAAAGGACCAATTTCCTGAGTAAAAATGACATTACCTTCTTAAGGAACGACTTTAAGTTACAAATCGTTTCCAACAAATATCTCAATTGGATATTTCGACATTTTTGCTAGTTAAGAAACATTTATTACCATGTGATTAAATCTATTCTGAAATCATTTTATGAATCAATGCAACTGTGCGATGCAAAAATTGTGACAATCACGTGTTGTTCAAGATATTTAAATTTTAAATAAAAATTATTTGTAATACTAAGAGAATATGCATACGTTCGTAGAGAAAAGGAAATAAGAAAATTCCGTTGTTATGTCGTTCGTTACATTTATTTTATTGACCAGGATATATGTACTCTTTACTGACATGTGAACACGTGGATGAATATAATATTTCAAATTACTTACCTTTCTACAATTAGTTAAATGCCCACATAATAATCTGATCGGTTCTGCTCTAAAGTCAACAGCACGATTTTCGGCCGTGATGGTTCTATATCTACGTAGATCGATTGCGATCTGCTCCTATTAGGTCACATAAAAGTTTTGGCAAGAAATTCAGTGATTTAATGTTACTGTGACAATTTGATTCATAACTAAGTTTAAATGATTATGTATCATTCATATTTTTCGTTGTAGATCACAATTATAGAATAGATTTATGTGTTTAAAAGCCAACAGAGGGAAAGAACTTAGACGAATTCGGTTTACCTAGCAACCTCTATCCATTTAGTCTTTAAGATGAAATATAACCTTAAAATTATATTCACTATAAAGTTTTTGCGGATATTAATAGCATAGTTTTAAGAACTATTTCAGTTTCAATTCTTAAAACACTTACAAGTGTATATACTTATAAAAGATAATTAAATTATTAGCGCTAACAAATGGTTTTTTCTAATTTCTTAAATTACACTTCACAAACATTCAACCACATTTTATGGAAATCTGTGTTTGTCCAAGCTGCAAAATTTTGGAAGTCACTGGATTCTGGCATCAAGAAATTGCCTCCGTAATCCCTCAGTTCTATTCTTCGTCAGATCCATCTTGTCATCCTTTCCTCAATTATACCATGTCCAGATTTGTAATAATAATTTTTTTATTTACTCTCTTGATATTTACCATTTATTTGAAAAGTGTTTTCCCCTTTTTTTTCATTGAAGATTTGAATTAAAATTTTTAGAATTTGTTTATTACTGAGAAGGAATTTAAATATACGTTGCATTCTTTCACTTTACTAAATTCTCGTATTTAACAATTGTGGTTGACTGGAGAGACTGCTCGTATAGCAACATTTTCGCCGAACGAATATATAATTTGATGTATTTGTTAAAGTTTGAAATAAGCAAATAACAAATACGTTACTCTCTGATTCACAAAAATGTTTACATGTATACATATTTAGAACTAGAAAGTGGAGCGTCGTTTCCTTTCACTCTTTTACCATTTAAGGCTATCAGCAATACAACCCTTCAATTAATTGCCTACTTCAAATCCAACTGTCGACCTTTGTAATGTTATCGAGCACGATTTGACTATTTCAACAAATTTAATCATCCATATTATCCTCCATTTAAGCACAAGTCTCAGGGCATTGGAGCATCACGTGTCGCCTTGGAGCTTGTATTTAATTAAATTAGCCTTGAGTTCGGATCATAGGGTAGGATTCGGATTTTAGCCGGTACGGTACGTATTCACACACACACACATTTATATATATAAGTGTTATATACATTATATACTCGAATTATGTGTACACACACATATTTACAACAGTAGCCAAAACTAGTAAAAAATATAAAATCTGGAGGATCAGAATTAACATGAATTTATTAGACCTATTCTGAGTCAGAAATGTCCTCACAAAAGTTAACCGAAAAATATTCTATGGCTAAGTTGAAACGACTAGAGATTATTTCAACTCTTATTAGGATGGTTCTCTAGACTTACAATAGTTTATGAAGCGCAATATTTATATTAAACTATTATATTTAGAAATATTAAATATTATTTTTCAGTATATAATTATATTTCCTAAAAGTTTTCACAAACAAAATGGCGTTTAAATATTGAATACAACCATTACACTGTTATGAATAAATAAAAAGGGGTTTTATATAACGCTTTTCCGTAGGCTATAAAGATCAACGTAAAAAACCAGGCGTCTAAAAGAGAGACCTGTATCAAGTACACATGATGCTTCCTACACGTATCACCTCTTCATACTTCGTCTTGTCTTTTGTGAACCACTTATAAAGTGACAAACATGTCTACTATAGCGTTAAATAAGCTTTTTTGAAAAGATCAATTTTGCAAAACAAAGTATCAAAAATTATTGAAAAGCCTGAAAACACGAAATGTATGTAGGCTATTGATGGATCGCAAGACTTTAAATTGTGTACACATCTTGAATTAATTAAAATATGGTGATAAAAAAATAAACCAGACCCAACACTTATGTGTTAATCTATTAAGCAATTTTAAAACGGTCTTGAAGTAAGGAGCATGCCCTTTCAAAATTTCAAAACTGTTAAGATACAAAAAATTTGTAATTTTCTTTTGGGCCATTTCTAACATATGAAACCACAAAAAGATATCAGACTTCCCGGTTTATTTTAGTTTTTCCAGTAACCTTGGATGTTCCTTACGCGTATTGAACATGTATTATAAATCATCACCTGGAAAATTCAAATATTTTAAAACGCAATTCCTTGTTAAATTCAACAATATAATTATCACTGACTAGGCAAGTGTGAGTTTTGCTTCAAAAAAAATTAAATTTTTATTTCAAAAGGTTTACTTTATGTATATCCAAATATACGGGGCAAAATTGTTATACCAGTTTGACAACTAATGATCTCAGTTTATCAGTGTTATCTCATTTGGTAGCCACACAGAAGATTTCACCTTCTTTATGATAGTATGAATATATATTTTTTCATTATGCTAAGAGAGAGATACGGGGAGAGAGGGCAACGGGATCTTTACCTACAATATGCTTAATGTAAAGCTTTGGAATTTTTAGTTTTAGTATTTTCCTGTATCATATGGAAGTATAACTTCACCCATAATTTTTCAAATATTGGGTGTTGCTTTGTTCACTTTTACATTATATACGAAATGCAAGAAAAAAATAGCTTTCTTACATTTCTTCGTAAAATTTCCTTATTCTGTTTTTTACTTAACGAAAGACAATTACCAACTGAACAAAATATCAGGAGCTACGCTGTTTATATACCGCCTCGCTCGTGATTGTGCCCGCGTGGACCAATAAATTTAAATAAAGAATTAAGGGTACTATTTCCCAAGTAAATATTTTTGAAACTTAATTGAATTCAAAGTTTATGCCGTAAGAATCATGGAGTTTCTTTCCTATTAAATCATGGAAAATTATATTTAGACAATAGTGGTAGTATTTTAAAATGTTTAATGTACTTATCAACAGTCTGCTTTGGTTGTAAGATAGACTTTTAACATTTTTTTTTTATCTTTTGTACTGTTGCCGTTTTGAAATTACTGGAATAATCTCTTTGATTTACGATTTAATCTAAAGTTAGTAAATTATACGCAATTCTAAAGTTTGATAGTACACACGCAACAACACATGGACGCACCATATAAAGAATGCCAAAAACGAATAGCAATGACATATCACCAAATTTCTTGAACTGAAAAAGCCTATAAAGCTGTACTTCAGTACGAGTTTTAATTCTCTATTAATGCCTTAATATCGATTCCAATGACAAACCAAAATTCCAAAACAATAACAAAAATCTTATTTTGCCAAATAATTAGAAAAAAATGTTATAACTGACAGTTTTAGTGTCCAATTTATATTCATTCTGACTACTCTTGGTGTCACTAGAGATACTTTTTTAACGTATTTTTAATTCTTCGATTTAAATTATATATTAAACTCTATAAGAATTGTACCTATCTCTCTATTATCTACTAGAATTATTCTGAAAACCTTCTAACTTATACAGTTGAAGAAATTAAGCAATATATGTATATATATATATATATATATATATATATATATATATATATATATATTGATTTATTCAACTGTATAAAGCAATCACAAGACTATTAAGATATATAGGAAAAAATTACTAATTATGTTATCTAAAATCAATCACTAATCCACAAGGGAAATTGAGTACGGCTTATACTGCTTTGAAGTTGTGACCTCACCTTATCTTTATGTATAAATACATATATGTACACAGTGGCAAAATGACCGAAAATAAAGTAAAGGTAATGGCTTTTTCAGTCACCTATTTAAATTAAAATTGACAATGTTGCTGCTCTCAAGGTCACGTTTAACATAATCCAGTGTAGAATGTCGAAACGAATATGTACCACACTTATATGCTTATATACTATACTGCTTATATTATATATATATATATATATATATATACATATATATGTACATACTTATATACTTCGTTTATCACATTTACTTTTCTTAAAAAAATATTTGTTATAACTCGGAGAGATGAAAGCTTGAGCTAATGTTTTAAATACTTATTTTTAATATGCAGAATTTATACCACTTGAAAACTAAATTCTCTTTTTATGATATTTTGTATATATTGGAATTATTTTTTTCATAATAAAATTCTTACACTATATTTAAGGCGCATAAAGGGGGAATTATAAAAATCAATGACAAAAGATTCAGATTTATTAGTCGCTATTAGATTTCCTTAAACAAAAATAAAATATCTTTTAAAAAACCGACTTCAAAAAAAGAAGGTTCGAATAGCAAAAAAATAATTAACTCAAAATATATACCTACATAGACGCAACCAATAATTGAGTTGTTTTCGAAGTCGGTGCCAGCATTGTCAGTAAACTTAAACAGATTAATAATTTAATTTTATATATAAAATATATTTAAAACCTTAATGCCTTCAAAACCTTAAAGCATTATGTACTGACCATGAAAAATAAATTCATAAAGGGTGTATTTATGATATAATTTTTTTCATTTCTTTAAGTTAATCGGCAATACTGACACCTCAAAAATAAATGACTTAGTTTTTTATTGCGAATATACGTAGTTTTTTATTGCAAATATATATTGAGTTAATTATTTTTCACTTTTTAGTACCTTCTTTTTTGAAGTCAGTTTTTAAAATATATTTTATTTTAATTTATTTTTAGCGATTAAAAATATTAATCATCACACTATAGTTAACATTCAATTATTTTATTTTTCAGAATATTGTATAATTATTAAAAGTCACGGGCAAAACTAGTATGTACTTTGTCTAAATTGATTATCCAATGTAAGTTTTGGCAAAGTGTTAACTAATATAACAACTGACCAGTACCAAATATATTGAATCACAATTCATTTACTACCAACCGTTAAGGAATTGCATTATTCATCTTCAGAACTCATGACCTGGTCGACTGTGCAGTTAGCTTGCAAAGTAAAAACCACTAATGGCAAATATCTTGAATTACGTTTGATTTATTACCATCCGATAAATAGTTCCATTTTTCATCTCTAGAAAGTATCATCAGATACTGAGATGATTTATGGTGTAGTTATTTTGCAAAGTAACAATTACTAGTAGCAAATATTTTGAACCACGTTTTATTTACTACCATCCGTTACAGAGTTTCATTATTCATCTGAAAAACTCATAATCAGACTTTGACCTGGAATGGATGTAATTATTTAATAAAGTAACAACTATTAGTAGCAAATGTCTTTAATCACAATCTATTTACTAACATCCGTTAAGGAGTTCCATCGTTCATTTCTGAACTTCATCATCAGATCATTACCATAAGGGACCACCTGTAAAGTATCCTGTTCTAAATAAAAAAGGATCATCGTAACTTTCCAACCCCGTAAAGAATTGTCGCTGATATACAAAAAAAAGATTCCGTAGAATTGAGGACTTCCTCCTCTTTTATTGAAGTTAATTAAAAGTATTTACTTTAGATTTTTTTCAAAATATTCAAAATCTTTCGTCCAAAACGTATGTTTTTAGAGTAGTCTGAATTCGCCAAAACAGAATTATGATAATGGTAAAAATTGCGTCAAAACAAAATTCTCATCAAAGTGAGGCAATGTGTGAAATGCGCCGATAAAAATATCACACCATGACATTTAAATACTAAATGAAACAACCTCGTATTACGTCATACGGTTAGACCATTTCGCCTCAAGCGAAGCAAACTTATCCAAGTTATAATCATGTTATAACAGAAAATAATAAACTCTAGAATCTAAGCTATCAAATAATGTAACCACAGTAATGCATTAACGTGGTTACCATAATCTTTAACGACACGCACGCGAAAACATTTTTCCAATTATAAAAAGAAATTAATAGGTATCATCTATGAGCCAATACAAATAGTCTATAAATAGTCCTATTTCAGTTCAATTAATTTGTCATTAGTTTATTTAGGACGTAAGTTTAAATTTTTGGATAACATAAGTTAAGGGCAGAAAATATTTCCAAGCTCAGAAACTTATTATTTTATTCGTTCCTCTGAGCACTATAAAATAAAAATGTCATAGTTAACCTGTCAAAATATATACAAACGTACGTTCATCATAGAAAGAAATATGTTTATCCCTTAAATGGAAATACAGATCATGATTCTCCAATATTTACCACTCAAATTCCCTCCGTTCGCATCCCTTTCTTTTTTCCATCCAAAGTACCTAACGTGATACAAACACTAAAAGGTGTTGAATATATTTGGCGTTAATTTTGTAGAAATTCATTATTCACAATTAAATGAAACTACGTGATGTAGTATTATTTCTACTTTCTTTAAGTTCTTTACCACGACCTAGGTTTCGTTGTATTACAAAATATTCAGGTGTTAAAGGTAAAGGTAAGGATAGGCAAAGTTATACTCTTTTATAATATAACCGATCTTTTGTTAATCAATAATTGAAAGAAGGGAATTTTTTAAGTGAAAAGGAATATCCTCACGTCTTAAAAGGTAATAAATAACTTCCACTGATACTTCAGTGAACGGTAGAATTGACCTAAGAATTACAAAATAAAATCTGTCGACAGTAAAGTAATTAAACATTTTTACGCACTTCGTACTTACTATCATTAAATAAAGGAATCTCAATAAAATTATTTATTTTTTATTATTAGTCATCGCATTTTTATTTAAATATAGGTTACATTAGTATCTCTGTATCCAATTGAAATCGGTTTGGCTACAAATAGCTGTTATAATCCATCGGTGCATTTTCACATACAAACTATTAATTGCTTTTTTACTATAATTAACAAATTTGGAGCCTCTGACTTATAAAAGAGTACTAGGAGTATGTTATAGTTAGTTTTATATCACGTACCTAGATTTTTTTTTTATAACTTCTTATTCCTAACTCAAAAATATATATTAAATGCTCCAAAGAATTGTATGCAAGCGTGGGTCAGTGAGGTCTTATTTGGTTCCTGTGGAATATTGGACTTTTGTGTTTATACTACATAATTTAATAAAAATGATCCACCCCGCTCATTATATATATATATATATATATATATATATATATATATGTAAATATATACATATATATATATATATATATATATATATACATATATATATATATATATATATATCTATATATATATATATGTACATATATATTTTCAATTTTCCTCACCTTATCGCCTGTGTAAGAAAATGCCAGATGTACCGAATTGGGCATCAATATTTTCTCTTTTCGTGCGGAATGAAATAACAGATGTTCGTTCAAAATTAAAATAGATTTTCTCAAATGTACAAGTTTTTAATTTACACATTGTAATTTGGTTCCTGAATTGAAAATTATTTCTTAGTTTTCCTTAAACATTTTACTATCAAAATAAATATATCTGCGATTCTTTGTGCATATTTTATTTTTCACTATATTAGGATAGAAAGGAAGAACGAAATATTGTTTTTTCTTTAATCACTTAAAGTACACTTTTTTCTATACTAAATTTGTGATATGAATATAACTCAATGTAACTCAAATATGAATATAACTTCAATAATTCGTTTAAAACAATATTTATTATTTCTTATCAAATTCGGAAAAAATTTAATATAATAATTGTCCAATATTACAATTGAAACCTAACTTTTAGATACTGATTTTTAATTAAGTATACATGTGTATTAAAAATAATGTCTCTATTATTTAAGTAGAAAATTTAAAAAAAACTGTATGAAAGTTCCCAGCCCTTTCTTACAAATTGCGGCCAAATTTCTAAGGGATGAAAATTTGAATTTTTTAAATTTGGAAAACTTTTTAACAGAAACGTGCTTCAAATATACTCAACTTTCTGCACAGAGTCATCTTTATGACAAATAGACACATTTATTTTTACTTTATAATTTTGGATTCATAATTATTTATATCGAACATCGACGATCATTAAATTAAACGATATAGGAATGTACAAAATCAAATTTTTGTTATTTTTAACAATTACTTGTTTTTTAACAGCATATTTTACATTAATCTCTTTGATTAGTATATTTTTACTTAGAGTATTCTTTCGAATACATAAAACTATCATAACTGTGAGTAAGTATTTCATATCATTTTAACCATTATCCGTTTACAGATCTTCACAAAGAGTAGGTTAATTTAATAAAGTGATAACGAAATACTGCGTCAGCGAATGTGTTTAGGTAAATGTAACTTGCAAACGCGATACCTATATTGAATTTCCATGCAGTCATATATTTTACCTTAAATAGTTCAATAAGTACGCAAATCGCACATTGTCTACGTATAGGTGAAAGTGCGCACGTTCGTATAAATGTGGTTGAAAAATTATTATTTGTTGCGCCTACAGTTTTGCACAAGTGATTTCGAGACCTTTTGCATGGTTTAATGTTTGCAACCACGGTATATTTCGTACCGGGTATATTACGGTCTCTTATTATTTTTTGTTTTCTAAGTCTCGTTAACGATGATTTAATGATTTTATGTTGGACATACAGATGATGATCTTTATTACTTTACCAAAGATCTACCATGTTGTAAAATCTACCATGTTGTAAAATTTTAATGTAATTCTTAAGTACGCTTTCTGACATTATACAAATATTTATATCAAAGTTATTATTAAGTAGAGCTCTTTGAGTGATTCAACTTTATGAATGGTTCCTTTCTTCAGATATTCTGTCTGTCACAGTCGTTTTCCTTAAAAATCATTCTACGTAAAATACAAATACTTGTAATTTTGCTTAATGATAGAGCTTACCCCAGATATGTCTCAAAAGTTAATACTCATAACTATCTATGGATTAATATTAGAAAGGGAATATTAATGAATGGACTTTTTGAAGTTTCACGTACCGTTTGGAAAGTGTAATTAAAAGGATTTAAAAAAAAATATTTTGGTAATTTAAAATAGTCAAGACATCGTATGTCCTATCACTTCTAAACATATATCTACTCTCTACCTCCCTCATTTTCGAACGAACTGATATAACTTTTAAGAATTTACGCCTGGGAAAACTGCTAAATAATTTAATGAAGCGTTATTTATATTTAAAGGCTTCAAATTTTTCATGTACCTAAGTGTGTACAACATTCTAATATTATGTTACTCGCGCTTAATATACTTTTCAAGTGAAAATTTCGTTAGGTGCCTTCAGCGATTGTTGGTAAGGGGAAATCTTATGAGTTCGAGGCACCGACATGCTAATGTTAACAGTATATGAGAATGATGACAGCTATTAAAATGACGTGTTGCGCTTGGCCAGCGATGAAAGCATGTATATATATATATATATATATGTATATATATATATATATATATATATGTATATATATATGTATGTATGTATATGTATGTGTGTGTTTGTGTATGTATGTATATATAACATCTATGCAATATTACTGCTCTGGCAACAGATTCGCGCACGTGCAGCGGACTGCGTAAACGTACCCATAGTTATACATACATACGTAGCAGTATATCTGTAGTTATAAAGATGACGTATTGTGCAATATTAGTGCTGGGTATGTATATTTAGATACAAGAAAGTTAAATTGACTACGTGGAAAGTTCAATATGTGTCTACTGTGCATTGTTTAACATGTGTTTTAGTTTGATTATTTTTTTAATTATTTAAATGTAGAATCACTGTGCAGTTATTTTTATATAAAAAAATAAATAACCAAAACTAAGCATTTATTTTCAAATGTTTCCAATATTCGTATTATTATTTGTGTCTAAAAATGTTATATTATTTATTTTTATTATATCTGCTCTTTGCTGTACATTATGCAATGAGAATTTTATAGGGGCTTAGAAATTATCTTACTAGCGCGGTAAAACAGATTTCTAGTTGTTGGCTAATATTTTTCTCTCATATTATAAAAATTGTTGGTTGAAAAAATTGCAAAAAAGGCTCCAATTTTCATTTCAGAAAAGTTTTTTTTGCAAGATTTAATTTTGTAATTTTATTTTACAAAATTTATTGGTCTAAATAGTGAGAAATATAATACGTGCTTTGGTATTTCTTGCAAAATACATTGTTATTTCATTATACACATAAAATCACTGTTACTTCATAGTTTTAAATTTTCACTGCTGTCGACATTCCCTGTGACTGGCTACGTTTTTTTATTTTTTCTAAAATTACGAGAATTTCATTCGTTACATTTTGTTTATTTATAAGCCTCACATATTAAAATCAAAATATAAAATTGAAACGTGAATAATATTAAACATTGATTTAAATGATATTTCTAGATTATTTCCATAAATTTTATAAGGAAAGCATAGTTTGTTGCATCATGCTTCATTAACTAACAAAATGATAATATTTTCTAATAGTTTTTCCTTATTAAAAATAATATAGTTAAAATTTATAAAAAATTAAGGGGTCGTTATTTCAAGAAATATGATGCCTTCTACTGCAGATACTTGTAAATATAACGTAGTGATAAAAATATATTGTCTCTATAAATGTCTCGTTAATTTATGATATTCTGAACGCAAATATTCGGTTTCTTACAGTTTCTTATATCTTAAACATGATTTTCCTAAAAATAGCACTCAAAATAAATACTTTTTTTTAATCCAATTGATTATTCTGACTCATGAGTATAAATAATTATATAAATATATTTGATAAAAATAAAGACGTTCAGTGTAGATGTTAAAGTAGAGCTTCTTCTCACTTCACTCCTTAACCCTCGAAAGCAGTGATGCTAAATTTCTGTGGTTCATTACTCATTTCAAATCCAACTGTCTGTCCTTTGTAATGTTATCGGGTACGATTTGCCCATTTCATCAAATTCGATCATCTACATTATTCCCTATTTAATGACAAGTCACGAGGAATCGGGTCATCACGGGTCGCCTTGTGAGCTCGCATTTAATTAAAGAGGATGTGGGTTCAAGGCATAGGACCCTTAATGTAGTACAGTGAGAGGCAAGCCATTCCAGTAGTTTTTTTAAATTTATTTCCCCTAAGACCTTGGCATAAATTGGATGTGATATATTCCAATAACATTCGTGTAGAGAATTGAATTAGTAATTAGAATATTATGTTTACATTAAAGAAAAAACCAAGTCTGGAATAAATAACTTCTTGTATGTTTATTATCAACACAGGCGCATGAATTCTTGCGAGGAAGCTCGAGTCCTTGAATACGAAATTTCCTTCCAGTAAAATGTAACGCAAAGCAATTTAAACAGTAAGTCACCAAGCTGAGCACAAAATTTGTCGAGCGCAATACAAATTTAAAACAAAATCTTTAAAAAGTGAAAGTAAGAACTAAACAAATTTAAAATAATTTTCGAAAGTTTACATGAATTTAAAAATTATTGTGTTTGAAGTATATTTAAAAGCCAAAATGCTTCTAAATGATATTTTAAAAACATTTTTTGAAGTATAAATGCATATTATAAAAAGAAAATACGCACAGTTTTTGGCCGTTGAACCAAAACTGTCTATGAAATATTAAACAAAATTGCGATTGTGAAGGAATTTTTTAAATATATTTTTCTCACAAACCACATTTTCTGTTTAAGTGTACTGCTGAGAATATTAAACTTTATTCCAGATTTTTATTAAACAATTATAATGAAAATAAACAAAAAAATAAATTACACAGCTAAAAATTTCGCACCATAAAACTTTCATAAAAATTATTTTACACTTAATTTTTTGTTATTGGTAACACGGAGTTTCAGACATGACCACGATTGTTGTTCACGGTTCAAATTAAAGTAGTCGTGTATGTAAAAATGGTAACCGGCACTCATATTATAAAGAACGCATCAAGTGTTATTACGCATTTTTTCATGCATTCATATTTCTGGGAACAACCAGAAATACTATACTCCAATCTTACTCACTACTACATTCCTTTAACATTCCTTCAACTTCTAAGTTCACGCAAGAATTTAACACTATTATTACAAGTCTCGGGAATTTAAGGTAATAGTACGCAACATTTAGCTTTAATTCAGGAATGATCGTATAATTCGTCCGAATAATCCTGGATTTTTTAATATTACAATTAATTTTTATAACTACCACCAACCATGAAATATAACCGTATTTAAGGGGCTTATTGCGTAAGCATGATGAATAGTATCTACACACATAAACATAGAAGAGGAAAAAATAAAACTATGGTTAAGTTTACCACCCAGTGTTGCTAGTGATATAAAATTAAATGAGAAATATTTCTATTCTTCAGTTTATTTCACATTTGTGTTATTTCTTTATATTTATGAAATTTTTTGGTTGAATCATTCCAGTTTTCAATCAATATTGCCAAAAGCTTTACAGAATTCCATTACAGAGTTTATTTCTACGTACGAGCTGGAATGGAAATAAGAATGTTATCTTTTGAAGCAGTGATAAATTTAAACTTGACTTATTGTGTTACTCTGCATCTTTGAGCATATCTGTGGTATTGTTACGTAATTTTGCTATCATACACGTAGCATTTTGATATTCGTTTAAAATTTGTGGAATTTTATTACATTCGATAAAAAATTAAATATGTATTGACACCGTAATCGACCGGTATTGTGATAAACTTAGCAAAAGTCATTTATGCAGAGTAAGCATTTATATTTTTTCAAAATGTTGCAACAACTTTCGTTGGATGGTTTTATTGTAATATAAGTGAGGTGATATTAAAGAACCGTACAAGATTGTATACGAAAAATATTTATAGTTATATTTAATACTTTTTTATTAAAAATTTCCAATTGTCGTGTGAAATATTCTGGGAAAAAGTTTAGCTCGCATTCCTGGTTTACATAATTTATTATAACAATATCTTTACGTTCGCACCGTTATAAATTATCCCAATACTTATTGAAAGTTAAGATCCAATAATTGTCGGTAACCTTTTCTCCTAAAATACATCTTTTACTGTTTATATCACTCTAGGTAATTTGGATGGAAAAAAGAAATGGTTAATACAGGCAGAAAATAATATGAGAACGGAGGAAATTAGAGTGGTAAATATGGGAGGAGCATGATCTGTATTAAAGATATAGAAGTATTTTCTTAGCATCCAGGAAGAATTCGTTGATAAACAGTCGTACGTATATTTACATTTTTTATTTTACAGTGCTCAGAGAAAATAGTTGTAATATAGCTTAGGTTCCAGAGGTTATACTTTTCCGTTATAACATAATTATAACTCGGATAAGCCTGCTACACTTGAAGCTCGAAATCGTCTAACCGTATGACGTAATACGAGGTTGTTTAATTTAGTATTTAAATGTGATGGTGTGACATTTTTACTTATTTCGACGTATTTCACAAATTGCCTCATTGTGATGAGAATTTGTTTTCTCGCAATTTTCACTATCATCAGAATTTTGTTTTGGCAAATTCATACTACTTTAAAGGCATACGTTTTGGAAGAAAAATTTTCAATATTTTGAAAGAAATTTGAAATAAATACTTTTAATTAACTTCAATAAAAGACGAGGAAGTACATAATTCGACGGAACCTTATTTTTCAATGTATGTCAGGGATAATTCTTTACGGAGTGGACAAATTATATTGATCCTGTTTTTATTTAAAATAGTACTTTAGAGGTGGTCCCTTATGGTAATGATCTGACGATGAAGTTCAGAAATAAAAGATGGAGCTCCTTAACGGATGTTAGTAAATAGACTGTGATTAAAGACATTTGCCACTAATAGTTGTTACTTTATTAAATAATTATACGATATATCCGTCCAGGTCAAAGTCTGATTATGACTTTTGCAGATGAATAATGAAACTCTTTAACGGGTGGTAGTAAATTAAATATGGTTCAAAATATTTGCTACCGGTGGTTGTTACTTTACAAAATAACTACACCATAAATCATCTCAGTATCTGATGATACTTTCTAGAGATGAAAAATGGAACTATTTATCGGATGGTAATAAATCAAACGTAATTCAAGACATTTGCATTTAGTGGTTTTTTCTTTGCAAGCTAACTGCACAATCGACCAGGTTATGAGTTCTGAAGATGAATAATGCAATTCCTCAATGGATAGTAGTAAATGAATTGTGATTCAATATATTTGGTTGTGATTCAATTGTCATTCAATATAATTAATTATTTTCTGCTATTAAAGCCTTCTCTTTTTGAAATCGGTTTTTTAAAAGATATTTTATTTTTGTTCAAGATCATCTTACAGCAACTAATAAAAATTCACCAACATTTAAATATTTTGTCATTGATTTTTATAATTTCCCCTTTATGCGCCTTAAATATAGTGTAAGAATTTTATTATGAAAACAATAATTCCAATATATACAAAATATCAAAAAAAGACAATATAGTTTTCAAACGGTATGAATTTTGCATATTAAAAATAATTATATAAAACATTAGCTCAAGCTTTCATGTCTCCAAGTTATAACCAATATTGTTTAACAATAATAAGTATGATTAACGAAGTATATAAGTATATATTCTTATAACTATCAAATGAGAAAGGATAAGGTGAGATCAACTTCAAAGCAGTACACGCCGTGTTTAATTCTTTGTGGATTAGTGATTGATTTATACAGTTGAATAAATCAATATATATATATATATATATATATATATATATATATATATATATATATACATATATATATATATATATATATAAATATACGTATATATATATATATATATATATATATATACATATATTGCTTGATTTATTCAACTGTATAAGTTTCAAGGTTTTCAGAATAATTCCAGTAGATAATAAAGAGAAAAGTACAATTGATACAGAGTTTAATATCTAATTTAAATCGTTGATAAATTGGACACCAAAATTGACAGTTATAACATTTTTTTCATTAATTATTTTGCAAAATAAGATTGTTGTTATTGTTTTGGAATTTTAATTTTTCATTGGAGTCGATACTAAGGCACTAATAGAGAATTAAAACTCGAAAAAAATACGGCTTTATAGGCTTTTTCAGTTCAATATGTTGTTATGTCATTGGTATTCGTTTTTGACATTTTTTGGACTGTACGTCCGTGTATTGGTGCGTGTGTATTTCCAAACGTTAGAATTACGTATAATTTACTAACTTTAGATTAAATCGTAAATCAAAGAGATTATTCCAATAATTTCAAAATGGCGACAGTACAAAAGATAAAAAAAATGTTAAAAATGTGTCTTATATCCAAAGTAGACTGGGGATAGGTACATTAAACATTTTAAAATACTACCACTGTTGTATAAATATTATTTTCCATGATTTAATAGGAAATAAACTCCATGATTCTTACGGCGTAAACTTTGAATTCAGTTAAGTTTCAAAAATATTTACTTGGGAAATAGTACCCTTAATTCTTTATTTAAATTTATTTGTTCACGCTGGCAAAATCACGAGCGAGGCGGTATATAAACAGCGTAGCTCCTGATATTTTGTTCAGTTGGTAATTGTCTTTCGGGAAGTAAAGAACAGAATAAGGAAATTTTACGAAGAAATGTAAGAAAGCTATTTTTTTCTTGCATTTCGTATATAATGTAAAAGTGAACAAAGCAACACCCAATATTTGAAAAATTATGGGTGAAGTTATACTTCCATAGATACAGGAAAATACTAAAACTAAAAATTCCAAAGCTTTACATTAAGCATATTGTAGGTAAAGATCCCGTTGCCCTCTCTCCCCGTATCTCTCTCTTAGCATAATGAAAAAATATATATTCATACCATCATAAAGAAGGTGACATCTTCTGTGTGGCTACCATATGAGATAACACTGATAAACTGAGATGATTAGTTGTCAAACTGGTATAACAATTTGGCCTCGTATATTTGGATATACATAAAGTAAACCTTTTGAAGTCAAAATTTAAATTTTTTTGAACCAAAACTTGCTCTTGCCTTGTCAGTGATAAATATATTGTTGAACTTAAAAGGAATTAAAGAAGGCGTTTTAATATTTTTAAATTTTGGAGGTTATAATTAATAATACAAGTTAAATACACATAATGAACATTCCTAGTTACTGGAAAAACTAAAATAAACCGGGAAATTTGATATATGTTTGATGTTTCATATGTTAGAAATTGCACAAAAGAAAATTACAAATTTTTATATCTTAAGCCATTTGAAATTTTGAAAGGACGTGCTCCTTACTTCAATATCGCTTTAAAGTTGCTCAATAGATACCTGAATACCACATAAGTGTTGAGTCTGGTTTCTTTTTATATCAGCATATTTTACTTAATTCGAGAAGTGTTAACAATTTCAAGTTTTGCGATTCATCAATAGTCGATAACTTTTTCGTGTTTTCCCACTTTTAAGTCTTTAATGAACTTGATACTAATTTTTGATACATTGTGTTGCAAAATTTATTTTTTCTAAAAAAGCTTATTTAATAACGCAATACTAAATAGGCATATTTGCCACTTTACGAGTGTTAGTACTAGTTTTTGGCTACTCCTATGAATATGTGTGTGTACAAATAATTCGAGTATATAATAAATATAACAGTTATATATGTAAATATGTGGATGTGTGTGCTGTGTCTGTATATATATATATATATATATATATATATATATATATATATATATTTATATATATATATATATATATATTGAATACGTACCGTACCGGCTAAAATTATTGCCTATGATCCGAACTCAAAGCTAATTTAATTAAATGCAAACTCGCACGGCGACACGTAATGCTCCAATGCCCTGAGACTTGTCCTTAAATAGAGGATAATATGGATGATTACATTTGTCAAATAGTCAAATCGTGCTCGATAACATTACAAAGGACGACAGTTGGATATGAAGTAGGCAATTAATTGAAGGGTTGTATTGCTGATAGCTTTAAATGGTAAAAGAGTGAAAGGAAACGACGCTCCACTTTCTAGTTCTAAATATGTATACATGTAAACATTTTTGTGAATCAGAGAGTAACGTATTTGTTATTTGCTTACTTCAAACTTTAACAAATACATCAAATTATATATTCGTTCGGCGAAAATGTTGCTATACGAGCAGTCTCTCCAGTCAACCACAATTGTTAAATACGAGAATTTAGTAAAGTGAAAGAGTGCAACGTATATTTAAATTCCTTCTTAGTAATAAACAAATTCTAAAATTTCAAATTCAAAATATCAATGTAAAAAAGGGGAAAACACTTTTCAAATAAATGGTAAATATTAAAAGAGCAAATAAAAAAATTATTATTACAAATCTGGACATGGTATAATTGAGGAAAGGATGACAAGATGGATCTGAAGAAGAGTAGTCATCAGGGATTACGGAGGCAATTTCTAGATGCCAGAATTCAGTGACTTCTAAAGTTTTGTAGCTTTGACAAACACGGATTTCCAAAAAATGTGGTTGGATATTTATTATGTTGTTTATTGTTGGTTGAATGTTTGTTTAATGTACAATGCGGTAGGTAGTATCTAGTGATTGCAATCCCGATGCTCCTTCAATACCGCGGGATTGATGTGCGTTATTGATCGATCCCTTGTGGGATCCCACACTCTTAATATAATTTTATTGGATCACTTTACTTATGTGTCATGACTATGACTAACCTATGGTGCCAACTTTTGAAAAAATGCTCTAACAAGCAAATGGTTTAAATGATATCATCTCCCAGCCTGCTTCTTAGAGAACTACAAATATATCCAGCTGCAGAAAAAGCTCTCTCAGGGTCTACACTAGTCATTTGGTACTGTGAGGATATATTCATAGGCATGCAGCAAGTGTCGTTTAAGAAATTACAAAAAACCGTTTTTTAGTGCTAATAATTTAATCATCTTTTATACATATATACACTTGTAAGCGTTTTGAAAATCGAATCTGAAATAATTCTCAAAACTATACTGTTGATATCCATAAAACCCTTATGGTGAATATAATTTTAAGGTTATGTTTCATATTAACGACAAAATGGATAAAGAGGTTGCTAGGTGCACCAAATTCCTCTAATTTCTTACCCTCTGTTGGCTTTTAAACACATAAATCTATTCTATAACTATGATCTACATAGAATTCAAAAAATAATATTAACAATTACAATACAAGAAATATGCTAAATGTAAACATTCAAATAATATGAATGATACATAATAATTTAAACTTAGTTATGAATCAAACCGTAACAGTGACATTAAGTCACTGAATTTCTTGTCACAACTTTAAATTGATCTACGTACATACAGAACCATCACGGTCGGAAATCGAGCTGTTGGCTTTAGAGCAGAACTAAGCAGATTATGTGGGCATTTAATTAATTGTAAAAAGGTAAGTAATTTGAAATATTATATTCATTCACGTGTTCACATGTCAGTAAAAATTACATTTATATATATATATATATATATATATATATATATATATATATATATATAATGAATGTAACAAATCCGTACTTCTTACAGAATTATTCGTTCCTTCTATTTTGTCTTAATGGAACATTTCAGAGAAAAAATCGCTAGATAACAACGGAATCTTCTTATTTAATTTTGTCTATGAATGTATGCATATTGTCTTAATATTACGAATTATTTTTCTTTTAAATTTAAATATCTTCAACAACACGTGATTGACAAATTTTGCATCTCACGGATGTGTTGATTCATAAAATGATATCAAAATAGATTTAATCACGTGGTAATAAATGTTTCTTGCTATTTCTATATGAACCGAAAGATGAAAAAGTATATTTTGCTGAAGGAAAGTAAGAGAGAAAGTGTTATGTTTAAAACTTACCCGTCCTTATGATTTGATTAACAAAGTTTTTACATTATATATTTATGTAACTTATAAAACTACATCTAAATAAATGGCAAATCATTTTATTTAAAACCGAAAATGTTTTAAAGTATATTTTTCGCAAAGGAAAATTTATCCCGAGCGGAAAATAATTTTTATAAACCTAAGTATTTAGAATAACACTTTTTGAATGTAATTATTACATTACGTAGTACATAGTGTTATTTCATAATATTACTTCAAAGGTAATTTTAACGCAAGGAAAGCCATCTGATTTATCATTATGCTTGAAATTGAAAAATTTCTCAAGTGTATTTCCTTCTATCAATTAATTGTAATTTTATTTTTGGTTGTAAAATTTAAACCTATTTTAGCGTTAGTCTAAAATAAATTACAGATAAAAACTAGCAAAAATGTTTTAATATCCATTTGAGGTTTTCGTTGGAAACGATTTGTAACTTAAACTCGTTCCTTGTTATTTTTATTCAGGAAATTGGTCTACAGAAAGAATTTACATTAGAAGTTACAAAAAGCAATAACTTATCCGATGAGCATGTTTGCATATAAAGTAAAATAGAAAGAAAACTATAATTGCCATTAAAAGAAATGCTGCGCAGTTACAAAATCGATACACTACTTCTCCATACTTATATTTTATTCGTCTTGTATTTGTATTGTAAAATATAAATTAAATGATAGCGCATATATACAAAAACTTCCTTGTGGAAAGCATACTCTGAGCTATACCCCTAATTTTTCCTGCTCTATCGTTGTAGAATGTAATTTTCCTAACTGTATAAACTTACTTGAATAACAAGTGATCTCATTTTACAGCAAATATTTCAACTATAGTAATTAATTATGACAATTATACACAAATTGATTTCAAAAAAAGTTAAGTATGTCTCAGATATTAATTTATTCGTTTTGTCATTGTACTTTTGATTTAAAGTTTTTGAACTAATGTGCTTTGTATATCGAAATAGGTAACATCAAAATATGTTTATATGGAAACGTTCAAAAATTTAATGAAGACTCGGATTTTTTTATAATTTAAAATTGGAGTGGTCAATTTAAACAGGGATTTAAGAAGATTCGAAAATACTTCTAGAATTTCAAAAACTGTAGTTCTAGAGATATTACTAGAATTTTCCCTAAATGCATATTCTCCACCATTTTTGAAACTATTAAATTCGGGACCTTAAGTCTAACTACAACTATAGCAATGTTGTAGTATAGCATAGCCAATTAAGTATAGCAAAATCCATATCGGTGGTGAAAAAAATATCAATATTGGTAAATAGTTTAATGGAAATACTACACGCCTTTAAATGCTCATACATGATTATGTGTGTACAGAACCCTCTTTATCACAACTACTACCCTTATTTAACTGTTTTTTTTTAAACAAATACAATAATCTTGAATCTAATGAAATATTTCGTAGCTTTAATAATAACAATACGTATTTCTCGCAGAGACCATGTCATCTGACATAATATAGGCGTAAGAAAGAGTATAGAAATTACCACGAGCTAATTAATATTTATCTCATTACTTAACTAGGTCTAAGTATATTTGCAAATTTTGAAGCTTTTTTCTATAATTATTTATAAGATACTACTCTGGAATTAAAATGTAGACTATTTGCTAAACAACATTAATAGGATTCCGAGTTTTTGAATTCAAATTCGAAGATTATTTTATTTATTTGTGAACCGTATTTCCTTTATAATAAACTCACATGTTTATATATTTAAAAACCAAACTGTAGGTATCGCTACAATTAACTACATGACATTTATTCATTCTAATTGATTCATTCGAATAACATAGTAGCCGTTACGACCAAGAGAGCAAGTCCAACGTAAGCAAAGCTTTGCAACCCTTGACACATTAAACCCACGAACAATGACGCAGTTTCATTCAGTCGACAATCTAACTTATATGCCGATTTTAATTAACCGACATATAAAAGGAGATGAACGTCTGCTGTGACTTACCATTAGATTTGGGATAATATGGTCGATTGTGATCAAAATAGTAAATAATATTCGACAACAGAGAAATAGACATTTAATTTTGAGATGGTTTTAGCATATCCCTCTGAGAGTTCTAAAATCAAAGAGCTCTCTTCTGTTTAGGGTTTAAGTTTGGTAAGGTTCCTCAGTGGTTACTTAATCTGCGTGTATTTTGAGTTCAAACTGACTATTCATTAAATATTTTATATCACGTTAGATGAACTGTTGTATAATATATCACTCCCTGACAACGATTATCACTCTCTATATAAGGGTATGTCACAATTTTTAGGTAATCAAAGAAACTGTTTCATTCCATCTGTCTGCCAGTTATATTTCTCAGACTTACTGAATTACGCTAAAATAGGGCAAATATTTAGGGCAATAATTTTCATCTATTTTTTTAACAACATCAGATAAACAGAGTCCTTTTTTGTTGATAAAAAGAACTTATAACAAAATAACTATGAAAGCTGAAATACTCGTATAATTAATCATAACTTTGCTGATTAGTAGTTGATCTACAGAATCAGTATACTGATTATTTTATGTTATTTGCTTTTGGAACATTAACACTAGCCCGTTAACAGCAGACTCCAAATGATATGTAAAAATAGAATTTAATGATACATACGTTGTTTACAAAAATTGAAATTTTAATTAAAAATTTTAAAACAGAAAACTAATGTAAGAAATAATTCGAAACGTAACCTATAATCGCTCTGTAAGAATGAAATTGGTTAAATATGTAACGATAGTAATGCAATAAGAGGGATGCAAGCATGGGCCGCTACACGCGTTTTGAAACAAATATATTTGTTTTCGTAGTAATGGATGTAAATAATATATACCTTCATTGAAGCATAAAATATGGAAGTGTTTGTACAAATTGATTATCATTATATGTGAAATAAGTACCTTCACTTATTTTTTTAAACCTGCATAAAATTTAAGCTCACAGATCGATATCCAGAGTCTGTTTATATCATTAAGTTTACAGCGATTATTAAAACACTAAATTGATAACCTAATTCCCGAACTGCAGAAACGAATTCCAAATTATCTCCTTCTTACTAGCAAGATATTAGTATAAGAATTATTCACTTTATTAAATATAAAATGTGGCTGGATTTCTATATTAGCTTGCAAAATAGTTAAATTTATATTTGTTATAAATTGAGATAAATTGTTAAACTATGAAATAGCGTGAATCAATATTTTATAATAAACTGTAGGTGGAACGTACTGGCTCCATTTTATATTTATTTTGTCATATTTTTAACAGTTTATCATATGCATTTAAATTAATAACCTTATAAATATGATTAAAATGTTATTTCGTAAAAGTATGAAAATTCCTAAAGTATGATTATGAGACTATCCATTAATTTGCAGTTTATTTGCATTACACACAGCAGTAACATTTTTGCTCATAAAATAGTGGTCCCAAAATATTTGAATTTAGTTAGAGTTTATTTTAAACTAAAATTATAACCTCTTTTGTAAACATAGGATTAATTTAATGAGAAATAATTTAGAAGTCTTTTTTTAAATCTTTAGCCAAAATAAGTGGTTTATAATATCATTTTGTACCATTATTACTAATAGTTTATGTGCACAAAACATTTGTAATCCTAGTTTTACTCTTAATTAAAACTTTCTTTTGCATTTAGACTACAAACTTTACTATTTTGAAAACTTAAAAATATATCTTTTCCGCAAATCGTTAATTTGATAACTCACTTTTAACTTATTTAGGTCGACTTTATTTTTCACTGCATATATCTCAATAACGAAAGGCATATATATATATATATATATATATATATATATATATATATACACAGTCATTCTATCTGAGTCATTCGAATAACATAGTTGCGGTTATAAACGAGACAATAAACTACATATAAATCAAACTTTGCAACCTTTGACACATTAAACCCATGAAAAATGACAGACTCATTTACTTGACAATATAAATTTCATATTCATTTTAATTAACCGCGACGTGAAAGGAGATGAACAACTGCTGTGACCTATAATTATGTTGCAGGAGTTGCTATTGGGAGTTCTGAAATAAAATATTTATCTTCTGCTTAGGGTTTATATTTGGTCAGATTTCTCCGCATATCCTCAGTGATTACTTATTGTGAATATATATTTTGGAGACACTGATCTGAACATTCATTGAAAATTTGATATTAATGGCAAATTAACTGCTGTATAATATCATACCACATCAAAATGAGGATCCCTTGCTAAAAAGGAGTCCCTTCTTACAGTTTTTTACGTATAAAAAACACTTTCATTCCATCTGTCTGCCAATTGTATTTCTCAAAAACCAAAAGAATTACGAAGAAATAGGTATTTCTATTCAAAAGTTTTGTACCTATATCCGTAAGTCGTTGTAAAAACCGCATTTTTATTTGAAATCTTTGATAAAAAGGATTTAAAAAGTTTTATTTGAATTTATTTATTCATCCAAACTTTAAAACTTGAATATTGCGTCTAAATCACATCGCATTATTTTACAAGTTTAAAAAATATTATACTTTTCATTTTTTATTATTATCTGTTACTATCCAACTTTGAAGCTTTCATGTGTATTATAATATGTAGAAATATGTCCATACTTAAGATACATGTAGTCGAAGGTAATCAAATATTGAGCAGAGTAGAAAAAAAAATATCGGATAAAGGTTCATTTTAGTTTGAACCTTGAACCTGAAGACTGAATATATATAGAAATAGTCATTATTATTAAGTATTTGAAAACATCGGTGCCAATTGTTGTAATAGTATTTTAAAAGAGTATTATTTAAAATTTTTCTACGATTCACGAAAAGTTCATTTTGATGTCGGATTTTTTTTTAAACTTTATCTTATTTTCTCAATAGTATAGTCAAACGCATACGACAATCGCTGGCTGATTAGTATTATTTTTAGGAGCTGCCTATTTTCATGGCTAAGCTGGGAATCAGAATAAGATTATTTGATATACTTTACTATATTTCATTACGAGTACTATTTCATCGTATTACAGTATATTACACATACCTATTTGTAAGAATAATCTCTACCTATATATAAACTCTTTTAATAAACTAATTTAACGACCGAGTACAATTTCGCTTAAAGCGCCAAGATTTGTCTTCTATCAGATATTATTTCAAAAATTCCTTAATGAATCATAATATTAGACATTTGGTAATATTTTATCGAGGTACGTAATGGATTTATTATACGACAATAATTACAATTTAATCAATAAAACAACAGAACTTGTATGTAAAAGTTTTTTTTTGAAATCCTTCCCGTGTTGGTTCATATGGACGTAAATACATACATAAATAAAGGTGTGAATTGACCTTCTTGTCAATAAGCATAGATTTAAGATATAGAGATCATACACATAAATAATGAGATTATAGCTACTTAAAGTATTATTAAGCTAAGCCACATTACATTGCAATGACATAAGCTAAAATTATATTCAGAGACTCCATAAATTCTAGTAGTGTATTACTCATCCAGGAAACTACTATAATATATAACACATAGCTTTTGAATAAGAGATTAACAAGATGTGGGGCGTATTTTATTCTAAATGCATGTATGCAATTTTTAATACGAAACTAATTCTGGCCTTAAACTGAAGAAACACTCCTGATTTGCTTTATTAACACTTTAAGGTTATTTCAATTTGGGCGTTACTCATTTTGAATAAACCTGCATACATAATGGTTTTATGTTTTAATACGTTCTTTTTATGTTTTAATTTAAACAAACGAGGTCCATAAAATAGAAATATGAATACAGTCGAAAAATGTATTTAATGATTAGTTACCCTCAATTAATTACTCCATTATTTATAAGTTATCCATTGCACATGACAAACGCGATGCATGTAGCCAGCCTAATAATTCCATGGATAAATACAGCAAGGCAAAACATTTTAGAAAAATAACCTTGTGTCACTCACTGTACGTGAGTAAAGTAGACAAGTATACCGCAGGTCTAAGAGGAACCCACGTTTTATTTGGACACTCAACATAAAATATATAGCCCTATACACTAAAGGATAAAAGGTCCTCTAACCTTTACCTCTGATCTGAAGTGATTGTTTCTTGTTAGTAGAAATTCACTATTATTTCGAAACTTTGTGACACAGTCCTAAAGGTAATGTGAAGATTTTAAATCACAGTTTGTACTGTAAATCTTCTCGTATGTGAAAAACTTCACCTTCTATTATCTTCCATATTAGAACTATTTCCTTTATTGAAAAAAAATAAAATATATTGTCTCTGATTGGTAAATATGTTTTAAAAATTATTCCAAGAATTTAGATATATAATCTTGTACACTTTATGTTACCACCCGTCTATAGGTCAAGATCAAGAGGTACGAGAATCGAAATCACGTAAGGTGGCCCGATTTACTGGGCTATATATGGAATAGAATTAGGTCTGAACCGAGCACAAGTACACATAAATAACCTATTGGGCTTGTTACCGAGTCAAATATTGTTGCTAAGCACGTATCCACAACAAGGGAGCTCCGATATTAGTTACTTCATATTGTATACGGGCATTAAATTATGTGAGTAATATACTGTGGTGGTAATCGATAAATGAAATAAAATATAAAGGGTTCTACGAGAAAAAATCTTTCGTTTTGTAAATGTTTTCTACAATTGAATGTATTCTTTAGATTATGGATCAAATATATTCTTTCATTTTGACACTAAAGAATAATGTTTTAACAGGCTTTGTTAAATAGTAACATTTCGTTATTTTAAATTTTTTTCTGTTTTTATTTATTTAACTATCAATTAATTAAAAGAAAGTTTATGCGATAAGCACGTGTATGGTGGTAGAAGGACACAAAATGGATCCTCTTAAAATACCCATCTAATGTGTTTTATTTTATTTGTTTTTTTGTAATCAAGATATGAATACTGGAACAAAATATTAACTTAGTTAAACTTTTAGCTATTTTGAATATAAAATTTATAGAGAGTATACATTCAAAGTAACATTTTTTTTCAGAAATATATCAATCAAATACATATTTTCTACTGCTGAGCGATGGACATCAAAAAAGCAAAAACCTTTCCTAAAATTTTAGTGTCCAAGGTAGGTATAGATACCTACGCTTAAGTGATTTTTTTTAGAAATACTTTTTTTACACAAGATAATGAGTAAACTTTATGTTACCATTCATATAAAAATGCCGTGGTATTAAAATCTGAACAGAATTAGTTTTAAAATTGTAGTTTCCTGCAGTAAAGAGACCTCCGCTCAACAAAATATCTATTTGACAGTTGGAAGGGAGTGTAGCTGCACTTACCTATCAGTTGAAAGGGAGCGTAGTTGCACTGATCTACCTATAAAGCTAGTATGCGATAAACAATGAAGCGCATCACGACGCTTGGGTCCGAGGGACTGAGCCATAACACAGGGTGGTGCGTAGAGAGCTCTGCATCCGACGACTATCAATGCCGAACTGTGAAGCGCTGGTGCGCTGGGGCAGTTTTGTTCAGCCAGCGGTGCGGGACACGGCGCCTCCGCAGTATGCACTATCTCGCTAGACGGTCATCCGTCTCCATCGCGGTGCACTGTCTCAACCTGTGACAGGACAGGACAGGGACAGTGGTCCCTAGTTTTAGTTTTCGTGTATAAAAAAGTGTACTGAAATACAAAAAATCATTCAGTGTTCGCTACCTGGACTTTCATTATGTTACATCACTTTCTACATCTGATAAGTACTTACTCGCTTCAGGAGTAAGTCATAATCAATGTTATGAAACTGAATAGTGATAGTTTGAAGATTTTACATTTTCATGATGTTAATAGTAATAAACTTTAAGAACTAAATTGTGCTAAGCTATATTACTAACACTGAATGATTCTTAACCAGATGTTCAACTGAAATGAAAAAAAAATCATTCTGTGTTCGCTACCTGGACTTCCATTATATTACTAAAACTGAATGATACTTAACCAGATGTTCAAATGAAATGAAGAAAAAAATATTCACTGTTCGCTACCTGGACTTCCATTATATTACCTCACTTTCTACACCTGATAAGTACTTGCCATTATACTCGCTTCAGGAGTAAGTCATAATCAATGTTATGAAACTGAATAGTGATGGTTTGAAGATTTTACATTTTCATGATGTTAATAGTAATAAACTTTATGAACTAAATTGTGCTAAGCTATATTACTAACACTGAATGATTCTTAACCAGATGTTCCACACTGAATGATTCTTAACCAGATGTTCAAATTAGAGATTTTAAAAATGATTAGATAAACGTAATGAAACGGGCAAAATATGATTTGATTGAATAAGGCCCGTTTATTTGACAGTATACATATTTTAACAATGTTATTAACATCAAAACTGTCTGTAAGCGCAGGGATTCTAAATTTAAATTCGCTTCATTTATAAAGATAAAATTAAAAGACATCAAATTAAAAACTGTTAATATTTGCGGGTACGTCTTTGTAAGAAAAATATTTACATTAAAATTTCTATCAGAACAAATAATTTAAAATTTCGTTTAACACTGGTTACATAATCAATTACACAACCCCTCGCAATCTTACTTCATATGCGCTGTCCGTTTTATTTCACCGCATAAAGACAATATATTACCTCTACGCTGCCTACGTGATCCTTTTACGCTTAGCTGACTAATTTCACTATAATCAATAAGGGCGCTATTCGGCTAGTATTGTCTACATACGTAATGAAAGTTACTTGTAAATCTGTGTGCAATTAATATCAAATCTACATTTATAGTAGAGGTATAAACTTCTTTCATTACCTAAAAAAAATTAGAAAAACTTCTATTTTTATTTTCACATTTTTTCTTGCATAGTTAATATTCATTATTTTTCTTGTACTTTAACTGGAAAAAACATTGTTGGTTGAAATTGGTTTTTCATAAAGTTTGTGTTACAATATTTGAGTACGATTTTAGATGTAAAAAATAGGGACATGACGTATGTAAAAAAAACGTATCCTTAGTTTCTTATTAGTAGGTAACGTATTAATAAATATATGTAAGACTTGCAATTACAAAGAATAACTCTTTAAATTTGTTAACAAATTTTCCTAACATTTTCAAATTTACAGACAATTTTTCGATATTTATGCCTTAAAGTCTGCCGGTGGCTCCACATGCGTGCATTTTCAGTTAGGGAGCGGGTGTTTGTTACCTATCTGATACTATCGGAATACTTCTTTATCAATTTTAACGTTAAATTTATTTATGTGTTCTTTAAATTTGTAAAAATACATTTGCATTAATACAAACTTGTTGATATTGAAAAAACGCCGAGTTTCATCTCACATTAGTTATGTTATTTCTCGTGTTAAAAAATAAGATAAACTAAGTTTGATAAAACAACTGCCAAGCTTTTAGGTGTGATTTAATAACAAACATGCGAACATCAAATTAATTATAATATTACTGCTATAATATAAAACGTTTTGTTGATGTAATATGTAATATAGTTATATCTACGGGAAATCGGCAGTTTCTCAAATTAATGGTAATATATATTAGTGGATAACTTTTGCCATTGAACATTTTGTTATTTTGAGATGTATGAGCAACAGATTTTAAATGTTTGGGAGCTATGGATGCGTTGTGATTACTAAATGTTTATTTTTGCGTAAAGGCACAGAGTTTTATCTTGTAGTAATTACGAAATTTCTTGTATTATAGTTAAGCCTATATGTTGATTAAAATTTTAAACTTTGCCTGCATCAAATTTTATCGACATCTATCTAATTATTTGGCCAGTATTGGGCAAGAGTCATGCAAACATTTAATGCTTCGCATTTATCATAAATTACAATAATACCTCCTAAGTTAAAAGAACATGACTCATTGAGATATTAAAATTTTGCACAATTTCTTTTTCATAAAGGGAAACCACATTTTAGATTAACTTCACTTTTATCATAGTTATTACCGAACATTTATTGGATGCTACTCATTTCTTGCAAATGGCACACATCTGATGAACAATTTGATATCGCAGTGATAACACAGATACTGTCCTCTCTTCACATGTCCTGTTAATAAACAAAATATTTGAAATCTACACTTAGCAATTAATATTAGTGAAGAGTAAAAAGAAATATCTATGTGACATTGTTTTTATGTATTTTTTCGTACGATAATTTGTTCCAAATAAACTATTCAGTGTTTATTATTACATATTCTACTATTTCCAATATAAATTTAATTTTATTAACTGAAAACTGTAAAATTTATTATAGGATATATGAAAATTAATGTTTCAATAATATGTTACAAAAAACATGGCATGAAACATGAGCCTGGTGAACTCTGTAGGCGAAATCTCACAATTTTACGATTCGTTGAAAGAAAGTAGGAAAAATCCATATAATTTGTGGATGATTAGCATTTACCGCGAAATATGCAGCAATTATTCCTGGCAGCATTTATCCACTTATTTTATTTACTAATTTAATTTCAGCTTATAAATTCTCAAGAAACAAGCATTTTCACATAATGCTAATTTACTCGGATTTAAGAAAAATATAATCATTCAAGACAACTATTTTCCACGCCGATTTTGTTCATATTTATCACACATCTAGTTTATATGATCCAAACATTTTTTATAAAGAAGATTTAAAATGTTGACTTCTTCCAAATAAGTTAATAAAATATTATTTTGCCATATTATAAAACTAAAAGGGTAAATCATCCGATTGAATATGATAAGAGAAATTTAAACCAAAAATTTAAGTGGGCTAAATTAAAGACTTTATGACATATTAAAATAATAAAACACTACTTTTATTATTTAAGCGGATTCCTATTACGAAACGTTCCAATTACGTTTCCGTTTCCGTTAATCCGTTTCCAATACTGTTCTCAGTTCGCTCTGGAGCTATATACAATATTCATAGCAGAATTGCGCACTGCGCAACCGACGTCGCCTATCCACTTACCGCGTGTCAGTAGGCAGAATGGCACAGAAGTTAGTCCTAAGGGATTTGCAAATTTCATAACAACAAATGCGTCACCGCTGAATGAAAACAAGGACTTACGAACATTTAAGGGAGTGAGTCGCATTATAGGTGAAAACAGTGACAGATATCTTTTACAACAAGTTGTCATTGAAATGACAGCTTCAGTTACCATCACTTTCAAATTTTCCTTATCTTAATATGTATATAATACGATTTGAAAATAAGTAGTATGGCGTAAATATGTTCACTACCTCGCTATTAACAAATTAAAAAAAAAACTAATTGTATAGAAATATGCAGACTGTCTAAGCCAGTGATGGGTAAACTACGGGCCGCGGGCCATCTCCGGCCCGCGAAAGGTTGCAATCCGGACCGCGATATCAACCACCCAAAACAGTCAATAATAATATTACATATATTTGATTTGAATTGAACATTACATAAGACATGAAACAAAAAATTTTCAGGTATGGGGCCCGCTACTCCCAATAATTAATCAATTCACTTGTATGGTGCATTTCTTCGATTGGTAGGTACGACAAGGCAAAGCGGAAGAGGTAATCGGAGGGAGGGGGGGAGGTCGTCGCCGACCTAACTCGTGCGCTCACTCACGTATCGCTTAAGCAGTCGAAGCTTAGATCTCGCTCGAGTCACTTGTTCGCGCATCCACTGCGTAGGTACGTAACGAATAACGTTTTTGGTGATAGTTATAACTTCACCTTCCGCAAGGCACGATATTATATATCTGCTTATTATTATGACCGTTGGTCAAAAAGTGACTGTTTTCTAAATAAATAGTGATGAGTCAACAAATCCTTTTATTTTGGGAAATATAAATATTTTTATTTCAAGAAATAAATGAATTTATTAAAAATTTTAAAAACCTGTACCATAGGTTCTGTTTGAAAATATTGGTCCGCGTATGAAAAACTTTGCCCATTCCTGGACTAAGCCATCTAGTACATTATAAAAAGAAGCCAAGTCATATGGTATATTAGTTCGTTTCCGTTCTAACGTTAATTTAAATTATGGTTATTGGTTATACACACCTCTTCCCTTTTTATTCGAAGTCGATATTTCGTAAATATTTGGTTTGAAGGTACATACCGTATGTACTGCTTATTGTGCACAATTGCTTATAGTATACAGTTTGAAGGGATATACCGTATGTATGGCTTATTGTATTCAATTCATTTTGGTTAGTATTTACTAGCCGACAAGTTCGTTAAGTTCAAATACCTGACACGCATGAATGCTGATTATCCACTTTTATAACATACCTATCTGTTTAAATTAAACTAAAGAATTATCTCTTTATGAAATGAGTCAAATATAATTATAACAAGAATTTTAAAAATGGCAGTCTCCCGCTTTTGGATTATTTTCTTTAATCACATCATAGGAACTTAATTTATGATTAAATTTAAGTTCCGATTTCTATTGTAAAATTGTCGAATAAATTTCATCACATTTTTATAAAAATAACGTCTTATTTGAGAATATATTTTTCCAGGGTAGGGGTCTTTATAAAGAAGTATACCGGTTGAGTCGGTCGCTAACTAACTACTTTCTGTTTGGCCGACAAATGCCAAGGATATCTCCTTTGTCTAGTTCCATGTATGACTAGGATACAAATGGAGTTACGCGGTTTTTATTGAAAATTTGTTGCCAAATATTATAGTTATTGATATAATTTTAACTTCTGTCATATCCCCACACATTTCCAATCAAAAATCAAGTATCTCAAAAATCTGTACTTGGAGATTATTCCTATATAGGTAATTTTACAGGTTACAGGTTGTTAGGTTTGCGTTTAGCGATATTTATAATGTTTATTCTAACTATTACTTTATATGTATACAATGTTTTGTATAATTTAGAAGTGACAAGTAAATTTTGAATATGCGACAGAACCCACAATCTACGATATTCGAATATCGATAGCGTTGAGCCAGAAGCGAAATCGGATATCAAAGAGATCAAAAAACAAGATATATATAAAGCAATAAAGTGACTTGCACGTCGGTCTCATTATCAACCAAATTCAATGAAATATTTCTATGGTAACAGTTCCGGTGGAGAGACACTTACTTTTGGAATATGGTGTATTCTTCCAAATTTCAATTATTATGCCTGAGACTTTTTCATTGTTTGCTGAGTATCTAGGTCCAGAACAAAGTTTGTTTTGTATATTATTTAAACATTATATCGTGCTTTTAGACAAAATCATAACTATTAAGAGTCTGTTTAATGTTTTTTCCAAACAACTTTATAGATCAATTGATCAAAAATATTTGCAAAAGTTGATCACCTTGCCGATATCTCATCAGCATTTCAATGAATAAATCAGTTTGAATCAGAAAGCGACTTGGATATGTTCAAAGCTATAATTTTGTGATGTTTGCTGTTGCCTTCGGTAATTAGTAAATATGTAATTTTAAGAATTTCTTTCATTAGGGCCGTCATAACGTTAAGTGCAGAAGTTTATTTTGTTAGTTTGTTTCATAAGTATATTATAACTACTCCTCTGTGCAACACCAGTAGATAAATTACAAAACTTCGTGGTATATTTACTACAGCCTTTAATTTACCTGCAGGTAAAACCCTTTGTACCTTATAACTTTCATTCGACTTATGTGACTTGTTTATACAAACTTTGGGTAGATGACTCATAAAGATAAAAATTGTATGAAGGCCAAGTCTAATAGGAATTATTTCGTAGGCTACCTATTTTTTCATCGCATTATTAGCGGACAAATGAGAAAAATGTGCAGATGGGACAAATTAATTTTGTAGGCCGTGAATCGGCGATCGACAACTGCCGACAACTGTCGGGAGGATCGGTAATTAACTTTTCATAGATTTTATATGAATCCAACTTTATATACGTCAATTAAATATACACATTATTTCTACGGCTGTGGAAGATATGATAGACAATATATTTACCTGATGACAAAGAATATCGACATTGGAAAATAGTTCAAAAAAATGCTATTTATCTTAAACATAAGGTATTCAAATGTGTACTGAACCGTCGTGGTATGTGTTCTGCACATATTTAATAGCTTTACTGTGTATTGATTATTGGTAAAATGCAGTCACTCATTAGATTCTGCTTCTCTCTTTCTCTCATGTATGTTATAATTTACTGATAATAATCCGAATAAAGGCTTGTGCTATTAATTATTGGTACTTCTTTTAACATTTAGTAATGCAATAAATAAAAATATGGAAACACATAAAAAAAAGGGAACTTAGTATTTTATTATTTCTTAACAACGGTAGGAACCACCAATCAAATTCTCCGTCCTGAAGCAGTCAATCTTTCAGAAGAAATATTCAAAATAAGAAGAATTAGAATCATCAAATTAATCAATATACGCATTACAGTATCCACGGCGTGGTTCTACAAAGAATAAAGTTACTTAAGTGTGTAGGTTAATTGATATTTCATTCTTGGCTTTTCAAGAAATTTGTCTACGTACCTGCTCTCCTGAATTCTCTTGGAGCGATATTTCATACGACATGAGTGTAATTTCTCTCAACTTATGGATAACAAATATTTTTATTTACTATGTAGGTATTTAATATAAGATAACATTCAAGAGAAGAACTAATTGGCTCCTTCCTTATCATCACATTTTGGTTCTAATGCCGAGAGAAATTTTAACATTTTTGACTAATCTGTAACATGCGTGAATATATATATATATATATATATATATATATATATATTCAATATTTATGTCTCCTTTTTATGAATAAATCGTAATAAAATTCTGTTCATATCAATTTATCGTCACTTATAAAATCTTTGATTATATGGTAAATGCAAAGGATTATTTTCTGTACGAACTTTATACAAAGACCTGCGAAATTGACAATGAAAAACATCATTAATTTCAAATTGGTCGTGAGATCTTATAGGAATTTTTTTATTAAAAGCAACAATGTTATATTACAAGAAAATAGCTAGAAATTTTATATATTTGATACTTTGTTAAGGAAAAAATTTAGTGATGTAGTTTTTGTTTAGTGTGTAAGATAATTTTTGGTATGTGTGTGTATGTATAGTGTGTCAAATTTAAAGTTTATTCGCTTTAGAAGGTTTATTTCTATATAATATATAATATAAACCAAAAACAATAAAATAAAACATGCCACATAAAGGGTATAGTTTGTTCCAAAACTATATTTCTTTCATGAAAATATTTCTTTTTTTTTCCTAGAAATCTTGTTACCCCCAATTCTGTTTGTTTCGTCAGATTTCTATTTCCCTGAATCAAATAGGAATTGTCTTAAAGTAATAGGAACTTTGTAGTAGTTCACTACGAATACTTTTGTTATAAAAAATATAGCCTATTATGCGATTTGTGCTTCGTTTTATCACAAGACATAAACCACCTAATTATCTACGACCACATAACTACGGAATTTGAAGATTATGAGAATTCGACAAGCACTTGATTCGTTTCTTCTTCAATTTCACTTCAGGTTGCACGTTAATGTAAATTCTGACTCAGAGGAAATTTTTCTTTAAATTTTTTACATATTTTATTATTCAATTTTTCCCTAATCTTCTATCTAGAGTGGGTTATTCGATGAAAATATTACGTATCTCGAGATAGACGAGAGCACTACCATTTATACGATAAGTCCTGTGTTGGTTGTAATTTTTTAATATCTTATCAATTAAATTGGAGATAGAATAGTATAGATGAAATAATACAAGTGGGTACGAAACTTATATGAGATACGACATTATTGAATAAGTTTTTTTTTAAATTTATTTCCATTTATTCGGGGATTTAACAAGTAGATAAACAAAATAAGTGTGGGATAAAAAAGGGATAATGAAGATAATACTTTAGAGTGTGCTGGTTTATGAAGGGTATTTGATAAGTAATTATTGATTTCATTTCGTATCGATATTGTCTGAAGTTAGACAAGGCCGTATTCCGAACGCCACAGACAGTCCGTATGTGGTTTTGGCTTACGATACATAAATATATCATTAGAGAGACTTCACATTAATGATAATTTTAAAGAGTTCTAGTTCATATATCTTGAGTTCTGTTAGCTAGGTACATATTTAACATCATGCATATCTTAATATTTTTCATGCATATCGACTTCCGTATGAGCAAAATTGCCTTACTCTGAAACAATGCGATCGCCAGCTGTGTGGTGTTTACGCAGCCTATATTCGAACAACTGTCAATAATGTAACCTTTAAATAATTTTAATGCAATTTATGTGTACATATATATACGTATATATATATATATATATATATATATATATATATATAATACGAATTAACCATTATATGTAGATTAAAGCGCGTAATTCGGTCGAATTTACAACTAGTTAAATAAGAGTATGCTGATGGTTGTGCAGAAATTCCCATATGTTCCAAAATAGACGTAAATTCTTGACAAATATTTTCAAGTATAATTTTGCCTGGCATTTATTTTTTAATCAAAGATTAGCTTTCTCAGTCAGTCAAAATTTAATCAGTATTCATAGAATTTAAATTCACTTTCAATTTGTCCTGAAGAAAATGATCTTCAACTTGGTGAAGTTTATATTTTCAATGATTCTTACCTGCGATATTATTTACTGAAGGCTCATTTCTACCGAAGTCTTTGGTAAAATATCTTTTCGCAATATTTTATGTAAGTAATAAAACCATGTATCAATATCCTATAGAACAGCTACAGCCCATCTTCATCAGGTTCATGGTGCAATCAGTAAATGAAGGGGTATTAATAATGAGAACATTTTTAATTATACTACCGCAACAAACCTGCATGTATTAAAATCAGAATATAAATAATTTCATATAAATTATTCTGGCAAAATTAAAGTAGCCATTATATTTTGATGCGCATATCTGCATAAGAATATCACTCCTGTCTCTTTCCCAACAACCTAATTTTGATATAAACCAGTTACTTTTTTCATACTAATATTTTGTTATCTACTATTGCTATATATGTACATGGTTTAGGAAGGTAGTTCATGATTAATGTAAATCATATGTATTCTTGTTAATGGAGAGGTTGACAATCCTCTATAAAGTGATCTACGTACTCGCAGCAATTGTAAAGGATATTTTGTAACCATAAAAGTATATACAATATGATACTGTTAGTTTTATCGCCTTGTCTTAGTGAAAAATGTATTTAAAATGGACTGGTAAGAATCATTTAATTAAATTGTTACCATTAGTTATCGAAGAGTGAGCATAAATACACTCAAAGTATTGTGATTGAATTTATTTTGATTTTTCTAAATAGCTATATTTTCCACACTACGCTATGTGATGAGCAAATGGAGCAAATAGTACAACATTTATTCATGGCATATCAACTATGTTATTTATTTTCGATTCAAGTCGTACCCTAGATAATGAATATATGTATTGTTTACTAAAATAATATATTATATCAAAGGATTGTATTAAATGTATTGTTTGTAAACCATACAACAAATAATATTACAAAATAGTAGATTCGTTGCTATAGAGGCCTATTAGGCTTAAAGGTTTTAAAAAAATATAAAAAGTAAATGTACCAATTATTAAACAGTAATTCCATTTATAGTGATGCAAGGGTTTTGAAAATTATTCACAAATTGCAAATTTTGATGAATATTAGGGAAAGTGAGAGGCCGCCATATCCCGTAGTAGCAAAATATTCCTGACATCGTGATTAGGTTGTTGGCACGTTGTAATATCCGTTGATCATTATTTAATTCTAACTTAATATGCATACAATATAATCAAAGAAGTAAATTTAAAGCATCATTAACCCAATGAGATTAAAATTTCACGAATAAAAAATCAGATACATAGCTATATTTTGACAAATAGTAGATAAGACTATAAACTAAGTTTGGAATGAATAACGATTTACTCAACGTAATTAAAAAGTTTGAGGAATTAATAACGAATTAATAATTAATAACGAGTGATTTGAGCCTTTATGGTTTACAATTAATATACCATAATCGACTAAATATATTCAATTTGATTGTGTAACAACTTTTTTTTGGTTTATTTTTACATTTAATCTGAATTATTTGAACATTTTGTTTTTCGATTGGAACATTTGATCCGAAGTGCGAATATTTTGAAAAATTAAATACTTTCAATTCATTGAAATATTTTCAATTTCATGTCAATTTGAAGCAATAGTTCAAATTGCAATTTAAATGATGAGACTGATTTAAGTTTTTAATTTCGCCTTAGCTTCAAGTTGAGATTAGAGAATATAAATTAAAAATAATTCCTAGCTTGTATAGAATAACATTTTGTATTCTATAGGTAGATACATTAAAGTCACTTAGCACAATTGGTAAGCTCACATTGCTGTAATCACCAGCCATGTAGTCATTATGCAGCCGATACTTAAACATCTGTTAATTACCAATGATAATTATATGCATTATATTTCCAGCATACATGAAGAATAACAAAAGCAGTATAAGTGATAATATATACATATATATATATATATATATATATATATATATATATATATATATTATGGTGCATAAAATTGAGCCAAATTTGAAAAAAACCTTGTCCGTATTTCAGTTTTATGGAGCCAACATTTCAAAAAGTTCAGATGCGAAGATAAACAGTAGAAAAATTCATGTTTATTAATGATCCTTGAGAATATTGAAGAGATTGTAATATTAAAACGTCACCAAAATCTAACATGCATAAACCATTTCAACGATTGAAGTGCTATTCAGAATATCAATTAAGTAATTTCAACTTATTATTTCGTATATGGGCATAAATAGAAATATAACATATAACGTATACATTAAAGCACATAAACACGCGTATACGCATGCAGACGCATACAAACGCATTCATGAACGCATGGACGCCCACGAACAGGCTGTTTAATATACACACGCATAAGTGTAAGTATTTGTATATCTATTAGTAGGAAATAATTTCAATTTATTAGTTTGTTTAGTTTGACGTTTAATACAAATTGTTTTAAGTAGGAGATATTTTGACCAATTTATATGCACGGTATAAGCATATAGTTGTATGTGCAAGTGTGTACGTCTCTGAATCTGCATTCATGTGTTTGTGTCGATGTCCTGTGTGTCTATGTTCGTGTGATGATTTCGATAATGCATGCACTATGCGTACTTACGTGCAAGCGGGCATGCTCGTTTGCATGCGTGCGTGCGTAAGTGCCGGCGTAAAAAAATCCCGAACCGGGAGCTATAGGAAAATTCTCCACTGTTTTTGCGAATACCACTACTTTTAATATCTCACGTTTTTTTCTCAAAAATATGCAGAGTTTCATAAAGTCACATTTGTATTTATAAATGCACGCATGAATGCGTGTATGTTGCGCGGGTACATGTGTGCATGCGTACGTGCGTACGCGCATATCACGTGCCTGCGTATACTTACATGCAACCATTATCTACGCCAGTTTATCTATATCCATAAGGATAACTTTGTCAGGATTCCTGTAACGAGTACGAAGTATATTGAGTCGGATATTATCCTGGGTCAATTTTAGCAGTGCCTCGAGATTATTGATAATTTCTTTATAATCCATAACGATAATAATAAATGTCCATGGTGATCAAATTCTTCATTTATTAATGCTTTGTGAAGCATATCAGGATATCTAAGGTAAATGCAGACTTTACATATTATATATGAGGTTTTACTCATATATTATTTAATAACTTTTACTTACTTTTATATCAAATACAAAGATTTTACATAATATATATATTAGTTTTAACTTATACATCATTTATTCATTTTTATTTATTTTTATTTGGTATGTAAAATTTATCTCAGGATATCCAAGACAAATACAAACATTTTACATATTATATACAGGATGTCCAGTGGCAGATTTCAAAGTTTGAACAAACATAGTTTCTGAACGCAACACATAAGAGGGGCGGGGGGGCGTCTTTAGAAGCGCAAGCAGTGGGGAAGTTTTAGTAGCCATGGAACAGTGGAGTGGAGAGTCATGAGTAGCAAGGTTCAGAACTACATGATCAACATTAAATAGGCCCTGGCCAGGACCTACACCATTGGTAGCCACGGATGAAAATGTCTTGCGTGTTATGGTTTCTATCGTTGAAAATCCCCGTTTATCACTGCATACGCGTTCATCGATATTGGGAATTCCGAAATCAACTTTACAGGTAATAATGCAAAAAAAGCTCAAGTTCCATCCATATAAAATTCAAATTTTTCAAGATTTACACGATTCTGACTTTGAATTAAGAAAAACTTACGCGGAGGTGATGTTGTTGAGATTTCGTATTGCTACCCGGATGGGCAACATATTCTTTAGTGACGAAGCTCACTTTCACATTGGAGGATATGTGAATAAGCAGAACTTTCGTTACTGGGATGTCCACAACCCAAGACAAATGCATTAAGAGCCTTTACCTAAGCCTAAAGTAACAGTCTGGTGTGTCATGTCTGCATTTGCAATCATAGGGCCTTATTTCTTTGAAAATCAACGTCGCCAAACTGTAACTGTGAATTCAACCAAAACACATGGTTCCAGCAGGATGGGGCCACAGCTCACACTGCTAATGTGTCCATGAATTCAGTGCGGCAGTTATTTCCAGAAAAAAACATATCCCGAAACGGTACCGTACCGTGGCCACCTAGGTCACTCGATTTAAGCCCATGTGACTTTTTCTTATGGGGATACTTAAAATCCGTTGTTTACAAAACAAATTCGAGCACTGTGACACAACTTAAAGAAAATATTCGAGCCGAAGTCAGTAGGATACCCCAGTCGCTCTGCAAACGCGTTTTTGAAAACATGAGTGCTAGACTCGAAGAGTGTGTCAGACTCGATGGCCGCCATGTTAGAAAACGTAGTTTTTAAAAAATGAAATCCGCATTTGTTGTTATAAAGTTAAAATGAACCCACTTTGTATTAGAGGTGTAGTTTTTTTTTACAATTTTTCATCAATCTGCCACTGGACACTGTACTTTAACGCTTGGTTCGTTTCTATGGTTCCAGGTTGGTGTATATCATACGGAATACAGAAGTGGGCAGAATTTATAAAATGACATTAATTTACGACAATTTTATTATATTAGACAATTTTATTATGGTTGATTCTGCGGAAGGTAGGGGCCCATTGTAGGCTGTCCATTGTTGTGTGTGTGAAGAAGAAAAATATTATATTAGATATCTTCTAAATTCATTGTCATCCAATTTTATTCGTTATGTATTTTTTAACCTTTCTAAATATTTTTTTATTATTATTGTGATGCTAAATAATATTAAGTATAATGATATTCATTAAGAGGCTTATTTCCTTAAAATATCTAGAAAATTTAAGAGAAGTCTGGATAGAAATTAGTGTAAAAATATAAATTAATTTTGTGTGAGATAAAATAAAGGGTGGAATCTAGAAAGTTAGAAACAATATGGCTTAATAAGAACAATTTGAGGTGAAATACATTATTGACTAAATTTAATATAAAAATCATCTAGTGCCTAATTTATTTTGGGAGAATGGGCGAGAGATAAAGAGAAATAAAAATATTCAAAGGAAAAATATAGAGCAAGTGAGAAATTTCATTACCCGAGAAAATTAGACAGGGCTAAGTTAAAATAATGGTCCGAAACTAAACTCATTATGAAAATGACATATTAAGATTATTATGAAGTCATTTTAATAGAAGAAAATGTCAAAAATTTTGGACCAAGTTGGACCAAAACTGACTTATAAGAGACAAGAGCGTGACGAAATAAAATATTTATTAATATTTTAAGAAGATGAAACTGTAAATAATAAATTTAAAATTAAACACATGAGTATGAAATTAATCAAAATCCATGTTTTACGTGAGAGATATGTAAGAGTAGAAAAAAAAACTTGCGACGAAAAGCATTTCTATCAACGACTCATAAATCTTGTAATATAAACAGCTTCCAAATGTTTTTAGATTTTTTTCCAACAAATATATTAACACTATTTTTCTTTTACGTTTAATGTAAAAAGGATGATTTTCTGCATTTGCATTGAGAACCTAGAGGCTATTCTCAAACTTAATATCTTAACTACTGAATGTGTGCGAATCGGTAACTTTCCAGAGTATGAAAAAAAATCGGTAGTTTACCTTTACCTGGGGATATACTTTTTTGATTAGATCTAAAAATAATAGATATCATCTATGAACCGATATATATATTATTCATTAGTTTCTGTAGAATATCCGTTTAGTTTTTTACCGGGAAGTAAAGGTAGGGACCGTTCAACCATAATTATTTCTATAACAAATGGAATGGCTACCACTGGTCACTTTTCTATAAAAATAAAATAGTACCAAACATGTTAGTAAATGACATCACATAATCGGAAAATCTACTGCAAGAAAAGATTAAATAAGAAGGAAAAATGAATCATTTATCTTTGCGTCGCCGGTGGTACTCAGCCAATATCGTATCCAATTACGAGGAAGCACAATGAACGACAACTATCTAGGCGAGAATCGATCCTGAGACTCCGCCTTAGCTCCACTAGCTCCTTCAGATATCATGACTATGAGGTGTTGTTTCCAAAGAGTGAAGTTTGAAGGGAATTGAGAGAGCTGCGAATGTAAATTGTACGTGGAATGCGTTATTGTCGTTACAGATTATATAAGAGAATGGTTGTCTTCACATGAAATGGAATTTAATGTCATTTATTTCTTTATTTTTCTGATAATCGTTACCTATTATTTTGAAAATTAGTTTTTTTTAGGAAGTTGAACGATTAGTATATTTAAGGGGAACTTATCTTTATTTAATAATAGAGTAAAAGCAGCAGCCACCAGTTTTGACAGCGGTACTTTTTAAAATCTAATTTGATTAATAAAATATCTATTAGATGTCACCTGCAACTTTATCCACATAACAATTGATATATGACTAAATTTGATATTTCATATGCGATATTTTCCATTTATTAGATTAGTGTTGCGAAAATACAAATGTTACAAGTTATTATGATGATATTAATAATTGAAATTGAGACATTGTGTAGTTTCTAATGCTGAGGTCTCTATACGATTTGCGCCTTTGGTAGGTGCAAATCGTTTATACAGGCATTGAGTAGAGTTAAGTTTTCTGATAGCTCACGTCCTAGAAATTATGCTTTTCTTTTATAACATGGATAAATCTGCCACTCTTAATTCAAAATCGTTCAACCATTTTTGTATTCACGTTCTACATTGCACAGTAGAGTGAGCTATCGCATTTGTTTTACGTAATTCTGAATAACCTAAATCAATTTATTTAAAAAACTTGACGATATGCATGGGAGATAACATTATTTTTTTCTCTCTTCTTTATTTCTTATTATCATTATGGTTACGAGCTAAAATTAATTTAATTTCTAAATGGAATCCGTTCTCACCATTTGCGGAGGAGAACTGAAAAAATGTTGATATGGAATACGCTATATAGGGTTGAAACAAATATTGACGGGAAAATAAAATTATTTTCAATTGGAATTTAATAAAATTAATTAGACATGGTTTTAAATTGAACCAATATTACGCTTTAAATTAGTAAACTGACCAAAAAGAACTTTAAATTTTACTTGTTAGTACTATATCTGACTAAAAGATTTATAATATAATTTCTTTGTATTTCTCATTAGTTGGACTACAAAATAGAATAGAATGGATGGACTTATATATAATTATAAACGTCATGGCAGCCGAAAGCAAAACAAGAAAATAAACTTCAATTCTAGATGGAATATTACACGCTCTTTTAAACTAGAGCGCTTGAAGACTGAAATGACACGAAATTATTTAGATGTTAGCTTTAAAAGACAACTTATAAATCCCTCTTACTGCTGAGAAGAGTACCAACATATAAATCAGAATATTATAGAAGACAGACAAAAGATTTACGTTGAGTAGTCATTACTTCCACCTTTGTTAATAGTTAAAACGTTAATTCGTTATTTCCTATCTTAAGATTAAGTCATTCCTATCTTAAGATTGAGTCATTTTAAATAAAACAATTTAAAATGACTCAGTTTGTTCTTAGAATATACAAGTATTGTAACTATTATAATATTTTCATGTGAATCAAAAAATAAATAAACTAAAAAGTACAAAATAAAATTCCTTTAAAATTTAATTATTTTTTAATTTCGATACAATATGGAAGGTAAAGTTAAAATATAATTTCGAACAAAACGAAGGTGATCGTTTCAAATTTGTATCGTTATTGCAATAGCACATTAGTATTTGGTGGAACAAATATTTAAATAAAACTGACAGTCCAGATTTAGTGTTCACTTCCTAAGCTATCAATTACGAGATTATGGGAACCATACATAGATTAGAAAGGTAGAACTTTTGTCTTAAACGGGTTAAATCACTGAGAATATTTTATAAACTCTATTCTGATGAAATAGGAACTTTCAATTAAATTCGATGATCGCAATAATACTACTGAGATAATGCTTCCCAGGAAGATTTGGATTTGGACCAAATGTTTTCGTAGTTATAAATTGATAATAGATTTGACTGTGGAATGGGGTTGGTATGTTTACGATATATATAACTCTTAATTACAATGAAAACCACCACAAATTAACCACATTTTAATAAACTGTATTTTTGGCCTAATAACCAGTTTTTGCTCATGTGTCAAAATAATCTGCAAACAGTTGATAATTGCAGGCCATAATTCCAAGCATGATTTATAATACAATTGAAAGGGTTTGAGATGTTTCAACTTATTTAAAGACTCACTTATAAATTTTAGGTAAAATTCTAAAATTGGTATTGAAGTTGAACTTTTAGAATGACCAATGTTAGCTTATTTTGCAATATAACCTAAGTATTGATTGACATATTGAATATATTAGAAACCTTATAATTATTTAGGTTTTTAAGAGAACCAATGTCATGCTATTAAGGCTAGCTAATTTGAACTTTGCGGCAAGGATATTAAGCTTAATTTCAATTTCACACCTTTCAGAGTAGAAAATTTACATTACAAGTCACAAATAAATTTGCAACTTACTTGGATGCATTAAATATTTTTATATTTTTTAAATGTTTTTATTTCCATGATTTTAATTTCCATGATTATTGATTCTGATCAGCCCTCGCCATTTAAATATTTTAATATTTGGAAATTTATTTATTCATAAATATTAATACGTACCTTAATGATAAAAGATAAAATTAAGAACGATAGTAAAATATTACAAATCTCATAATAATCGACATATAATTTTGAACTTGAAAAAATTAATCTTGAACTTGAAAAAGAAACATTATTAAAACTTCTACAATATTTTAGGTAGAAAATTATTGAAAAATATGTGTTTTAAATATCGTACAGTATGGAGAGTAGTAAAATTTTCGATTCCTTTCTTTTCAGGGCAATACTTTATTGAGACATTATCTTGGTTTAGTGTTTTTCAAAGTTTTACATAGAAGAGGAAAAAATAAATAAGAATGAAATATTTTCCTAAATTATATATCATTGGCTCAATTTATACCTCCGCTTTGCACCTCATCCTTGCTGTAGGAATGGACGTGCATCATTTAAATCAGTAAAATTGTTTACGAGAGATAATTAAACATTTTATGACCTATTGTTTGGTTAATATAAATCATTGGCTCAATTTATACCTCCGCTTTGCACCTAATCCTTGCTGTAAATTATAAATCATTGGCTCAATTTATACCTCCGCTTTGCACCTCATCCTTGCTGTAAATTATAAATCATTGGCTCAATTTATACCTCCGCTTTGCACCTCATCCTGCCTGTAAATTATAAATCATTGGCCCAATTTATACCTCCGCTTTGCACCTCATCCTTGCTGTAAATTATAAATCATTGGTTCAATTTATACCTCCGCTTTGCACCTCATCCTTGCTGTAAATTATAAATCATTGGCTCAATTTATACCTCCGCTTTGCACCTCATCCTGCCTGTAAATTATAAATCATTGGCCCAATTTATACCTCCGCTTTGCACCTCATCCTTGCTGTAAATTATAAATCATTGGCTCAATTTTTACCTGTGCTTTCCACCTCATCCTTGTTGTAGGAATGGGCGCGCATCATTTAAATCAGTAAAATTGTTTACTAGAAATAATTAAACCTTTTATGACCTATTGTTTGGTTAATAACATACTGACAATGTAGAAAAATTAAAGAAATTATTTAGAGCGATTTTTTGCAAAATTGTTTTTGTTTATAATACTCAAAAATATGAAATTAAAAATATTAAAAAAGCCTTAAATAAAAATGTTTTTCTAGACGGTGTGAAAGACATAGAGAAACGCACTCAGGCACGCACGTATGCTCCTACACGCGCACGAACTTACTCTTGCACGTGCAAGTGCAAGCACGTTTATTAAAATCAAGTTGTTTATGTTGCATTTATGTTTCAGAATCAATTCCTATCAAAAAGACACCTTTTTTAAGATCATACAATGCTATTATGTCCTTATCCAGCAGTACGCTGACTTCTTGAAAAAAAATATAATAAAAGTACCCCCTATACAAAATAAAAATATGAAGTTTTAGTTAAAATGATCAGATAATTACCCCTATTTTCAATTAAAATTGGTTGCAATTGTTGTTTTACTTTCCTTAGTCGACTGGACAATTTGCCAGTTCAACCTTTGGGCAACTTAGCTTTTAGTTTATTATGAAATAGAGCTTGTGATATTTCGGTAGAACTTTTTCATTCATCATAAATACAAATAGCAGATTGTGTTAGTTGAAGCAGAGAAATATTTTTATCTGCGAGTACCGGACCATCAAAATCGCAGAAACAGTCTGTGCGGAGGCTAAGCAAGTGGCGTAAATCGATTTGTTGATTCACAAGGTACGATGAGGAAAAAGGACTTTCCGAAGTTTTTAAAAAGTCGCCGTCCTCACCCTCCACTAGGGCAATCACCCCAATAATGAACTATGGTTAATTCTGTAGCGGATTTTATTCTTTGTTAAATTTGGCTTTAGGCCTGAGTTCGTGAATTTGCTATATTATTATTTTTATTGAAATAATTTACGGAGAGTGGGAAAAAGTGATAAATTGTAAGGATATATTTATAATGATTAGTCTCCTTTTAGCACACACTGTGTTACTTTACTGAAAATTATGGAATTTAAAGAAATACAATCTTGTGAAAATAAATATTCTTTTATAGTTATTCAAAATAAATTGACGTTTTAAAACAATTTTTTTTTCAATCAGCAAGTAACTGATCATATTCTACCAATCATTTTTTTCCCTTTTGAGCATACTTTTTCGATTTATCATCTCTTTATAGTTAAGTTGTTAATGAAAGTGAGGGTGATTGTTATTTAACAGCAATATATATTTGTCCCTTTACCACATTATAAATTTATGGTTCATTCACGCTTTAAAACAATTAAGTATCATTTTAAAAAAATATCTCCATTATAGGAAAATTTTACAACGTGGTTAATTGAAGGGTTGAATAATTCAATCAATTTAAAAACTGTTTTAATCAAAGTTAATGGACCAACATGTAGCTTTCTGAAAAAAAAAACTTAATAATTTCCAGGCATTTGTATCTTATCAAATAAGATTATTCCAATATTCCTTCTTAAAAAACTAACTGTTGACAATTTACCGATTAAAATTTATATATTCAAGTAAAAATACGGAGCTTACCTTGTCAAAGTGATGCTATTTGTCAAATTAAAACTGTACATATATGCAATGATAATCAGTTTAGCCTCGTAGGCATGATTAAACAAAAAAAAACATTCAAGCACATTTTGTAGTAACAATATTCCAAATACGCAATAACAACCTGTCAAATTTAATAACGGTCCCTTAATTTCTTGCAAAATTGTTAGTTAATAAAGAAATAAAGTTACAAAATAGTCAAATTTATAATATTAGGTATTTTTGATATGAAAATGATTATATCATTGTTTTATGAAATGATTTTCATCATAGATAATCTATATCTGAAGGTAGTAGATGTTTTACATTCTAAACTTAATTTGATGCAAAACAAGTTCTTTTAACAGACTTCAGAAAAAAGGAGAAAGTTCTTAATTCATTCGTATTTTTTGTGTATGTTAATTTATAACTCCAGCATTTTTCGGCCAATTTGGGTAATTCGTTTCTATCTGGAAAGGTGTACCTTCAAACATTTTCATGAGAATCATATGGTAAAAAATTGAGCATAAAAATCGAAAATACTATATGGAAGCCGTCAATAATGAATGGTACATATGCCGCCATCATGCTTGAGTGATATATGTTTAATTTTGTTTTTATTAGATTATATTATAAAAATAAAATTAAGTAAAATTAGGATATAATTAATGAAGGATATAAAAATGGTGATAAGAACTCTAGAGTAACAAAAAGTAAACTCATCGAGTTTGGAATAAAAGTGATAAAATAAATAATTACAAATGCTTGTAGCAATTAATATATTTCTAAATATAGATATGTAAGTAAGTAAGTTTATATAGCTACATACAAAGCTGCAAAGCAACTATAATATTAGTAAGCAGGTGGGTAGTAAGTATAAATATATCCCGGTATGAACGGCTGACTGCAGTCAAGCTAAACATGATTCATATATCTGTATTTACGCATATGTTCATATGCCATGCAGTGTATTTGGATTCCAATAAATGAAATAATATAGAATTATTTACAAGCCCATGACATTGTGGCTAATACAAGGTACCATAGTCCTTACTAATTAAAAAAGATATGAGGCAAAAAATATGTTTGCAAAATAAGATTGTGTCAACAAAATAATGTCGTACTGTTCGACATATTATGAAAATATATTGTAACTTACTCAAGTTGCAAGTTTTTTTTGTTAAAATCTCGGGGAATACAATTTTGTTTTGGAATTATAATCGTCTTGTATACCTAAACAGGTGAAAAATATTTTTTTTGGAATTTTCTGATATATTCAAGACGGTTTTGAAGATTGCTTTACATATTTTTACCCATAGTCAAATTTTCGATTATTTTTAATATTTATACCACATGGCTCTTAATAAATTAAGAGAAAGAGATATAAGTACAACTTGAAAGCTTTTAGCGTCTTTACAGATTAATTATAATGGATTAAATTTTATAATTAATGGGTATGGTCGTCAAAAGTATTCATGAATACCAATTTTGTCAATATAAATACGTAACATTAAATTGTGTATAAAGATTATATTCAAGGCCATTTCATAAATTTTTATTGTAAGGTTATTTATTTGTATACAATTTCCGTATAGGTACACTTATACAAATATTTCATTCTTTTCTTTCATTATCTCGAGTAGAGACGTTTTAATATAATCGTACATAAGTAAACATTTTTTTGTGATGAATATATGTTTCCTTTTTTAGAAGACTCGAACAAAGAATTTCGCAAAACAAAGAGAATTGGCGGCAGCATGACTCAAATTAATTCAGCGTCTATGGTATTTTCATAAAGCTACGGGTTTTTTAAATAACAAGTAATAATTAATGCGAAATATTAACAGATACAAAACAAAACATATGTTTCATATTAAAATGGAAAAAATGGACATATCACCTGTTTATACTGCTAAATAAGGAAAAAAAGAGTTTGGTTTATTCAATTTGTTGTATTTTGGGAATTTTCATGCAAAAAACTGCTAACAGTATGACATACTACTTTCATAATACGATAGCTTATGTTTGAATGTTATTACAATTGACAAATATTAATATCAAATTTCGTTAGTTGAACGTTAGTTTGTCAAATTGTTAAGATATAAGTTTTTTTCTACATATGAAATGTCTTTTCATCAGCCGGAGGCCTCCTCTGCTGGGCATAGGTCTACCCATAGATTCTCACAAAGATTTATCCCACACCGCTTGCATCTAACAGCTTCCCGCCACCTTTATCAGGTCATATTATAACTAAGAGTCTCTAACTAGAGTCTCTAACTCTGGTCATATTATAACTAAGAGTCTCTAACTATGCCTCTTCCGTTACGTTTAGCCATTCGTTGATTTTGTGCGTTATATGGCCTATGTTCTCTTCACATACCTATAATTGGATGATTTTTGGTGACCATATTTCTCCTACAGGTTGTTCATTATGGATAATATTTGGTAAATAAACTCAAGGACAACCCTTTTCTAGATTTTTACGATGCCTATAGTACAGGCCACGTCACACTTCGTTTGTGTTATCACTGGTAACAAAGGCCGATTAAAAACTTTATTTTTCGAAAATTAGTAAATTTTTTCCGAAGGCTGTCCGCCTTTTAGAAATTTCCCCGTATTTTCCAAGTCGAGTTAGATTCTCTTACGGATCTTATTTACAAAGTTACATTCACTTGGACAAATTTTCCTTGGTATATGTAGTGTACAAAAACTTTCTGTGTGTTATATATTACATACAAGAGTATGTAAATATTTTACTGATTAATATTACGTAAAATAAAACAAGACGTTTTCTGTGAATACTTGAAAAAAACTTTTATACTGGTAGCCAAAACTCAAAAATTCTATGACGCCTTTACAATGTATATTGAGTTATAGTAAGGGATAAGAGAGATATCAGTTTCATATTCCCGCTAATCAACAAATAAAGTTTCGTCTATGTATTGTTTAGTGTATCACTTGATGTTGCAAGAAAATACTTTACTAATTCTGGTCGACATATACATTTAAGTTGAAAGCGAATGCTTCCGCTCTATCTCTTTAAATGAAGAAAACTAAAACTTCCAATGACGTACATTTGTAAGACGTTATTAGTAGCAAAGTTAATGTAATCCTTATTGACTTAGGTAAAATGATTTTTTTGTCTTCGTTCGTTAACAGCCCACGCTACAAGCATGAATACACACGTGTGCACTTTCTCAGTACAAACTTACTGACGTCCCCTGTGTACGGACTTAGGGATGACCTTTTTGCCATGCCTCTTGAAAGGAACCAAGCAACCAATTCCTGGAGAGCGTGTTGTAAATTGGCTAAATATTAAATCAACAGACACTCTCGGCGGTGCTAAGCCATACAATTTTCTTTGCAATGGCCCATATAATGAATTTTGTACGTTTCTTTTTATGCACGTTACGAGATATAACAAGCTAGAGACAACTTAAACTATAAATGGTTAGGATAGCGCAACGTATTAAGAAATACAACGTATTTAAAGGTCCGGTAAAGAATAATAATCGTTGTGACAAAACCATGAAGAAGCTGTGTATTGGTGGTCAACACTGAAAATAAGGAGACTATATGCAACCCTTGTATCATCTTGTAGTTTTACCAATTCTCAGCAGTAGTTGTGAGATAAATACAGAGTATATGGTGGAAGATATTTTACGATAGGTACAGCAGACGTACGTGGCAACAATGAACTTATAAGTAATGAAGGCCTTGTAAAAGTTTAAGGTAAAATAGTGGAGTTATGCAAAAAAAAATTAAACGATTAGCTTCCACGATTAGGCGCAAGTAATGGTTCGGGAACTAAACTATAAAATATAAAATTTCACTGATTTTTCGAGAAAAGCCACCGTTCCGCAATTTCATTAAAAAAGAAATAACAAAAATTATGTTTTCCCAACATACGTACAATCCCCAGAGATCTCCCTTTCTATTTCAAAAGGCCGCGGTTCCTGATCAAGTTTAATTGTACTATTACCGTCAATGAAGCGCAAGTGCAAACATTAGAGGTAGTAGGGGTGTGCTTGGAAAAGTCATACTTCTTACATAGCCACCCCTATGCCACATATTCGCGTGTATTCAATATCTGAAATCTCCATATATTACTGTTAAATTGAAAGACCTAATATAGTGGTCTGTTCTGTGTTCAGGATCGATGTTTGTCTAATGATAAATACTCTTTAATGTATCCTTGTAAGTTTCTAACTATAAATAACGCGACTGAAGCCGCGGGAACAATAAATAGTTCTTTCCTTGTTAGTTATTTATTTACATTTTCTGTGCGGTTATAAAAATTTCACAGAAAAGAGTGAGGTATTAAAGGAAATACAGAATTGAAATTATAAAGCTATTGCTATTAAAACTTGCTTGATATGTATTTCCCTAATACCTACCGAATACTGTACACATACCGATGTATATACGTTAGGTAGACATGCGCATCTGTTTCGACCTCCTGTATTGAATTACGTTACGTGTGACGTTAAGTGGAGCAACATTGTCAGTTTTAATTTGCGTAGGTGACTGAAAAAATTATTATCTTCGATTTATTTTCGGTCATTGCTTCATTTATTTTGCTTAAATATATTGCCACCGTATACATATATGTATTTATATAATACGTACATATAAATTTATGACTGGCATCAAGGTGAGAGCACACCTGCTGATGACAGTTATGGCAAAACTGTACAAACCGAGTTAAATTATTTTGTGAACAGCGAATGGGTTTTTGGTAATATCATTATTTTGTTATTTTTAACTATATATATATATATATACCTATATATATATATATGTGTATATATATATATATATATATATATATATATATATATATATTATCAGTTTTGTGATTATTTAATCAACAAAGAAGCTCTTATTAGTATATTAAAGCGGAATACTGTGGAGCATGTCTTTCATATCATCGACTTCTGAGATATGTATTAATTATCCAACTGTACGAATTCTATGGTACTATATATGGTTTTGCAATAGTTCCAGTAATAAGACATAGATACAATTTTTACAGAGTCCAGTTTTTAATCTTAATCGAATAGAAATTAAATAAAGTCGTTAAACAAATATGTGTGGGGGGGGGGTTGTGTATGTATTAGTGCGTATGTGCATGCGTGCGTTGGTGTGTGTGTGCGGGCAAACTCCAGAATTTTGGGTATTTTTTTATATTAAACATGGCATTGAAATGGCTTATCTGAAAATTTTGTTTGAATTGTAAACAACCAATTTTGACAAAATTATTTTAAAACGCCATAAATGAACATTAGCCAAAAAATAATTAAATTTCTCGTATATTGTTTTTGGTTCTTTGTTGGTGGTTGGATCTTTTTCTTAATAATGTAACCAATAAATGTAATCAAACCTATACGTTCGTATAAATTGGAACGTGCCATCGTCTTTTTTGAATGTACGAATATAGAAGTGAAAGTTGAAAATAGGATAAAACTGTATTACATATTTTTTCAGGTCAATAATTTTTTAAATAATCGAATATTTCTTTCCGTTAACGTTTTTTTCTTAAAGCTAACAAACTTTGATTGGGTTCAAGTATTTAATGGTTTGTAGGCAATTAAACATACGATTATTCTAGTCTAAGTCTCAAGATTACGCATAACCAAATCAAAATGGTTTTGTGTAAATTTTGCAGCGTACCATAAAAAGTGTAATGTTAAATGAGGGCAGTATTCTTTGTTAGTTTATTGCCAAAGATGTGTTACTAAATAAATAATTACTTAAATGTTCGTAAAGCATTTCAATTCTTAATAATTCTTAAGTTTGGCTCAATAAACTGTCAATTGTTTTTATACTTGGTCACTGGTTGGTCGGTTATATTGGTAAGTAACTTTTAGTATTTTTTATTCGATTATATTTTATTATATTTAAGTTAGTATTAAAAATCTGCATATTTAACTATATAGTATTAAAATATCTGCATATTTAACATATGGAACTACAAAGTTTTAATAAAATTCGTCCAGTGCTTTTTGCTTGTTACACGCTGAGACACCACCTCATTAGCATTTTGTTTTATCAGTCGCGGAGCCCGTTATTAATATATTTGTCACAGAATATTATTATTGCACACCTCACTAGACAACTATAAAAGGCGGGACGCATGACAGTGTGATGTGAAATATAATATTCATATCGCAGAGGACTCTACTATCTCAGGCAAGTAATCGTCTTCAATATATCTTATCAAAATCTTGTTATAGTTCTCACATAAATCAGGGGATTTGCTTAAGTTTTTTTTTTCAGTGCCATAAGCCGACGTTGAACTACAATAAGAGAAATGCACAGTTCCGTTAGATCCTTCAAAAAAGTTAAGAAAACAGTATATCTTCTATCACTGGAGCGAGTTACAGATACAATTTTTGAATGCGGTCTCTTCTGAACTGCAAAATATAGGTTAGGTATTTCTTCGAACTGCTAACATTTAAACACTAAATCGTTGAGTGCATGCCGGTAAATGAAGCAGCCGCTTGAAATTATGTATCAGGGTAGTCCTCCATCAATACTAATCCAAAGGTGGTCAATAAGGTAGGAAAGGCAGACCTGCTTGATTTTATCTTATTTACCAAGAAAATATGTGGAAATTTTAGGTGCTTAGGACCACATCTACGTCTCCAGGAATATTTCGTGTCTTCCTTAGTGACTGAACACTAACACAATCTAAAAAATTGCATGTACGCTGTATTTATTATTTGGATATACACTCGATATTTAAATTAACGTGACCAATAACGGGTTGCAATTATGAACAAATTCCTTTGAAAATTGAGTTACTCAATGGAATTATTGTCAGGTTAAATTGTTTGCAAAATTTGGTATTGGTAAGACATCTTAATATGATTTCATGAATATTTTTCTGTTTATCTTTGAATATTTTTGTTTTATACATTTACGCAGTTGATAGCAGAATTGTAGAATTAGACTTAACCTCAAAACGCAGTGACAACGACAAGTCTTTAGGCTGTTGCATTACGGTATAAGCTTGAATTATTTTTTCAATTGATTTTGTATTTGCAAATTATTTAAATGTTGTATAATTCCAGTGTACATAGAAACGATCTTAAAACATCATGGCCGACTTCAAGTGCCATCCTATGCTGCTCGTTACACCGGAACAGGTGAAAGCCATACGAGAAGATGTGGGCCTCACCGACTTGGAAAGTTTAAAAGAAGTTATGGAGCACGTTTCGGAGTGGTTCGCTAAGGAGAATCATTTGCCCAATATGACTTTGGGTAGGCAATTTTTATCAGAAGTTGTAGCAATAATGTATTAGTATCGACAAGTTTTCAGCCTTCTTAATTATTTATTTAATACCTGTGAAACTTTTGTTAAATATTTAAGTATATATAACATAATATTCTTAGTTTCTTTGATGAAATTTTGTTATTTGTGGGTATTACATAATTTCTTGATATGCCTAATTTATACCTTTCAATTTTAGATGAAAAAGTCATCGAAAATATGTACATAAGTAGGAAGTGCTCTCTGGAGCAGACAAAAAGGAAATTAGACATGTTGTTCACCATGAAGTCGTTGTTACCAGATTACGTCATACCACGTGATCCCCTCTGTCCAACTATGGAAAGGATTTTCGAAAATTGGTAAAAATAATTATTTATTCACTGATTACTATTACAGCTTTACGCTTATCATGTCTCATTATTATGCACCAGTCACAGTTCAGAGGAAAACAATATAGCCTCAATAAAACCAAATCTATAAATGAGAAATGTGATCAAGATTAACCATATTTAGTTAGAAAAGAGGCTAAAAATATATTGCACGATATGTGGAAGAACTAGAAGAATTAAAATTAAAAATTCGTAAGAATTTATTTTAATGAAAAAAAAGTACTGAATGCTATCATAACCATAGAGTAATGTCGATAATGGATAAGAAATAAAATATTGTATTGATGTCTATTCATAATTAAGGTACAATCAAGCAAATAGTATGTGAAATTCTCTTATTTTCATTTTTAGAAGGAATAAATGAAACTCATTATAAGACCATTCATGTGTGAGTCCACTTTTCCATTATTCCGTGTGTAAAATTCGTTTTTTCTCAGAAACAGTTCGACGTAGAAATATTGAATTTGGTATAATAATAAAGTACACTCACTCGCGTTTATTTTTCCAATAGAAGGAGTGACAAATATTTTAAAATTATTTAGTTTAGAATTTGTTCTTTTGTAATTATTATAAGTGGAAGAATGTCCACAACAATGTTCTCACAAATAGGTTTACTTGTGATTTGGTATTACCATAAAGTAAATTAGTCCGAATATACCTGAATAATTATCAATCGTAAATTCTTGTAGTGAATATACTAAGGGAGAAATTATTATTTTTTATTTTCAATTTGATGACTAATGTCACGTTTCTAGGATTGCCTAATATGTCTTCTATTATATTGACCTCATCAGCATTACTGAACACTTTGTTATGTCAATTGTTTAACAAAAATCGCTCACGCCCAAGATAGAGAAAAAAATAAAATTAAGTTAATGAAAATATCGTAGTGATTTATTTCTTTTGGTTCATTTATGTTTCTTTTTGTAAAATCACCTCACACCTCTAACTTATTTAATCTTTTCATTATTCTTTAATCAGTTTACAATTAAAAAAAATCTCTTTAAAATCCTTACTGTTAGAAAGCAACAAGCAGACGTGATTGAAAGTATTAACTATTCTAATAAATATTATGTGTGAATCTATATCTTATACATTCATTCGTTTATTGTGGAGTAATATTACATCAGTTTGTCCATTTAGTAAACAACTTTTAACAATTACTTTAATTTTAATTATAATTGTTAATTCTAAAACAATTGTCATCTGTGAAAACAATTATTTTCAGTCATGTTGTGCCGCTACCAAAGTTGGCTCCGGACAATACACGAATTACAGTCTTCCAAATTCGTCACCCGGATCCCGATAAGTTCCTATGTATGGATTGGGCAAGATTGATGAACCTGGTAAGAAAGTTATTTATTAATATAATAATTCATAAAGACATACATTTCAAGCAAAAATAGATTGCTAGAAATTTAATGTGTGTATTTATACTGTACTGTTTTACAGACTGGAAAAGAAGGAAGGTTGAGTGAAATAAAGAAAACTGTACGTGCTTCTATTATGAACTAATCTATAAGTATTGCGCCGTGTTCTGACTGTTTATTCGTGAGGAACATCAAATAGACGTTGCTTAGTTATAGTTGCTAGCTTTTGTGTGAATATGTTTTTCGAAGCGGGGAAAATAAATACAGAGTATTATTTAAAGACATTTATTTTTAATTGCTTAATTGTAATTTACTGAGTATAATCTGTAATATTTCTTCTGTTTCGTTATTCTTACCTTTACCCCTAATACAAGATCAAATTTTTCTGATCTTGACGCGCTGTTTTGCCTGATTTTAAACAATGTCATCACAAGGATGTAGATTTCTCATTTCTGTTTGAATATTTGTCAAGAAAGTTGCCGGGGCTTTATATAATTTTTTTGTCTTCTCTTATAATTAATCAGACTTAAGTTATTATTTTCACTCATATTAGTTTGCCAATTGATTACTTTTTATCTTACTTTTATCTTTTTTTTCGTAATTTTGCACTTTAGTAACCCTTTAATATTTTAAAAATGTGATTTTTGAATTATTTTTAAGGAAAGGTTAATTTTTTTCTACTAAGTTACTATAATGCGTAGGAAGGAAAAATGTTGACATAATTATTTTGTACTCACGGTATCCAAATCACACAATAACTACATTTAATTTTGAAAGATAATCGCATTATATGTTAAGATAATGCTGTAAAAAAGGTAAACGGTTTTTTGTGTTATATATTTATGTGAGTCATCTATATAAAACGAAACTCATATCGGTTAAATATTCATAGTAATGGAGTTTTCAAGTCTTTATAAGAAATAATAATACAATATTCTTTTTGTTCTTTCAGTGCTTCTGCTTTATAAACTTAGATCTATGTTGTACCATATAATCATATAAACTGAGATCTATGGTATTCCATATAATCATATAAACTTAGATCTATGTTGTACCATATAATCATATAAACTTAGATCTATGTTGCACCATATAATCATATAAACTTAGATCTATGTTGTACCATATAATCATATAAACTTAGATCTATGTTGTACCATATAATCATATAAACTTAGATCTATGTTGTACCATATAATCATATAAACTTAGATCTATGTTGTACCATATAATCATATAAGCTTAGATCTATGTTGTACCATATAATCATATAAACTTAGATCTATGTTGTACCATATAATCATATAAACTTAGATCTATGGCATTCCATATTATCATATAAACTTAGATTTATGTTGTACCATATAATCATATAAACTTAGATCTATGTTGTACCATATAATCATATAAACTTAGATCTATGTTATACCATATAATCATATAAACTTAGATCTATGTTGTACCATATAATCATATAAACTTAGTTCTATGTTGTACCATATAATCATATAAACTTAGATCTATGTTGTACCATATAATCATATAAACTTAGATCTATGGTATACCATATAATCATGTCTTATGTTTTTACAACCGTTCATATTGTTGAATCTGGGACATATAAAATAAACGTATTTACTCTCACCATTCAGCAAGTATTACTTCTAGCTAATGAAAGAATTATAGTGTATATCGGCTCGATATATTATGCGAGTGAGTGGAAGGGGAATTATTCTCTCTTGCGGTTTTGCGAAGTTTTTCACAACAATTTCCATGTATTCTTGAACAGAACTTTCATATTTGTTACAAATATAAGTTTTTCTGGCCCTATTACAACTTCCTAAATAATATCAAAGTTCTCTTTCAGAAATAGAATAAAATAACACGATGTGTTTCTTAGTTTTGTAAGTTATAATATGTGTTAGATTTAAAAAAATATTATTTTTTATAAACAGGTATTTGAATATCGACTTCATAACGACTACGCGGCTGGCGATCGTCTTTTAGCAGACTATGGCAATTTAACATTACCGATTGTACTAAAATTAACACCTACCTACTTCAAAAATTTGGAGATATTTTTGACGGTATGTACGTAACTAACTATAGTGAAGCTACATTAATACGGCACAACTAATTTTAAATAAATTAAAAGATATATTTTCAATTAGTTAATTGAAAACGAATAGTAAAATTCCAAATATTGGTCAACTAAAAAGCCTCAGGAAAAATTAAGAACGTAAAGTTCGCCTTTCAAGAGACCAACGGGAGAAAAAGAAAACGCAAATGCATGAAGGGTCAAATTTTACAAGGGCTCTGGTTCAAATTTTATTAAACCATTAAAGGGAACCTTGAATATTTGGGTGTTATATTAGTATTACTATTATTTAGTTTCGGGTGCTTACTATACTTTGAAGGGTCATAGTGAGTAAATTTGTTGACAAATTCAGAAAAATCTAATCTAGTTTTCACGAAAAATGGTTAGCCTAATGAGTATAAAAACTATAATAATGAAAATTTATTACAAAATCGATGACCGTCGTTACTCTCCGATCACGTATGAATTAGCTGAGAATGGAAAACTCTGAAAAGAAAAGCTCAAAGGAACAAACGCTATAATAAAAATGTTTACAACGAAATCATTAATTGCGCTTTGATGAGTTGTTCCAATGCCTGTTCAACTGCAACAATCGCGAGTCAGCAACGACTAGAGCGCTGTAAAACATAATAGACGTAAAAGAAAGAAAACGGAATAAAAATTGCATCAACAGAATGTACAGTGCGCAAAATATACTAAATACTTATTGTCTCTCAAGACGCTTTTCAAGACCAGAACAGAAGCACTTCAAGTTAAGACCAACCACAGTACAGGAAGAATGACATCAGTAAGAAAGTTTCGATCTAGAATCCAAATCAATAGAAAAGTTATTGAATGTTATGTCTATAGTTGTAGATAGACGTTGTAGATTCCAAAATACTTGCGGTCTTGTAAACAACACAGTCTTCCCTATTTACCCATTAAGATTAGTACACTTTTAAAAAACTTTACATTATTCAGTAGCTATCACTGTCACAAAGTCTTGAAGGTCAAAATTTCTTTTTTCTCTCATGGCCAAAAGTTTATTTATTTTTCCTAATTATTCATCTAATATTTTTATATTAGAATGAAGCAACTCAAATGTAAATTATTTAATTTATTCTTACGAGTAATTACTTTTTAATTGTTCATGTTTATTTTTAAATTGTGACCTCTATATTGTCAATAATATTGTTACAATTATACACTCTTCGAAAAAAATACTTCTGAAAATAAATTAATTTTACAGCAATTATTAGGTACTCCATTGTTTTCATCTTTCCGAATTTAATTTGACGTTCAGGCAAAACAATTTTTTGATCAGTGATTAATAATAATTATTTATAATTTATTAAGAACAAATTACCAATTTTTTTAAATGTGACTGCAACATACGTATTGCAATTATGTGCCTAGAATTTTGATGAGTTTTCTATATGCTTTAACGTTACATATGTATAAATTTGACGTATTGTTGATGCTTCTTAAAAATTAATAAATAAATATTGTTTTTGCAGCGATGTTATGGAGGTAGAATGAAAGGTATCCATATCATCAATGCCCCTTCATTTATAAATCGCATTATGACCATATTCAAGATAGGCTTCAAACCCAAATTGTTCAATAGAATAGTAGTTCACAATTCCTTGGAAGATTTACATGCAGTGTTACCCAAGGATATTCTACCAAAGGATTTTGGTGGTATTGAGCCTGCAATTGACGATATCGCTGGTAAGGACTTTAAAATTTATATTTATTCTTTTGCAAAATTCACTTTAAAAATTGTCATTACTAGGTATTACTAGGTATGTAGCTGGATTTGGCATGATGGAGAAATGCAATGAAACTGCTTCACTTATATCTTTGTTTTATCATTTAACGTCGGAAATAAATATCAGAAGAAATAAAATTCAAGAAAAAATTAGTCCAGTTCTTCATTTTATAGGATCTTAATATTTCACATTTAATGTGTTGTGGTTGGCTGCTGTCATGATATCCTTCCATTGTGAATATTGTTTTTAAATATTGAATATATTTGGCGTTAATTTTGTAGAACTTCATTATTTACAATTAAATGCCGTAAAAAAAGCGAAGAAGATTAGCTCTTCTTCAGAAAGTAGAAATAATACAACTACACGTAGTTTAATTTCATTGTGAATGTTGTTTTTTACTAAAGTTTAAACCAAGTGGGGAATTTTCACTGTTTCTGTATGTATTATATAACTAAGAGGCTTCAGTTTTAGTAGTATATTTCTATTCAAAAACCTTTCGCGGTATTCCCGTCCAATCTTTACAATTACTAAATTTATAAATGATTCGATATCTCACTTTCATCAAACGTTTTTTTCCAACAAACGTTTTTTTCCAAGTACTTAGTTGTACATATTGAGAAATACGTTTTACTGACATGCAGGTGTTTGAGAAAAAAAAAGAAAATGGTATATTTACTAATGTATACAAATTACTGATTATAAATGTTTATAATTTACTTACCATAAGAGAGATATATTTTGGATCAGGACAGCCGACATTTAGAAGCGGATAAACGGTATTTGTCATGGAAAACTTAATTATTATACAGTGTGCCTACATAGTGGAATTATGAAGAGACGAAGAACATATTGATAGACCTACTTTTTGTAATTGGAAGTTAAATATAACTACCATACGAGCATATGCCCATACATGCATATATATATATATATATATATATATATATATATATATATATATATATATGTATATATATATATATATATATATATACATATATACATATATACATATATATATATATATATATATATATATATACATATATATATATGGAGATGTCCTACGGATTAAAATTATGCAATGAACCGAATAAATATATGTACATGATATACACGTCACAATCAATGATTCTTTCATAAGAATAGTTACGAACTGGTTACTTAACGAGCGTAGGTTTAGACGAAATCTATACTCTCGGAGTTTACACAATATAATGAAATCCGTCAAAAATTTCTGCTGACAAAGAAATATAGACACGGATAAGGATGAAAAGAGGAGTAGAGGAACATATAGGTAATTGTGTATGTATGAATTGAAATGAATATTTGTACGTCTATATGAGAGTGCTTATGTATATATGAGCATGTATGATTATTTTATATTTAAGCTTCATATATTAAGCATTAAATATTTTTGCCCCAATATTATTGCGTGTTATTGATGGAAATTACAATAAGAAATGGTTTTACACCTCCAGGCCAGTTGTTGATGGTTTTTTGGAGCATGTACAAAAACTAAAGAGTTAAAATGTATTTGGATCTTTTTGGGTATAAATTTTTTGGTTAATAAAATACGCAAGTAAAATCATTGTTAAGGTCGGAGCGCACCCTCTTTTTTAAAAGAATTTAAGAAAAGTTTTTATCGTTTCAATTCGTAACTTGTATTTTTTTTCTCAAGGTTTCATAAAAAAATGTAATGTTCTGCGATTGTCCGATGTTATGTATATCACATATGTCGGTGTGTATATTGCTATTAAACGAGTATTTATGAATGTCAAATTGTTTGCATAGGAACCAGGTAACCAGATATCCAGGAAGCGAACACTGAATTAATTTTTGATTGTTTGGATACGCTCTTTTATACGCCAAAAGTAAAGCATGACAATGCTCTATATACTAGACACGGCAATGTACACAACTTGAGAAAGCGCATTATGACAGGGACACCGTAACTGCGTGACAGTGTGAACGACAACGTGACTGTGCATACCCCGGATGCTCCGCGCTCTGCACTGTGGAATTAACAAAACAGTCCGTGCCTTGACGCATTTTACAGTTTGCCGTCGACCGCCTTAGGATGCAGAGAAGGAGCTCTCCGCGCACCATGTTGGGTTATGATTACATCATTCTAATCGAGATATAGCGATATGCGGACTGCAGGCTTCCCACTTCGCTGCCGAACTCCTCTGTTCGAACAGTGGAACACTTATTCGAACAGTGGAAGCCTGATATTGCCTTATTATTTGATATTTCCTTATATGGTTATTTTAAATCGTTTTCAGCATTTAACAATGTGTGTCTGTTACCGTTTGGTATGTGGGATAATTGCAGCTACATTTACAGCGGTGAATTTTTTTGACAATCGGTATTAATTATGTGACTCTAATTTATCGAATAGTGTCGTAAGTTATTTAATACACGATTTGAAAGATATTTAAGTATGATTAGAAAATAACATTGAGAATTCAGCAATTAAATTAGTTAACTGTGTTAACTGAAGTTTTTATGCAAGTTAAACGAAATAATTTAATTTAAAATTAGACTGCTGATGCCTAAATTACTTACCTACCTTTATGACAATTTTTTAGACTTTTCTAAACTATAATTGTAAAATCAAAATTCACTTAGAAGTTTAATATTTTACGAACCGCACACAAAAACGAAAAATTGAATACTATTCACCATTTCAATTTTTTCAAAACACTCCAAAAAAAATTCATCTGTCACATATATGGAAAGATACAGCATTTTTGTATACCCACAAGTTTATACTTGTAATATTCCATTCACATAGGTCTAAAACTATGAAAGTGTGATGTACAGACGGACGGATGGACATAAAAGCATGACGAAATCATAAAAGTTGTTTGTATTACTACAGAATTTTAAATATAAAAACAAGTAGTATTATATATATTTGCAATAAATTCCATTCATCTTGTTTTCAGCTGAGTGGTACAAAGAATTCTGCAAACCTGAAAATAGACAGTTCCTAATAGATTCTGAAAAGTGGAAGTCAGACGAGAGTAAACGAATTGGTGGCGGAATGACATCGGGAGAATTTGGTGTGAACGGTACCTTCAGAAAATTAGAAGTTTTCTGAAAAATAGGTGTGTCAACTGAGTGAAAAGAAAATTTTTTATTTTGTAAACTAAATTGCTATATTGTTTTTTCCCCGCTTATAAACATTATAGTATATTTTAATTTTGTATATTTCGTAATATATAAGTTCAGTAAAAAAATTATTTAACTAATTATATAGATGAAAATATATTCAAAAATATAGATTATTTCTGTTGGTTAAATGTAAATAAAAACAATTTCTTGGTTACCGAATTAATTACAATTGAACAAACAAGTTTAGGAATAGAATTCGTGACCACTTTTTTAAAAATAACTTATTATTATTTCAAAAATAAATTCGTTTCCATGTTATAATTAAGTTACACTAACAAATACAACGTTGCCTACTCAAGGACATGCCTAAGGTCTAGTTGCTACTTCTTTTAGTATCCTAGAACCACATATTATTTTGTCGACATATTGACTCAATATGGCAGAATGTACGCCATATTGAGTCAATATGTCGATCTAAGCACTAAACTCACAACATTCTCGTGAAGAGAGCTTATATCATTACTTTACTTTTATTTTTGCAGTATTTAGTTCAGACGTTCCTTATAACAGTATGATAGTATATATAATTTTCCAGAAGCAGCCTTCAATAAATAGGCTAATTTTCGAAATGCACAAGTTCTATGCTCAAAAGCCTGCTAAGTGAGTCATTTTTACATCCAAATACAAACGGAATATCACACAACAGGAAAATAGTATAAGTCCATTTCAGTTTATAAAAAAAACTAACATTTTGATCAATTTAAATCGATTTAGGAACATCTCCGATCTAAATGAATTTAAGAAAGATAATTAAGAGTAATAATATATTTCCACTTTAAGCTGATAAGAAATATTTGATAACCGGTTTTATGCCAATTTCATACAGTTGTATTGAACCTCGTAATGAATTTTGAAAAATTAGAAATCAGTGACCTTGAAATCATTTCTATTTGAGACTTTACTTATTAACATACCTATTTTTACATGAGTTATAATTTATATTACCACCCTTCGATTACCACATTGCTGAAATAGTTTATATGTATGTTTATAAGTAATAGTTTAGACGTAATATTTAAATCTTGAGAACACTTCTCAGTGATAAACCAAATTAAGAAATAGTAGAAAAACCAGAATTAATAGGAAACTGATGAAAATTAAAATAGCAACAGGATATATTTTGAGGCGTCAAAAGTCTTCATATTTCATTTGAAAATTTTGATTAGGTCCTCGCGTAAATTATTGATCAGTTTAAAATAAATGCACAGTCTACTCGTAATATTGTACCCAAATGTTTGTTTGTTGGCCAGGTATTTTTTTTAATTTTATTTAAGCAGAGGAACTATTTCAGCAATGTGGTAATTTAATCTCGTTTCTTGTGAAGTTATTGGATGCCAAAAACTTTTACATCGATTGCACTTAGACCATAATATGCAGACAAAGGGTTAGGTCACAAAACAAATTAAAAAATCTTAAACAGTTTCGTCACTTAACAACCATCGCTTACTTCTATAACATCAAGATCTGAATTTCTTTATGTAATAGGTCTTTATTTATGACATTTATGGTTTTATGTACTGCCCACCAAATCGTTGTCTTCGATTTGGTATGGAATTATAAATTTAGATACTTCAAAGTCACGTCAATTCTATTTCAAAATTTAACGTTAGTCTCTTGTTTATTTTTTTGGTACTCCATCATGGCAGTATCGTATCGCAAACAGCATGCAAGGTCAATATATTAGTAGATAGATCTTGGAATATTATGTAATAAGCAATAATGGATAAAACCTACCAATTTTTGGTATAAGGCAACAAGAAAAACGACTATTGAGGTGTTTTTTTTTAATGCAATTACATCCACGAAAAATACACGTCATTTTGATTGCCAATAAATAACATAACAAAGATTTATAAACATTTATAACAATAAAACAAATACATAACAATACCAATAGCTACAACAACGTATTTAAGAAACACATAACACCTAAAATATATGAAAATATTTAAAGTATAATAATATTTTTTTCCGCAATACATTTAGCTTTGTGGGTTGCGACTTAAGTCTACCACAGATGGAGTCTATTATAACACGTAACTATCACCAGACGTTGCTGTTTGTCCACCCCCTGGTTTATAAGTATCTAAATATGTACGCAACCCTAGTAGTGAGAGTTCTACTCGTGCTTAACGTAGTTTTTATCAATACTTTGTTATTCTGAATTGTAACGTTACAGTGGACCATAATCTACTTAAAATCTTTTTCAAAATATAAAATTTCAAACATAAAAATATTTCTGAAATCGATCTTGTGATTCCAGAGATTAGCGTAGAAAGAAACAAACGAACTTTTTTTAAATTTTGATACCAACAATTAGAGTTTGTCAAAATAAAGAAGACCAAAAGGGGACATTCAGTAAACTAGAAAAACGCGTGTAAAATCGCCCGTCGATTTTCTTAACCTTACAATATGAAAGGATTCTGAGTCGAATTTAAATCTAATAATGCACATGTGACTACTGATACAGATATACGATATGTCTTTTACACAACTACGTCAAATTTATTTTTACTTTCATCTGATTCTTAATTTCGGAAGTTATGTGAACTTGTTGAAAAGTTCCAATAATTTATTTTTGTGTTTTAATGTGCTACGGGTACCATATAATGGTTACTTTATCTTATTTTTTTTGATGAATTTTTGTCCGTAGCACCTTTTATTTCTGAATACCCTAAACTTCAAATATAATAAATACAAATTAAAACACAAAAATAAATTGTTGGTACTTTTCAACAACTTATGTGTCCCGAAATTAAGAATCAGATGAGAGCAAAAATAAATTTGACGTAATTGTGTAAAAGACATAATACTTTATGTAGCAAACATTTCAACCTATTATTATCAGTGTAATCTAAACTATTTTTTCTTCTAATCTAATATCTAAGACATGAAAAATAAGATTTGAAGAGAGTTATAAAAAAAGATTTGTAATAAGATATTATTAAAATCGTAAATCAGTTTCACCGTTGTAAGGTAAAATCTAAAATTTTATGGGGAATGGCCAACTTTTATCAAAATTAATTCTGCATTCGTTTTATTATTTTTATATGAAGATATAATTAGTGGACAATTTAGCTAATATACTCAAAAATATCTTTTGTTTGATATGTTAAAACCAATATTAATTTTTGATATTAGTTTTCTTTTTTCTTTTCCAAAGCATGGAGGAATTAATAGATCTCTACAAGATTTGCCGAAACATCTCATATCGACATAAATTAAACGTGTCAAAATAATGTACATTTCGTCTTTGCGTCAGTTTTTATATCACCAAGTATTTTTTTAAAAATCTACTTTTTAAACCATTTACCTACATCTATCTACGTAAGAGAGTATGGTTTTAAATATACTAAAATTTTCCTTTATCAGAGCCCATCAACTGTAAGATATCCTAAATTACAATAAAAGCAATAACTGAAGTAAGTTCAAGTCATAATGAGATGATTAATTGCGCGCAGGGAAAAGAGTGGGCCGCTCGAGTGGAAATTCTATGTCATTTTTCTTCTTTTGTGAACAAAAAGTGTATTAACTTCTATTGAATTGAGCTTCAACACAGTAAAAACTTATTATCCTTATTACATATTATATAAGTATGTATTTTGCCTTTTGTGAAGAAAATATTCGAATGCCCTGATTGAAAATATCTTTTAAGTAATAAGTTTCTTGAACACAATAGTTCTTGTCAAAAAAAACTTGTATTATATAAGAACGAGGAAAATAATAATTGTAAGTTTTTAAAGTAAATTAATTATAACAGAAATAACTCAATCATATATACTTGAATATATTTCGCTCTGTATTGTACTTAGGTATGTTCGGTTAAGCAGTATTAAAAAGATCACGAAACGTATAGAGATCTATTTGTAAAGTTTAAGATATTTGACTACGACGTGTATGAAAAAATATGTAAAATATAAAGTATATGATGAGTTTATGTGTGTATAAATTTCATTAATATCTGATAACATCGTTCGATCTAATAAATTCTTCTGTTAAATGTTCCTTTCAAGTGTTGAAACCAAGTTTTCAAGTGTTGAAAAAGTTATTAAATATCTAATATATTAGCAAACATTAAATCTCAAGAAAAGGATGCAATGCTTGATGCTTTAATAAAAACTGGAGATAGCACCTTAAGAAATATATGTAGAAGGTTCAACGATACCCACGTACACGAAAATAAATAAGTGCAAACAGGGTTTTTAAACACAATTTTGTACATGAAAGCATTATATAAAATAATAATGCAAACTTGTTCTAAAAAGGCTTTGAAAATAAAAGAAATGTAAAATTTTCCTAAAAGAAAAAAATTATCGGTGAAATCTTGGATCTAGTTAAATAGTAAATTAACTTGTTTCTTAATAGAGGTGACTTATATTTTACCACATCTAAATAAAAGTCGTCAATTGTAAACAGTGATAATATTCATGTATTTTTAATCTAATGTACTGATTTTGTCTCTTCTCCACTGAATAAAATGATAAAGTAAATGGTATTATTTGTAAAAATGGATGGACGCATATTTATTATTCCATGCCACTACATTTTCTGAATAGATATATCCTAAAGTTGACATATCGATATGTATATTTTAGTAAGAATTAATAATAGGCTATTTTTTCTCAAGAATGTAAAGTAGTTTCTGAGGGATATCATTCATATTTTATGATGTGGGAAGCTAATGAATAGTTTCCCACTTGGCCACGTAATATTTTCTGTAAGGAAAATCTCATAAGTTTGATTTTCACTTATGCCAACTCCTACCGTGTATTCCGAATTCCCAAATTCAAACGTTATTCCCGTTTAATGCATAAACTATTTACTTCCTTTTATAAATCTACCAGCGTGTTTATACATAAACCTCCTTTTATAAATCTACCAGCGTGTTTATACATAAACTTCCTTTTATAAATCTACCAGCGTGTTTATACATAAACTTCCTTTTATAAATCTACCAGCGTGTTTATACATAAACTTCCTTTTATAAATCTACCAGCGTGCTAATACATAAACTTTCCTTTATAAATCTACCAGCGTGCTAATACATAAACTTCCTTTTATAAATCTACCAGCGTGCTAATACATAAACTTTCCTTTATAAATCTACCAGCGTGTTTATACATAAACTTCCTTTTATAAATCTACCAGCGTGTTTATACATAAACTTCCTTTTATAAATTTACCAGCGTGTTAATAACCTGGGTCTGTAAAAAGATTATATGGAGACAAATATTTGCCTCTATTGACATTATTTTGATTCATAGTAGTTTATTTCATAAATCGAGTTTACAGTAATGTAGTATATAGGCAGGAGCTAATAAGTTACATAATTTAACTCCAATAGAAAGTATTATATCTCAGCATAAAAGTGTTTTTACAAAGGTTAATTAAAAATTCACAAGACTAAAAATTATAATTCTACATATTTACTTTGATTATGATATTACTATATACATATACTCATTGTGAATCTAACTCAATAAATATATTTTCAAAATTTTTTTTTCGTTTACACTCGAAGTCCTTAAATGATTGGCTTGAAGACTGACGACAAATAAAACAAATATTATTTTGAGCTCTTCTTCCTGCCACTATTCTCTAGTTTGTAAATTACAAATATTGAATTCATAAAATTTGTACTTAATGTTTAAAATTATATCCCGAATTCAAAGCAATTCGGCGAAACAGTTTTGAGTGTACAAAATGAACGATAAATAAAAATTTCTAACGTGTATATATGCATGTGTGCGGCGTGTCATTTAAAAAAAAGATATAACCAAAAGTTTTCAAATATTTCAATTTCAAATTTTCAGTTGTATTTTGAGCTGATAGAATTATTAAAAAAAAATTAAAGAAAAATAAAGATAAAAATTGCTGTATGCATTTTATTTAGAAAATTGTGATTACTTACTTTCTTTATGAAAGAGAAATCGTCCATTTTTAATTTTTTTCTGATTCTATGAAGAATATACGGTGGAAAAATATATTTCCATAGTAAAAAGTACTAATTAATTTTTGGAAATTTAGCAATAGTTTAACAAAAATAATGGACTTTTAACAATATTTATAGATACCTAAATGTCTGCGAATGTATAGTTAGTGCGAATTCTATTCGTACTTAATAGATTTATTACATTGATTACTGGCAAAATTATTATTAATATTTATAATTATTAATTTATAATTATTGATTATTCATTGTGAATTATAATGCCGATCATTTAATGATTAATACAACAAAATTAAGTCTTTTTTACAATAATTACAACCTTTAAATATTAAATATATTTGGCGTTAATTTTGTAGAAATCCATTATTCACAATTAAATAAAACTACGTAATGTAATATTATTTCCACTTTCTTTAAGTTCTTTACCACGACCTAGGTTTCGTTGTATTACAACATCTTCAGGTGGGCTATTATCTTTGCTAATAGCCCATCTGAAGATGTTGTAATACAACGAAACCTAGGTCGTGGTAAAGAACTTAAAGAAAGTGGAAATAATACTATATCACGTAGTTTAATTTAATTGTGTACAACCTTTAAATTATTTTCGCACACTTGAACTTAGAGCACTTACTGCGAACCTGTGGGAAAGTTCAAGTTTCACTTTAAAACTATTATCGATTTAAAAGTTTTGCGGTTACACAAATTGGAAAGCTCACTAAAAATACATAGGACAGGTATGGTATACGTAGGTTTTGCTTCATAAATGCAGTGTTTATAATTAACTCGTTCGGTTAAACAAGTCGTAAATGAAAAACCAAAACAAGAAACCTACTTTATAATTTTTTTTAAACTTCGCTTTATTTCTTACCTTTTTCTCATTCTTCTAATTGTTACCTTATTATTATATCGCGTCTAATTTTTTTGATTCTTTTCTTCGCACTTAGTTCATTACGATCTTCCGCAATATCTAAGCGCGCATGTCATTCTATTGTGACATATTTTTTCTTTATCTGTGAAATTATGTCACAATAGTATGACATGCACGCTTTAGGGATTAACAAAGGATCCCTCGATTAAATGAAGGAGATAAATTACAAATTGTTGCGTATTTAATACTTGACAAATTATTTTACGATTAAAATGAATGTGGCTGAAATATACTCAATCGTGTGGATTGAATAAATGGACAGCTTGCAAAAATAAAGTACAGCGACGTATGGTCTGAACAAATCTGTATTTATAGTAGTACAAGTGTAATTATCGAAAAAGTAAATAAGTTTATTTTCTTAGGAAGAACCAAAGGCGAAAGTATTCAAAAGTTTAATAAAAACGGCGTACATGCTTGAGCGGGGATGATACCATATCTCCACGTTCTTCCTTAATTCAATTTACTCCATTACTAGCTTGCCTGAGAAGAAATTACTTTAGGGTATTATTCTATAATTATCTTGACAACTAAAATGTTTACTTGCAAAATGATTTTGTAACAGTAAATATAATTTTGAGTTTGAGATAATGAGTTCCAATTAATTAATTTCTAAACTACAATAACAACATACGAAATTTGCACAAATTTATAAATTATTCAAATTTTTCTTTAAAAATGATAAACTTCATAACAAACTAGGGATAATGGTCAATAATCTTTATATAAATATAAGCAAAATCAAACGTTACATTCGTAGTTATATTGTTGCGATCAACTTGCCGCAACTGAGATAGATACATTAACAGACCCATTTTAATAAACAAATGTTATGCATAATACAACAATCAACCACTGCACGTGAAAATATTTTCAATATAAGAAGGTGCAAAAAGTTACGTTAAGACCACGTAAAAATCTTGAAGAAAGTAAAAACAATCGCCCCTGCATGGATACATTATATAAACATACTATTCCTACTTTATAATTGATATGAAATTTCAACGAGTAAACATTGGGAAAACCGTGTTCAGTGGATTTAAACGAGATTTCAAATAAGATCCTTTCGTCAGTTTGTGACCTCGGGGGTTAGTCCATCAATGAAAATGATTTTGAAAAATAAAACATCAAAAAGATGTGTGAAATTTTTCAACTTATGTATTCATAATTCTTTGTTAGTTAACGATTATGTATTCAATAGCGATAAGTGCAATTTGAAACACAAGGATGGGAGCAGGATTTTAAACCATTTATAGAAATTTATCAAACATTTAAAATTAACTTGCTTTGTATAACAAACAAAAGCCAGGTAAAACAAAATTTTAACACATAGTATTTTTCAATGGGTTTTCATAAATTTTAAGTATAATACTTAAAATTTATAAAGACCGGTAAGAAACCCGTAGACACAAAAAGAAATGTGAAAAATCTATTTTTTTTACATATTAACAAGCTTCTTTGAAAAAATTCTTAAAGCCATTCTTGCTTATGGACATATCGGAAATAGATTTTAGTCTTGATACGAAATTTATTGAGAGACACTTTAAATACCCAAAACCTCTACTTTTTGTGCAGAATTAATAGGTCATATTGTTGTATACTCTGAACTATTTATTAGATTTTTTTACTGAGAAGGAAAGCTAAGGTGTGAATTATTATCAGTATTAGGTATTTTACAAATTTGTTTATATTTATTACGTTAAACTTTTAAGGTCTTACTATGGTTTTAATGTTATTATTTCTCAAGACGATTCATATGCTTTTTACTGTACAATCTTACATCAAAACATAGAGTTTAGTATATCAGACATACACACCCGTGGATTTGCAACTGATATTTTTTTATTTAAATTTAAACAAAAGCACATACATGATAAAACGCTACCTTCTTATTTTGGAGGATCACACAAATCATTGGTGATAACTTGCTTAAAAATTATTTTAACAGATTTAATGCTGTTGAAAAATTTTAAAACTTCGAATATATTTTCTATTTTTGTGTCTTTTTATAATATTTCTCATTCACTTGCAAATTTTATATGCTATCGTCGAAAATGTAAGTCATAAAATGAGGATAATTTTGAGTTTAAAGTATTGTGGAAACATTCTATGTTATTTTAAAAACAGAAAAATATCTTTCACGAGACGATTTAAAAATGTTTTTTCAAATATATCTTTGACACAATATACTAGCTGTGCTTACGACTTCGTTCGCAATAAGAAAATTTATTACAATTTTTTTTTCTCTATCATATGTTGCTCTTGGATAAAAACTTTTACCGTACCAAATTTGATCAAAATCCGCCCATAAATTTAATGTAATTGGCGAACAAATGAACATACCAATAGACAGATAAAAATTCCAAAAACAGGTTTTCTTACTTCTATTATCATTTTTTACACTAAATCAATCACCCTTTTTAAAATATAACTGTTATACATACAATCACCCTTTTATACAATCACCCTTTTTAAAATATAACTGTTACACTGTTACATTTTTATTATATGTATAGATTATAAAAAAAACGGAATACGGATAAAATTTATATTTGTTAAACTGGGAACGTGTTGCCGGCTTCCTTTTACTTATATAATACGAAATCAAGAAGTTTTATTTTCGTAGCTTTCTATTTTAAAAATACTAAGCAAAATTACGATTTACTGACTGGTTATTACCTAAATTATATATGCTATGAAATAGTTTAGCAATGGTAGGTGTAACATTAAACAGTGTATTGGAAGATATTCGACAAAGAATATTTGATTCCTATGTATTTATTCCTCTATTCGAGGCATTAGTAATGCCTAACAAAGAAGTTTATTGAAACAGAAGCTATTAAAGATCAATCGTAGCAAGTGGTAGAGAGAAAGTGATGGAAGGTTAATTACTTTATAAAAAGAGTCCTCACATCGTCGAACAAGAGGAAACCAAAGAGAGATTCTGACAATGTACATGATGTATAATGAAACTGTTAGATGAAAAGAGTCAGAGTCTCCGTAAATAAACGAGATCAAGGGTTTTCCATCTACTCAGAGCTTCTTGTAAGATGGAGTCTCTATGAAAGCAAAAAGCTGGTTACAAATTGCGCGTCTTTTTATGAGTGAGGAGTTTCTAGTCGATCCAATAAATCTCTACAACAAATCATTCCAGAAAATCAGCAACATTTCTTCGATTAATAATTTACTGAACGAAATACAATTTTTAATTTGCAATTTTACATAACTTTGAATACTAATGGCAAAAAATTTACTTATTAAAATTTCTACATTTCTAAATCTAATAACTTCTGCATCCTTTTCGCTAATGTAAGTGCAGATCCTCAAAGTTTTGATTTCGCCCTTGACCTTTCTTATTTTTATTCAGAATACTACGAAATCACCCTCTAATAAACATAATACTATGGAAACACTCTATGAAACACATACTATCAAACACAATGAAAACAAGTGTCTAAAAGGACATATGTACTCGGAAACCTGCTTATATAAAATCTTATTACCCAGTGCGTCCCCTCAGCCGTAAACTATTCCACCGGAAATAATAAAATGGCAAATTCATGTACTCAGAGCTAAAGTCAAATTTAACAAAGAGTCAAATCCGCTACAGAAATAAACAACAGTTCATTATTAGGCGGATTGCCTTGGGGGAAGGAGAGGGGGGCGACCATTCAAAGCCTTCGGAAAACACTTTTTCCTCATCAGTGCCATTCGCAGCTACAAATTTATTTACGCTACATATTGAGACTCCGCGTAGACTTCTATATATATACTTTCTGGTCTTGGGCTATACTTTCTCATTTCTCACAATTCGATATTCACCGAATAACATAATTTCTCAGCTTCTTACGTATTTATTTTTTCTGTTTCACATGTCTAGTTAGTTCCAGGAAAATGAGCAGTGTGTTAACATTATTCTAATATCCAAATCGCCTTTCAGTGTTTCAGTAATTCATTGAAAATCACAGGTTTGCAAATTTTACCTTTTATTTTCCCTTTTTGAATTTTATAGCTAATCTCAGGGTATTTTGGTGCGTTGTTCACGAATATGTACCTGCTTAGATTTTTTCCACCTCCCTCAGTTTTTTGGAAAAGCATTATGTATTAAATCACAAAAAAAACCAACTTTACTGAGTAAAAAATTTATACTAAAAAAACAATTACATGAATTTAAAATATTATAAATACATTTAAATGACGTTAATAAATATATTAGATATATTAAATACTTTTGTGGGATATTGTTTTTTTTCACCTAAGCCCCAATTGTGAGATTTTTGCTTAAGGGGGGAGATACCTGTAAGCTTAAATTTTGCTTGATTTTCGTGATTTTTTTTAAATGAAAGAGTCATTATATATTTTTGAAGATTAACATCTGATTTATTCAAACATTAAAATAATACAATTTTTTTTTTATTTTATTTATTCAAAATGGCTGATGTACACTAAATTCGTCCAGAAAGATCGCAGCGAGACTTCTGAATCGGCGAGCATTGTAGCATCGGTTCTAGTGATCTAAAAACAAAACCAAAATTCTGTGTGTTTATTAAGGTCATAATTTCTAGATGAACGTAAAAAAAATTTAAAAAAAAATTCACGGAATAAAATACTTGAAAAATATATGAATTTTGGACTTCTTATTGTTTTTGCTTCGATAAAATTATTTTTCCAGAAAAATTTCAAACATTTGTAGGTTCTTATAGAAAATAATATCATTAAAGAGATGTGTACCAAATTTCAGGGAAATCGATCAATTACTTTTTGAGTTATGGTGTACGCCAGTTTGAAAAAACATGGTTTCAAGAAAAACGCGTTTAAAGTTTGAATACATGAAAATTCAAAGATTATAGTGACTTACCAATTAATCAGCAATTCCAGTGCAATATAATTGTTCTTCTGTAGCCTCATATAACTCATTTTATTTAATTAGTTGCTATTGACTTGGTTGACGAGTTTCTTTGGTGGCTAATGACTCGATGTAACTCTCTGTTCCTCCATTTTTTCGGGGTATGATTTATATTATCGGCCAACTATTATGTCTGAACAGTTCATTATTTGTAAAATCGATGAATATCCTTCATGGAATAATTCAGCAACAATGTATGAGACTATTTCAATGATTTTGGAGCGAGATGCCAAACGGTAGAGTTGAAACTCTCATTTGCGTTTTGCGTGTGACCACCCAAATATCTTTCAAGCAATTTCTGATAACGCTCACACCTTAAAAAACCCAATAAATTAACACTAGTAACATTAGATAATTTTCTCGCACTTGCACTCGATTGTTCGGCTTCATCATTTTTAATATGCTGATTACGATGAAATTTCCGTTTACGCGGGCGTCCTGACCGAGCTGGTGTATCTTTAGCTCCTTTAGGATATAAATTCATTTTTATATTTATTCAATTTCGAAGTCATTGCGTACATAATGAATTCCAAAACTAAACTGAACAAAACTAACAGCAAAACCGGATCTGGTCTGTACGAATACACTCTGTAGCAACTGTGAAACTGTCAACTACTTGGAATTTGTCAATAAAAGTATTTCAAAACACCTGTTCATTCAAATTTTTAACAATAGAGAGTCGGCCGCAGGTAAAAGAGTCAACTGCTTAATTATACCTCTATTCTTTGCGTTTATTATACGACCCCATTCTTCGCGTTCGCGCCCAGCGCTCGTCGCAAATAATAGCGTCGTATAATAAACGCAAAGAATAGAGGTATAATCGTCGTCAATGTTTTCACGGCTTATACTCTATAATATAAGAAACACTTAAAATTATGTTCTAAAAATTTGGTGGCATATTCTTAAAGGATTATACTAATATATTATGAAAAATTCTTTGAAAAAACTTGATATAAATATTTAAAACATTCTTCTTCTTTATTTAGCGCCTTCGCCAATTGTTCTATCATTCTCAGTTTTGTGTGTAAAAGGGGTAGCAAAACGTTTTCCTTAGGGACTAAATTCTCTCACCCAACATTTCTGGTTACAGGAACTAGTTATCTTCTCAGCGGCCACTCTTTCTTCTTCCAATATTGTCCTCTGTCTCGACTATCCCACTCGCAGAGAAAGCAAGAGAATTTTGTGTAGCCACCTTGTCGCCCGAGTAGCATATTTATAATTACAGATCTCCACAGACTTTATTTTATCTAACTCATTCTTCAAATTGTCGTACCATTCTTTCAAAAGCACACACTGAGTGACTGGCAGTGAAGCGTACTTATTCCCATTATGCAAAAGGACTGCTTTCAAACTTTGCTTTTATGAACAATCTCAATTCATTGTTATTCATTTGTTAACGTCTGTTTAGGTTTCATATTTTTTTTATAAAATTATATTAGGATAATTTCGCAATACTTCATATTAAATGTTAACTTTTAACTGCCAAAAGCATTATCTAATATACTTATTGGATTTCGATTTATAGACATAATATATATCATATTATGCCCATAAATCGAAATCGAAATTTTAATTAAAATTAATTCTGAAGCCCTAACGGAGCACTTAAATCGAGCACGTGTGTATATATGATGCCTGTGTATGCGCCATTTGTTTGGAGTTTTTATTTGAAGTTTTTGTAAATATTTTGAAATTTTTTTTATTTGAATCCCCAAATTTTTGTTAACTCTCCTAAAATAAGTGCAAAAAACTAATTTTATCATGAAAAACATCAACGATTTTTTTTCTCGAAATAAAAACTAATTAGAACATTTCTCATAAAAATTATTAAAATTTAAAATTTGGTGCCTTCTTACAGTGACGACTGGTCTTGGTTTTACAAAATTATAAAACGAAAAATGCAAGTACTACGTAAGCACAAACGTGAAAGAAATTAACAATATTGCATTGTAACTTTATAAAAAATATGTATAGAAAGCCGCGTGTCCCCATTACCTTTTCTATATCGTTTAATTAATTACCTGTTTCCTTATTTGATCTACCATAATAATGTCTGTATGCAAAAGTTAAATCCGACTGAACTTTAAAAAAAAACAAATACCGATAAAATTGAGAAATTTATCCTCATTTGAAGCCGGGTAAAAATTGCAAATTAAGGAATGAATTATGGTATGCAGATTATTTTACCAATATGTTTACTATTTTGATTTTATGATGTTAATGTTTTAAAAAAAATTAAGTAAAAAATACCTTTCGTCTTGAAGACAAACGGAAAAGAATGCTAAATCTGATGTAATATGGATATCTACGTAGTATGAATGGTTATACCATTCTATAACCATTCGTACTGCGTAGATATCCATATTACATCAGATTTAGCATTCCTTAGTACGTAGTATAAATATCTAGGTAGTGTGAAAGGTTTTACACTTTAATAAAAGGTTTTCTCTATAGTTACTAACGTTTCATTTAATCTAGCTGAAAATTTATAATTCATGAATTAGTTGATATATTTTAATATGCTATCAATAACTTCATTTAAGTATTTTTCTATATATATTCTCTTATCAAAGAAAAAATTCATCAATCTAAAACTCTTGGAAATTCAGTCCAGTGCTGACGAAAATATGAAAGTATTGTTATATAAAAGTGGCTAATTTATAAAACCTTCATAATGCAAGTACTTTTTATATCGAAACAGGGTTGTACAAAAATGTCCTGAAAATTTATTTGAAAAATTATATTCCTCCTTTAAAGAGCACTCCCTTCTTTTACAGTAATACTTTTTAGGCATTTCATGTTCAACTTTTAAGAAGAACAACGTTTTGAAGAAGTACCATAATTTTTAAAAGAACAATATTTTTAAAAAGAACATTACATGTTTACAAGAACAAACATGTTTTCTGAGTATTTGTATTGTGTTATAAAATATCTCTTCGACGAATTATTTTACAAGAACAAACATGTTTTCTGAGTATTTGTATTGTGTTATAAAATATCTCTTCGACGAATTATTTTTTTTCTATTTCATCGATATTTTACATCACATATCGGTCAATTATATAATAAACTCATAATTTATTAAGTGGAATCTTTCTCTTGAACCAACCTATCTGGTAATAAAATTCCTTAATCGATATTCAGCATCACACATCGACTAATTTTGTAATGTACTTATAATTTATAAAGTAGAATCTTTCTCATAAACCAATACTTTTTATAGTGTACCCATAAGTTATAAAGTAGACTCTTTTTCGTAAACGAATCTGTCCGGTAATATAATTCTTTAATCCGTGACCAGACTGAAATCCGTCTAATAGCTACAAAATAACGATGTAAACATGTCGAGAGGCAGGGTAGTAGATTTTGTTTTTTTTTTTTTATATACTGATTATTTAAAATGTACTGACTAATACTTGTAGTAATTAATTGTATTTATTTTGCAAAATAAAGTATGGACTTCTGCGACTCGACTTACAAAAGATAATATAACTTTTCAATTTTTTGGCGGCTTAAAGGTTATGCTGCAATTCCGCCACGTCAAGTTTTGGCAATCAGGTATTTGAATATTAGTTTTGAATAGGTAAAAAGGAAAAGTGTGGCCATAACATTTTTTCATTCCTTTCTCGTTATTACAACCAAAAAAAAAACAAAAATAAATTCAGATCTGTTTACAAGTTTTACATTTATGTCTATAATAATATAGTTTATATATATATATATATATATATATATATATATATATATATATATATTGTACGAGTGATTTCACTTCATATACAATCAAACGGCCAAATAGCTGCAATCATAAATGTAATGCCTTTTATAATCCTTAAATTCTTACGCTCGTCATTTGTTTCTTAAATTGAAGTTCAACAAATTAACAAATAATTCAAAGATATAAAATAAATAGAGAACACAAGCTGATTTTGAACTCTATGTAACTTTACAATCTTATTTCTGATATGAAATATCCCATCACTGTACTGAGAGCTCGTATTATGAAGGACAGGTGAACATACGTAAAAATAGAACGTTTGTTGAAATACGTACAAAAAGAAGTTAGAAAATTACTCAAATTTATTTCAGAGGCAGGAAGAGGCGAAATATATGACTTCAATAAGACGTAAAAGTGATAACTACTTCTAGAATACATTCAGATCTCGTGATTTATTTCTGTAAGCTGTCACGAGCTGTAGATATAATAAATGGTTATGCTAAACTGCAAATATTAATATAACAAAAAGCAATCAATTATATCTCAGATATTGTCTATAACTACACGTGAAATGTTCTAGGTAATATAATGTACCCTCACTGTATTATTTCTTAAACCATCACAAATGAAACCGTGAAGCCTAAACCTTAATATTTCAACTTATACGTAATAATTAATTACAATAATGAAGCACTTTAACCGTATGAGCTTAAGTCGGTATTTATGAATTGGCGGTAATTAATTATTAACAACAGACGCTAGTTCGAAGATTAACGACAGCTTACTTTGATCATCCTGTCATAAGCAAAATTAGCGTTAAGAATATTGTAATTGCAGGTAAATTAAGTCGTTAGTTTACGTTACATAAGGGGAAGTTATTAATACGAACACGATTGCATGCTATTTAAAAATATTGGGATGATTTGTATCAGTTTTGTCTATTTGTAAAGTATTAGGCTCAAAATAATAAGTCTTGTATATTTCAGGATTGCTTGGTTTATTCTGTATGTAGCACTAATATTCTAGTGTCAATTTGTTTAAAAAATAAACAAAAATGATCTACTACATTACGGCAGCAACAGTAATTGCCCTACTATTAACTGAAATCATAATTCATGTCAAATATGTTACATAAATTTAAATCATTAATTCGGTATATATATTATCTAAAATAGACCTATTATCACTTACTGCCACATGGAATTAATTTATTTTAAGCGTATATTCTAGTAAATACTAATATAGAGCTGATTATAATCAATAGTTGTTTTCAATTCCACGGCTAATTTACAGCATAACTGAACTATGTGCATAGTGAAGGTTTAATTATAATTTATTATGTTTAGATGTTTTGTTTGAGCAATTGAAAAATACAAAATAATTCGAACCACGCTGAAAATATTACCGCTGAAGATATTGAAGTTGCGAAATGTTATCTACTAGGTAAACCGGAAAAGGAGAAGTTAACTACTTGTTACGAACTTCCGCATGCTAAGTAATTATCGCTGTCGGTGTTTTGACGCAAATATGAGAACTTTGCGCTAATTTCTAACAGTGATTATAGTGCTACAATCGCACACTATATTATGTTACTTTGGTTAACAAAGTGTAGCAAGTACCTTTTGGTCTTATTTCTTTTTAAACCAGAATGTTCAAGTATGAGATATATTTATCAAGTATGAGATATGTTAATGAGATATATTTATAAGATATGTTTATTTCTTAAGGCAATTAACCAAATATACCTACACAGTGAAACACATAATACTAAAAAATAAAATCATATTTAATTTAGGACGCACCAGCCGGTTAATATCCGAAAAATGTCTATAAATATATTTTAATTTAAGGCTGAAAGTTTGGCGTAATGACGAAATTTCCTCCAATCCCTTTTCCATTCCTTTCCGAATATCTACCTGGCTGTTTTTTTTATATTTAAATATACGTGATTTGAATGGAATTTTATGATAAATTAAGCAAAATTTTAAATAATTTGTGATATTGTCATACGTTTCAATCTATTTTTTTATAACTTGCATAATAATTACACAGGAAACACAGGAACATTAAGTTAAAAATTGAAATTAACTGATTTTAGGCGTGTTGAATAAAAATAATAACGATCTACAAAATAAGACATATTTTTCTTTCAATATTACTTTCTTCGTAATTTAATGAAATCTTCGTTTTGTAATTTACTTAAAAATATCATAAATATTTAAGTGCATTGATGTACTAAGAACAGGTTGGAAATTCCAATAATTGCTCAATCTCGAAACAGAAGATGTATTACATGTATTATATTAAAACTAACAAACGCATAATAAAAATTGTTTGTCGTATAAAAAAAATTTGGTAAATATATAATTATATATTATTTAAATATTTTATAATTTGCATTATTTTTATAAAGTAGATTCAGTACCAATAGTCATCCCATACCGTTAAATTATTCCATAAATAAGCCTTGATGATTAAAAAACAAGCCTAATTGCTTTTAAATTGCGGAAACCTGCCTTAAAAAAGTGTACTCATAAAATTATTACTTAACGGACTCACCCCAAAAATGAATACCAAAAAGTAGTGGCGAACAGCCATATTTGTCAATATCAATGGACAAAAATGAAAACGTTATCTGTATTTTCATTTTTGTTAAGACTATAAAACGCATTTCACACATTAATGACATTTTTGGGTATTGAGCAAAAATAATATTTAATAATGAAAGGGCAGTGAAAAAAGTCAAAGGAGAACGCCGTTTCATAAATCTCCAGGATTAGTCTTAAAAATCGTTTAAGGAAAGACATGCTAAATTCTCAATTCTACATGGGCGAAGTCGCGAGTTGTCGCTGGTAGGATAATATTCATTCATAAAAAAGTATACTTGTATTAATAATTGTAGCATATACTAACATTAAATATACAATTATATGATAATAAATAAATTTCAAAATTAGTATACAATGAAACAAATTGAAATTTAAGACATAATTACATTGTTGAAAGTAACGAACGTATGTGACATCTCTATAAAATAATATATTTTATATTATTTTACAGCTCTGTCACCATCATTTTTCTACTTTGTGAACAAAAATTATAAAACAAGGAAAAAAACGAAAAATCTCACAGACTTCGTATTGAGGAGTGTATTGCGTGTGTATTATATAAATAATATTACCAGACTTGAATTAGATTTGATTTATTATTACACTTTTGATATATATATATATATATATATATATATATATATATATATATATATATATAATAGAGACACAATTAGCAATGGTTAGGACGCCAGCTTTACGTGTGCATGCCTTATCGACTAATAATGTGCCGTAACAATAGGGACGGCTCATACAAGGAGTAACATCCAAAAAGATCATAACAAGGAGTAACACCCAAAAAGACCATTATAGAAAATTCGGAAAATTGAATTTCAGATTTTGGCTGCAGAAGAATGTTATTTGTGTAGAATAATTTATATTACACTGATAAAAAAGTTTCATATTTATAATATGCAGAATAAATGGGACCGAGGCTTACTTTTGTAAAATAATTACTTTCGTATTTTTTTTTCTATTCTAAATATATTCTGTATATTTCGTATTTACGATATAATTTTAATATTTTAAACAGTTTAGCTGATTATTTAAAATTTTGTTCTTTTCTAGTTATCGTATTTCTCCGTTTGTTTTACTTATGAAATCTCAAACAAAGTTTAACCCATTCGGTTCTCATTCTACAATTTGGCTTACGAGTATGATAATTGTTATAAATATATAAACAAAAAATATACTAGTATAAAATTGTAAAAATAAAATGAGTTTCCACTCAAACTGCGACTTTTGCTTCGTGCAGGTTCTGTGTTAAAACATAGGTTCACCTTATCCAATGAAGTAGGTTTTTTAGAAGCTAATAATACTTTGATATGTAATATGCGACAAGTGAAACAAATGGTGATGTTGCACCTAATCCTGTTCAACTGCCATTAGTGCCTCTAAGTAAAGATTTTAATGAATGTATTTAGTGAGCTATTAGTGGTAGTTATAATTAACATATTATTTATAAAATATAAAAAAAACAGATAAATTATATATCACAAAAATCACATAACATAACGAAGCCGTAAGTAAAATTATATTAATTTCTATAAACTATCTTAAAAAATGACAGAAATATTTTAAAAAATGAAATTTATTTAGTATTATTGTTCACCGCTTGAATATTTAGATCTTATTATCAAAATTAGAGTTTACAATGTTACCTTAATGCTTTCAAAACTCGTCTGAAAAAATCACACCTCACTTAAATTTATACACTGTATTACAGACGAAGGAACTGTTCATATCCTGTCTTCTTCATGCATCATTATTTTGAATATATTTGGCGTTAATTTTGTAGAAATTCATTATTCACAATTAAATGAAACTACGTGATGTAGTATTATTTCTACTATCTTTAATTTCTTTACCACGACCTAGGTTTCGTTGTATTACAACATCTTCAGGTGGGATATTAGCAAATATATCTTTGCTAATATCCCACCTGAAGATGTTGTAATACAACGAAACCTAGGTCGTGGTAAAGAAATTAAAGATAGCAGAAATAATACTACATCACGTAGTTTCATTTAATTATGCATCATTATTTTCTTAGTTTTTCTTTCTAACGTGTCGTTTCGTAGTTGTTAGCGTTCCGAGTCTTGAAGGAAAAACAAAACCATTTTAGATAACTAACTCTGCCTGTCACGCTTTTCTCAGAAACATTTTGATGGAGAAACTTGAATCGTACAGTGATACAGCATATTTATCGGCAAATATTCACCGCCCTTATTTCAAAAACTGCATCAATTGAAATTACGAAAGATTATTCTAAATACATCATAGTTTTTAAGGAATTAATTTTAATTTTACTGAAAAATGAAGTAAATAATATATTCATGTGGTGAAAAATACATATGTTTTCTAGAAATATATAAACTCTTGAATGGAGATATATGCTGCAGTGTGCATGGAATCCTTATGGTGCAATGTTATTATTCCGTATTTGATAAGTTTTATTTCTTATTTTTAGATCTGTGAGATTATAGCAAACTAGTTTATAGTGTTTTCTGGACTGTCAGAGAAACATCTCTGACATTTCTGGTATAAAGAGCACGGCGTTCAGTTTTCTATTCTGTTAGCAATTGAGATTCGAAGAATAAACCATAAAAATAATACGGATATCACAAAGAGAATTTCTAGTATTCTTCCTTCGTGACGTTGTATTTAGGAAGAAATGTGAGGAAAGTAACACAACCATGGATAAATGTGTATTATTCTATGAAATGAATTAGTTTCATAAAGCCAAAAACGGAAACTTTGAACTCTCTGGTAATCTTAATTCTGGTGGACTTCATCCATTAAAATTGGAAAAATTAAAAGCGTTATTAAAAAAATATTCAAGGTTAAATCAGTACTCATTAGTAGAACTAATCATGTGCTCTCACATAACAATTGAAAAACATCTTTATGTTCCAGGAAAAAGCAAAAATATCCTTTTTGGTTATCACATAATCAATTGCCCTTTTAACTGAAATGGAGAGTTTATTAGTTGTCAACCACATTGTTTGCCATTACTGAAAACAAATGATTCTTACGCTTTAAGGAAGTACGTAAATGTTATAATTTATTAAAAATGTGATTAATAAAAGAAATAAAAATAATTGTGTAAGCGCAAGTAGTATTTTTTTTTAAACTGATTTTTTTTCTATTTTAAACATCTATAATTTTATTAGAAGCATCATAGTTTGTAAGTAAGGCTACCTTTTAAAAAAATAAAATTGCTTATCCAATAATTTACAAAAAATAACTAAAATACATTAAATGCCATACCTGTCAAACTCTTTGACATTTGGTACAATATATATATATATATATATATATATATATATATATATATATATATATATATATATATATATATATATATATCCAAAACAATCGCCGCCCATTATCCAACCTTAAAGATATTACGATCAGAATTCACGTCACTTTAATTAAACAAGAGCTCACAAGGCGACGCGCTATGCTCCAATCCCCCGATATTTATCTTTAAATGGGAGATAATGTGGTTGATCAAATTTGATTGAATAGGCGAATCGTGCTCCATAACAATACGAAGGACCGACAGTTGGATTTGAATAGTCACGAACGGCTTTCGGAAGGAACGGAAGTGAAAAGATGCCATTCTTTCCTGTTCTAAATATTTATACATATAAATATTTATACGAGTCACAGTATAACGTTTTTGTTATTTATTTACTTCAAACTTTAATTTACACATAACGTTATATGAACATTGGACGGTTTTATTACCATATGAGCAAATACTTCTAGTATATATCCCAATTGTATAACAAAATTTACGAATTAAATATTTCAGTCATTAGCAATAACAAGAAATATTATTTATAAAACTAAGTTGTATAAAATAAGACAGCACATAAAAAAATTATTTAAAATTTTGACACGGTATGGTTAAGGAAAGGTGGACAAGATGAAACAAGAGGAGGATAGTATTGAGCGGTTACGACAGATAAAGTGTTTTTCAGGCTTACGAAACATTTATAGAAGGCGAATTCCTGGTGAGGGGATGCGGATTATTCCAAAATTTTGCAACTTGGAGAAAGATGACCTGCATAAAAGTGGGTTGTATATTTATGAAAAAGGAGAGTGAATTGGTTTTTAGACCGTTGTCCTATACCATAAGCAGATAAGTAACAAAATTCGATTTTAAGGAAAGTTGAACACTTTAAATTGTTTAAAATATTATCAGGAAGTGAAAGAACATCTAAATATTTTTAATAATACTTGACGAATCGCGCAGTGCACAGTTGCATTAATGCATAAAATGTTCTCAAAACACATTAAATTCATGGTAAAAAACTTCATTTACCATTTTGCTCTAAACCGAAAGTTTAATAAAACATATTTTGATGAAAGAAATTAAGGGAGAAATAATTATTTTGAAAAGATACGTGTTTTGAACAAAATTTGACTAAGAGAGGCTTAAAGTTACAAAGTTACATATAAGTAACTTATAAAATGGTACCAAAATTAATTGAAATGTAACGCAAATCATTTTACTTACCATTTTTCTTGCAACTTTCATTTTTACACATAATTATTGAAAAATATTAGCGTTCTGCACTTCTCCTACATATAAACTATAAAGTTTATATGTAGGAGAAGTGCAGAACGCTAATATTTTTCAATAATTATGTTTATAAAGTACATTAAATCAATAAATAAAACATTACACACACTACCATGCATTTGACACACACATGTATATATATACAATTGACATATGAGTAGTGCATAGTTTTATTTTTCCGCTGGCTTTCCATTGTAGTTTGTCTGCCAGACAGTTCGCAAGTTATTGTGCTCCAACTTTGTTATTTTCTCATATATAATAGTAAAAAATTTGATATTTTATCTAGACTTACAGTTGTTATAATTTAATGTAACATTATTAATAATAATAATAATATTAATACGTGAAACAAAAAGTTGTACCTCTTTTACGAAAATTACGCGGACGGAGGACTATGAAATTTGGCAGAGTTAAAGTTTGTTTGGAGGAGTACGGAAAGCTAAAATTTTTATATAATAATGCATTAGAAATACATTAAATTAATAAAAAAAACATTACACATACACACATATTGACATATGAGTTGTCCATAATTTTATTTTTCCGCTGGCTTTCCATTGTAGTTTATCTGCCAGACAGTTATAAGTTATTGTGCTTTAACTTTGTTAGTTTCCCATATATAGTAGTAAAAAATTTGACCTTTTATCTAAAATTAGAGTTATTACGATTTAATAAAATATTATTCAATTTTTTAAAGGTTAATAATAACCATAATTTAAAGGTTAATAATATCCAAAATATTAATATGCTAAGCAAAACCTTTATACTCCTTTTTACGAAAATTACGCGTCCGGAGGAGTATGAAATTTGGCACAGTTAAAGTTTATATGGAGAAGAGTGCTGAAAGCCAATATTTTTACATAGAAAGAGATATATAGATTTTTATTAGTAATACATGCGTTTGACACACACACATATGTACACACACATATGTACTATTTTGTTTATGGTTGAAGTCTATGGTCAAACTGAGATTAATATTATTTTTGCATAGTCTTACTGAATGTCAAAAATAATCATAATTATGATAATGTCATATTCATAGTTTGTTTCACATACACATATTAATAGACAAAACGCAAATTTAAATAATATTAATAGTTTACAAAAAAAGAAGTAATTTTTAGAGATACATATAAATGTGCACTAAATGTAATTCCAAGACTTTTTCATAGTTATGATCGTGGATTAATGGATTTACAATGCAGGTTTTGCAATGCGAAACGTTTTTAATCTGAAGTGACTTTAAGTGACAGGACTGAATTCACTTAATGCTGTCATAAGGGTAAAGCAATATTACCACCCTTAAGTCAAAATGAATATTTTAAATCATTGTATTATGGACTTATTTCAAATGAACCTTCAATCAAAAGTAAGGCAAAAAATTATTTTGAAAACATTCGCAAATATAATTCATCAGTTGCTATGGTTAGCTCAGAAGCTAAAATTTGCGGGGCAGTTACAAGTGGAGTGTATCATTTCAAAAACATGATGTTTTTATCACAGATCTGGTTCAATGAATGCGGCATATGGTCGCTCACCATGTTGTGCGCAATTCGATTTTTATGATGTCGACACTATCAATTATATATTATCAATTATAGATTACAACAAAATTTTAATCAAACATGCAATAACAATATAATGCGCAAAATATCTCTTGAATTGGAACGCAGTAATCCTTTGGTTGGGTCATTCATTGCAATGAAACATCATTGTAATAGAGTTGAAAAGAAAAAAAAAGAAATTTGTATGCTCATTAAAGTAAATCATGATTTAAATCAACGCCATTTCAATGATGCAGTTCAAACTGATGGAGCAGTAATATTTAGTACAGTTGATGGTGAGCCACCTTTGAATGAAATATGATTTCATTTTCAAAAGTTAATGGTATCATCAAAAATATCTCAATTTTAAATTCATCATTAGACCCTTGAGCACATCCATTACTTTTGCCAAATGGTGATAATGGGTGGCATATCAATATTCCTCATAACGTACCAACTATATCTAATTCAAGAGTACCCAGAAATAAATTAACCATGTTTCAGTATGCAGCCTACCGACTTGCAATTAGAAATGATTTCAGCATGTTACACCATTCGCAAAAATTATTTCTGCAGTGGATAGTTGATATGTATGTGAGAATAGAGGGCTCACGATTGCATTTCATTCGACAAAATCAAAAAATTCTTAGGTCTGAAGTTTACAACAATTTAACAGAGTATTTAGAATTGAACATGAATGCCAGGAATGTTGGTCCTAGAGTAATTTTACCATCTTCATTCAATGGATCTCCAAGAAATATGTGTCAGAATTATTTAGATGCAATGTCAATTGTACAACATTTCGGAAAACCGTCTTTATTTATTACAATGACTTGCAATCCAAGATGGCCAGAAATAGATAACAACATTGGTGTTGGTGAAGTAATTTTAGACCTGATATTATTGGGCATGTATTCAAGTCAAAGTTGAAAGCATTCATAGAGGGCCTTATACAAAATAATATCTTTGGTAAAGTTGAAGCACTCATTTATACAATTGAATTTCAAAAAAGAGGATTGCCTCATGCTCACATTTTACTCACTTTAAATGAGCAAGATAAAATTGTTAATGCTATTGATATTGATAAAGTTGTATCTGCAGAGATTCCTCACATTAAAACATATCCAACATTACATAAATATGTTGTAAAACATATGATGTATGGTCCATGCGAAGTACTTAATCCTAATTCTGTATGTATGAGAGATGGAAAATGTATAAAAGAGTATCCAAAACGATTTAATGAAACTACATGTGAATCGTTAAATGGGTATCCATTATACAGAAGACGTGATAATGGTACTAATGCAGAAGTTCGTGGTAGTTGCCTTGACAATCGGTATGTTGTACCATACAATCCATATTTACTTACTAAATTTAATTGCCATATAAATGTTGAAGTATGTACGACAGTCGAAAGTGTCAAATACATTTATACATATATGTATAAAGGCTATGACAGAGCATCTGTTGAACTAGAGTCTGGTGGAAATGAACAAGGTCAAAATATAGAAATTAATGAAGTTACCAATTTTTTAATTGGTCGTTATGTCGGATCAACACAAGCCATATGGCGCATCTATGAATTACCAATGCATTTTCAATCACATACTATAATCAGACTTGATATTCATTTACCGCGTCGACAGAATGTATACTTCCGAGAAGGGCAAGAACGTCAAGTAATTGATAATGAAAGACAAACAAAATTATTAGCATTTTTTGAGTTGAATCGATCAGATCCATCAGCACGAGAGTATAAATATACTGAAATTCCTATGCATTATGTGTGGGAAGATTCCCGAAATAAATGGCAGAAGAGAATCCGTGGAGGTGATAAAATCATTACAAGGATATATGTAGTGTCACCAAAAGATATCGAACTTTTTCACTTACGATTGCTTTTATTACATGTCTGTGGTCCGAAGTCATTCGAGGATGTTAGAACATACAATGAATTTTTATACCCTTCTTTTGTTGAAGCGTGCCATGCTCACGGAATAGCTTCAAATGATAATGAATGGCGGGAATGTTTAAATGAATCAAAAGATTTACATTCACCAAAACAAATGCGGAATTTATTTGGTTACATTTGTACAATAATTGTGCCAGCCAATGCATTAGCGTTATGGAATGAATTGAAAGTATATCTTAGTGAAGATTTTCTAAGACTTTGCAACGAAGAAGTATCCTTTAATAGAGCTCTATTAGAAATTGATGATATTTTGAATGTTCATAATTTGTCCTGTCAAATTCTTGGTTTACCAGTTCCCACATACTCGCAGAGAATAGAAGAAGAAAATACTATTGATATAATAGAACAAAAGATGCCGTTTTGTGAGTATTATGAAAGTGCAAATATTGAACAGCTTAATCTCATTGATCAAGTTATTCGTGAAATTTTGTATCATGATACTGGATCCAATGTTTTTTGTTTAACCGCTCACGCTGGTTGTGGCAAAACATTCACTCAAACAGCATTAATTCACAAATTAAATTCGCTTAATCTTCGTTGTATTCCAACTGCGTTCAGTGGCATAGCTTCAACTTTATTACTTGGAGGTAGGACTTTACACAATGTGTTTAAATTGCCTATACCCATTTTAGAAAATTCTGTATCAAATATTACTGCAAATAGTAGCTAAATTCATCATCATTCATAATTATTGATGAAGTTTCTATGTGTCCTTTGCAAGTATTGAAAATCCTAGATAGATTATTGCGTGATCTATGTGATGAATACGATAAACATAGAGTGTTTGGAGGAAAAACTATACTTCTGTGCGGTGATTTTCGGCAAATCTTACCAGTAATCCCACATGGATCACGTGGAACTTTAATTGAGAATTGTGTTACAAGTTGGCATGAATTTCCTAATTTTCATAAAGTTACATTTACTCAAAATATGAAAGCTTTACCAAATGAAATTGAATTTGTAGAATTCTTGAAAAAAAATTGGTAATGATGAGACTCCACAATTCCCTGAGTTTGGTAAAAATGTTATTGAAATACCTCATCAATTAATAGGAGATAAAAACAATATTATTGATGAGGTGTATGGAAATATTTTCAATAATATACTCTCAGAAAATATATTGAACTCTGTTATTTTAGCACCTACAAATGACGATTGTACTTTGATTAATACTGATATACTTAATCAAATTCCTGGTGAACAGCGAACACATCATAGCTATGATGAAATAATTTGTGATAATGACAATGACATCAATAAATATCCGGTAGACTTTTTAAATTCTTTGTCTATTAGTGGTTTACCACCGCATAAGTTAGTATTGAAAGTTAATTGCATAGTTTTATTGATCAGAAACCTAAATACTAAGGACGCATTAGTCAATGGAACAAGAATGCGCATCAAATTTATGCGTCGAAATTCAATAGATTGCGAAGTTTTAACTGGGACCGCACGCAGTAAGAGAATTTTGATTCCACGTATAAATTTAACGTACTCTGGAACTATTTTACCGTTTAATTTTCAAAGAACACAATTTAACCAGCATTTGCGATGACAATAAATAAGTCTCAAGGACAAACATTCCAAAAGGTTGGAATATTATTGAATCGTCCAGTTTTCACACATGGGCAATTGTATGTCGCAGCAAGTAGAGTCCGTTCATTCGATGGTTTAAGGTTTTATATTTCCGATTATAACGGTCAAGGACGTTTAGCAAACGATGAAAGAGTTTTTACAAAAAACATTGTTTTCAGAGAAGTTTTAAATCATTAATTATATTATCGCAATATGCGATAAAAAATGCTATTCAATGGAGAGCATTTTTTACCGCATAATTTTTATATTTCGCATTATCTTACAGCATGTTCTGTTTCAATAATTTTTTTTTTAAATAGGTATTCTTTATTTTTCTCCTTTTCCATATAATTTATTTTTCTTAAATAGGGAAATAACAGCGTTGGCGAAATCTGTGGTTATAGTAGTATATAGTCTTTGACAACAGAACCTTAATAATGTTTGAGCATTATATTTTAATAATTTATATTAAATAACTTATAATTTAAATTTATTATGGTCGAATTTCGACCACTGGGCGACCACTAGTTAAAGATAAATAGACCCCGAGTTGTAGGTGATATGATAAATGGTCTACAAAAATTATAATTGAAAAAAGGTACAACGTAGGAAAAGTACTCAAGTATAATCGCGTCATCACATATAAATCGGTTAAGGCAGCGTTACTAAAATATGTAAAGAGAATAAGTAATGAAAAGTGGGAGAAGAACGCATATACAAATTTTTAATCGAAGGTATTTATTTTACGTTAACGGTTGTAAATAAATTTAATCTTGATTGTGGTATGAAATGTAGAAATGCTTAAACAAATTAATTATTTTTTCATTTAGAATAAACATTTCACGTATTTTCTTTTAATCCGGGTAGATCATAAGATTACACGTTTACAACCAGATTTTGTTAGTATCTTTGGGCTATATCGACTATTAATAATATAGACATATTTATTCTTCAATAGCGGAAAGGAATTCCGAATTTTCTCTTTGCTATTGGCAAGTTTTAGTACAAGGATAAGTAACTTTTAGTAAGTATAAAATATAGTTGTGTTTTTGTATTAACTTGCAAAATGATTTAGTTTATATTTATTGCAAACTAAGATAAATTTTAAACGATGAAATTGATTAATCAATATTTCATGGGAAACTATACGGGGAACGTAATTTGTCTTTATTTAATAGTATAAAAAATAAATAAGGAATATTTTAAAACCGTTTTTAAAATTCCAAATTTATCATAGCTATGATCTCTTAATACACAAAAACTTGGTAAATCTAACTAAGAAACTATTCATTCGTTTGAATGTTATTTGGGTTGCGCATGGTAATCACGTTTTCGTTTATAAGACAGTTTTTATTAAAGTTGAGTTCACACTTTTATATATGTTAATAAAATTTTAGTAAGCGTGAGATTACATAATAAAAAAATTACTTCACAGTCTCATTTTTAAATTTTCAGCGCAAATAAGTTATTTAAATTATCATTGTCTTATTTTTACACATATGCCAAAGCGTACCAAATGTAAGATTACACCAAGATAAGACGGTCAGTTATTTTTTAATTCATTTTATAAAAAATAATTTTACTTACTTCCATTTCATGCTTTCTGGGTAGATCCTTGTTCATCTTATTCCATGAGGCTTGTGATGTTAACAATATTAACCTTCAGGACTGACATTTTACGGAGAATTTAAATAATTAGCACAAACTAACTATGGCAAAAATATTCGCTAACAATTGTTGGAATTTGATAGCCTATAAAACCGTTAGCAAGTCATAAATTTGTTATCAAATATTAAGAAAAATGAAAGACAAAAACTAACTAATGGTCTTAAAAATAAACTAGAAAAAAATTGACTCATTACCAATTTTAGATACCAAAATCTATTTTACTTTTTTTAATGTTTTAAAAAGTTTGACTAAAAATCTTATATTTTCACGAAAGCCTGACTGTCCGTCTGTAGATCATGGCGAAATATTTGTCTTACTTTAAGACAGACTGTAAGAACACTTTAAGGAAATAAGTGGTTGAAATATACACATAAATAAAAAAAAGAAATATTTTTTACTTTCCTATGAGAAAAATATACTACAAGAAAGGTTATTATCTACAAAACGTGGGGCTGAATTTTCTTTTCAAAGACCTCAGCAAGCGGAGTATCTTCTAAGAAATATTTGAAAATGAAGTCGAAAATATCCAATAGTACTTTTATAAGGTTCTCTTTTTTGTAAGTATGAGACCTTACAATTTTTTGTAGTTCCTACTCTTTCACAAATTTTAATGGCATTTAGTAAACATTTCCATTCAAAATTATTTCCATTATCAAATATGCATAATAATACGGCCAACCAATTATTTCTTTACACCTGTGAAAATATATATATATATATATGCAATGAAAAATATTATCAATGTTATAAATATTAATACTAAAATTTGTGTTATATGAAAATACGCATCTAATGGCACAACTTATGAAAAATCTAAACATTATCTACGATTTTTCATCTAGAGTCGTCTGGTGATGCTGACATATTCTTAGATTGCACTAGTCACACTCTATGTCATCGCGATAACATATTCCTGGTAGTTTCCTTACCTTTAGTAATGAGTACTTGGTTAGATACCCGTGGATATCCCGCACACCGTAATTTTGCGAATCTTAATGTCCACCAATATTGAAGAGTAATTGCATAGTTCTATATTATATCTTATTCCTAATTTTCATAAATTGCAACGTAATTTTTTCTTCAGATTTTCAAGAAATAATCCTTATGGTTTACTAGAAATACTACATGCTCCAAAAGATTTATGCTTTTACATTGATATATAATTAAGTGATATTTATTACAATTTAATTTTTTCACACTAGAAACACTATATACAATTAAATAGTTAAGTTTTTAAATAAATATTTACTTAAGTGTGAATGGAAACCTCGTAGTACGAGTTCTACTTGTACTTATCATATTTATTCTTTTTAATAATGATTATAAATTTGAGAATTTTGATAGCATCAAAAATATATATATTTTTTATCATTAATTTTGCTAACTTACCATTCATTTTTTGCAGCGTTTCTCTTAATGATTCAACAACAGGGTCAATATAGTGTTCCAATTGGAAAACCCTTTTAAGTACGGGTGTAACTAATACTACAAGTATTCCATATTAGTTTTCTGGCATACGAAATTTTATGCAAGGGAATATACATAGTATTTTTATTGAAATAACACACATATTCATATTATATTCAACTAATTTCATTAACCGCATTTTCATTTGAAATTGTTTGTAAAATGTTATCTAAATTGTTCGAATCTTTTTATATATGATGATTTTTGAGTATCTCAATACATCACTTATAAAAAAATTCTGCAGGATAAACATTAGTGAAAAAAAGAAGAAAGTCTAGTTATTTGTGTAAATTTGAGCACGGAAGCTAATTTTTTAATGGTCGATTTTCCATCATCTCATATATATTTAACACATAAATTTATAGTTTTTCCAATGTACCAATTCCAATTTTATCCATCAGTTTCCAATTTTTCAATTCCATACCAAATGCAAAAGGGTTGATTGAGACGTTTTTAAAAACGTAAAGTCCGATGTAATTTTTAAAAATTTGTTATTGCATGTGATTTGTGAGCAGTAATGGTACGAAATGATTATTTGAAATTTTTCAGTAAATAAAAAAAATTGTTTTTATGTCGATTTTTAATTTCTTTGAGTAAATCGAATGCCTATAACCACTGTTGTTCAATTAACATGAGTTTGGGGAGCCGATTAATTTTCAAGACTTAATCTAAGTGACATTATGTGATAAACATTACAATATTTTAGAATGTACTGATATAAGTATATTATATTGTGGTATATTGCATACTAATTGTACGGTTTAACCCTATCAGTGCATACGCCTTTATGACATATTAACTAGATCTGCTTGCGACTTGGTATGCGTGAAGTTCGAAATTAGGAAAGTTATCAAGATTTTTTTGTGTTCTTTTTCTTTTTTCTCAAAGAACTCCATGAGCATAAAATGTACTGAAAACGCTAATAGAAGGCGTTGGCAGCCAAACCGGTTCCACTGCTTCTGACATAAACGTGCAAAACACACCGAAAATAAATATTTACGTACTTATACCTTTTTTATATGTAAACCGATTGAAGTGAAATCTAAATGTTCGACCAAGCTAATTTAAACAAAATCAATATTTTTTTTAAGTACCGTGATTTGAAGTAAATATAACATATGTTAAATCCAAAGATTTAATGAAAACTATTACTACTCATTTACTCTTAAAATAGTTGTTTAGATATTATTATGTATTATTTGTTTAAGTATTATATATATTTTACTATACCATTTGCATTTCGTAAAACAGAGCCACAAAACTAAGTGAAACATTAAGTTTTATTTATTTCATTTTATAAAAATTACGATACAATTATGTATATATATATATACACATATTTACATGTATACATATATACACATATATACATATATATGTACACACACATATATGTATATATATATATATATTAGTATCATTCCAGTGTTAATTAGGATTTCATCCGCAGACCCGGTCGTTTGACTAGAAAGGCCGTTTGCAAAGATTTTATTTTTCATATGCGGCTTTCGAGGCAGCAAAAACTCTAATTTGTTTCTCCCTATAAATTAAAAACACTGTTTATGAATAAAATCACTTAATGTCATATTTTTAGGTGAATGAGAATTTAAATACCAAACATGCGATGCTTTGTGAACATGTCGCTAGAAGTAAACAATTTAGACCCTAATTAATATAATTAATTGAAACGAATACCAATGATAATATGACAATGACGGGTCCAGTAATTTTAGGACCAGCCTGTTTTAAACTGTCATGTTCTAGAATATAACTACCTCCTTTTAATAAATCGTGGAAAAATATATCAACGAACCGACATTGCAGAAGCGACAAATACGAAATTTTTTATTTTCATTCGTGGATACTGCTTTAAAGCACCCTTTCGGCTATTTTTAAAATAATATCACATCACGTATCTAATATTAGAAAATACCATTATATTTTAGTAATTGACCTTAAATAATGAAACCTACAATAAATTATAATAATTGGATATCTCATATTCCTTCTTCGTTCATACGTGCAATTGAAAGTTCACGAATATTTAAATTTAGTGATAAAGTGGTTAAAGATTTTTTTTTAACAAGCCTTGCGTCTTTAGAAAATGTTATTATTACTGGAACCAATTATAAAAATTATAAAGGCAAACTTTCTTTAAGTAAGAATAATTTGTATCGAAATATCAAGTTGGTACATTTTCTTTTGATTTGGCCAATTGCTATAAAACGTCGCCTGTATGTTACCTAAGAGCCAATAGAACCTACCAGTAAACAGTTTAACAAAATTGTCTTAAAAATTGTATTAAAAACTACTCTTGAGTGGTGCGTCAACAAATAGGCTTACAGACACTTTAAATATCAAAACCAATATTTTTGCGTTCTCTTATTTTTCATCACTCTAAATTTTTTTTCGTCATTAACTTCAATATGTAGACGAAACAATTCTACAGATTTATTATTCTAACTTATGTAAGGCTAAAGTATGTTTGAACTTTTTTAACGTCGCAATGAATATTAAACCTTATTTTTAATTTGCAAAAAAATAGCTGAGTGATTTGGAAATTATATGACAAACTTTTAGTTTAAAACTGAAAAATACCAAAGTGAATTAGAAGGCAGCGTCGCATTGCTGCAACGGATCGACGTGACTTTTCAAATCACTACATATGCGATATAAAAGAGCTAAAGAATCATTCAGTTTAATTCTTAATTTAGAGTTACACGTTTAATAATATAAACGCAAAAGTGTGTTTGTTTGTCCTCTCTTCACGTCACAGATAAAGAATATTTTGCTATGAATTGTTTACTTAAATGTAGATAACTTACCGGGATATAACAATGACTACTTTTATGGGGGAAAATCTTATAATAACTAATGTTATAAGCTTAACTATTACTATAAACGTAAAAGGGTGTTTAGTTGTCCTTCTTTCACTTCGCAACGGATATATATGATTTTTTGCCCAGAAGTAGTTGGGCAGGCTGTGAAAAAATTTATGATTTTATCTCGGGAAATCACATCCTAAATAACAATATAATCCTAACTAATATTTTAAATGCAAAAGTATATTATTTTATTCTTCTTTCACGTCACAATGGAGCAATAGATCAACTTAAGTTTTTGTACAGAGATAGTTGGTGGGCCAGAGAATGATATAGACAATTTATTACACCGAGAAAATTCATTCTAATATTATAATCGTAACTAGTATTTTAAATAGGAAAGTGGGTCCCTTTGTCATGTTTTCATGTCGTAAGCAATAGATCGACGTATATTTTTGCACAGATATAGTTGGTGAGCCGGGATATTATATGGGCTCCTTTTTGTGCTTGGGAATCTCATCCTGACTGATATTATCCTCACAGATATTATAAATGAGAAAGTGTGCTTGTTTTTGTTTCTTTTACGTAGGGTCGTAGCGAAGAAACGAAATGTTTTTAAACAGAGAAAATTGGTGGACCGGTAAAAAACCTATGTTAATTTTCATCCGGGGGAATCTTAATCAGTATTATAATCCTAGTTAATATTTTAAATGCAAAAATGTATTTTTTCTTCTTTCACATCGCAACGGAGCAAATAAATCAACGCAACTTTTGCACATACTTAGTTGGTGACCGGAAAGCGACATAGGCTAGGTTTTATCCTGGAAAAGTTTTTCCTGACTAGTATTATAATCTTAACTAATATTTTAAATGCAAAAGTGTGTTTCTTTGTTTTCTTTCACGTCGCAACAGAACAATAGGTCAACGTGATTATTAGCACAGAGTTGGTGGGTAGGAAAATGACGTAGGGTATATTCATCCCAGGAAATCCTCATTAATATTATAATCTTAACTAATATTTTAGAAGCCAAAGTGTTCTCTTGCATTTAAATATTTCAAAAGGTTCTTTTTTCTTCTTTTAGACCGCAACAGAAATACAGGTCGACCTGACTTTTTACACAGAGATAGTTGGTTGGTCGGTAACATAGGCTAACCGGTAACATCCCGTGAAATAGTATCCTAACGTTACAACAGAGCAATTGATTGACGTGATTTTTTATACAGCGATAGTGGACGGGCCGGGATATGTATAGGTTTCTTTTTATTTGAAGAAATTTTATTTAGCAGGAAAATTCTTGTTTGAAACAAAAAAGTAAAAAACGGGAATAAAAAAGCAAAATCGAGTCTCGAATAGACGTGATTTTTTTGATACGCTTAATACGCAATACAATGTGGCAAGAGAATCACTCCATTTAATTCCTAATTTGAAACGAAATATTTTTATTATCATTGGCATTTTTATTAATAGCTTTGCATTTAATTTCCTTTAATCATTATATATGGCGCTGCAATTTTTAATTTCTTCCAATAAAATCTTAATTATAACCATGTGAGCGAAGGCGCGGGTAGCGGTTATGCGGTTTTGAATAAATTAGTATTATACTGACATAAAAGTTTGAAAGTTTATAAAAAAAACACCGTACTTGTGGCATTTTTGTCCTTCGAATATAATTTGAAATCAAAACTAATAAACTAATAGACGATATAATTCAAATACTACTTGATGGTTTACTTACTAAAATAATTTACTAGAATGAACAAGCAAATTGCATTAAAAATCAAATATAATCAAATTAAAACTAATAATATGGCTAGAAAGAGATTACTTTTATTACAGATATAATGCTGAAATAATTAAGATAGAGAAACTAAGAAATATAATATGTACATTGATTTATATAAAATTTAAAAAAAAAACCGTTCAAGCACTATTAACATCCCCACCGTTCCATACACATTTTGGCAGTTTTAATAAGTTAAAGGTACATGATATTTCTCTTACACTATTTGCAGATATTAATTTTTTACATATATATTTAGTAGCTGTGTAAATAGATGATTTTTTGCATATTTTGGGAATAAATTTATCAAAATACTATTTAAATATTTGTGTATACCTAGCCATAAAATATGGAACATTTAACAAATTAAAGTTTTTTTTATGTCGTCTTTAAATTTCGTATTTAAAATTAAAAAAAGTTATTAAAAAATATATAGGTTTTTAATTTGACAATTTCAAACTTTTACGTTACATGTTTTCTGAGAAAACCTATAAAAATATAGAAAATAAAACACGGTATTTATTTAAAATATATGAAATCTAAAATCATAGGTATAGTTTTCCTATAACCTTTGGGTGAACTTCAAAAACCCCTATTGACTCATATTTTGGATTCGGTACTCTTAGAATTGCGATAATTATTTTCGAAATATTTTTTCATACTCTTTAGAATATCTCTAAAGATATACTATCCAATTCTATTAAAAAATTACCGTTATAACTAGTCTATCCAAACGTTACTCCACATTATTTATGGAATGAAAAAAAATTCGAGTACTTATCCTTCCCCGGAAAATGTTTGTGTTAATATATTGGGTCTAAGCTATAGAAGTAAATGTAGGTTAATATTTTTTGTATCATGCTAAATTTTAAGATTCTACGTCATGTAGTTTCTGAGAATAGCGGTTCTGAGGCGTAAATAATTTTAATAGGGTTTTTTCTTTCTCAGTATTAATATACATATATATATTTGTATATGTTTATACATATATATATATATATATATATATATATATACATATATATATATATATATATACACACATATACATGTGCATATTTTATACCGTAAGTATCATTATCATTTTACTGTTCCTTTTTTGTATTTAAAAGTGAAGTAAAATTTTCTAGAATGAATCTTCTAAACTTAACCCTGTTTAAAGATTTTGACGAGGAATGAGTTGCAAAAAGCAGATCATAAAGTGAATGTACGACGCCTATAAAAAGTGATATATATATATATATATATATATATATATATATATATATATATATATATATATATATGAATTGTAGGAGAAGGTTTGATTTATTCCTTCACATCAAAATTATTATACTAAATATTCCCAGAATTTAAAATGAACTTGGTTAAAATGGAGGCTTTTCGTCAAAAATGTAAACACACTTTTAAAGTTTAAAAGTTATAAATGTACATATTAGCGTAAAAAAAAAATCAGCCATTTTACTTTACTGACTACAAGTACTGCAAAATGCTTTAGGTAAATTAAAACTCATTTATATTTCGGTATGTTTTACTGAAATGGATGTGCCATCTAATATATAATAAACGCATTATATATGCCATAGAAATTAAGGCCATTCTAATATAGCAAATTAAGAATAAATTAGTAATATTAATAAAAATAATTTCAAAAGTTAACACAACACTATATCATTTCCAGAATAGTACATTATATAATTTCCGGAGTAATAACAATTTTTGGCCTACCTAATCGATCTCACCGTTTCCTTTAAACTCAGTTTTTAAAACTTGCATACGATGAACAATTTTCATAATAAATAATTTTCATTTTTTAAAAAATTTCTCCTTCCTTTAATCTCTTATGTTAATCTGCAGAAACATTATAACTGCTCATTTACTTTATCTGTTTTCAAGAAAATTAAAAAGAATACATATTTAAATGACTATCTGCGAAAAAATATTAGTACAACTGATATAAAATTTGAAACACGTGTAGGTAAAAAGACCTAGCATATACCTATAAACGTATAATGAATTTCAATACTAACAATTTTCAAATTCGAAGCTACGATTAAAATTATATTATTTATAAATGAACTAATACAAAACTTAAAGATGATTTGGGTTATTTTTAAATATATTTTCGGAAATAAATGAAGACAAGGATGAACAATTAATTAAGCATTTCAAATTTAAGTTTATTATGAGTTAGAAACGATACCAAAATAAATTAAATATGATATCTTATAACGAGTAATAATAATTACGATAGTGTTGCATAATTTACTCAAAATAGATACCTACTTATTCGTAATAAATAACTAAAATATTTATTTTTGAAGTCGGCGCCAGCACTGCCGACCAATTTAAACAAATTTGCAATTTAATTTATAAAATTAATTTAAAACCTTAAATTTCTAATATACTCTCAATACGAAATAGATTCATAATTGGCATGTCTATTAGGTAAAATTTTATATTTGTTTAAGTTGATCGGCGGTGGACTTCAAAATAAATAACTTTGTTATTTATTGCAAATAAGTATTATTGCTAATCCTATTTTAAGTTAATTACTTTTACTTTTGAGTACTTATTTTTTTGGAGTCGGTTTTTAAGATTTATTTTTTTAATTTTTAGTAATTAATAATATTAATCACCACACTATAACTACCATCCAATCCTTTCTTTTCTTATTGTGTATTATTGTATTGTGTATTTGGAAGTCACGGGCAAAAACTAATATAGAGATAATTTCCTCTATGTTTAAGGTTGGTTACCAACAATACCCAGATACGAAGCGATAGTAGCAGTAGCCAGTATTGAGTTCCGTTCTCCATATCGGAAGTCCAATATCAGAATTTACAAAGTAACAAATACCACTTGAGGAGTTCCATTCTCCACATCCAAAATTCAATATCAAATTTTACAAAGTAATAACTAAAGTAACACCTAACTAGTAGCTCGGTTGATTTACTACCACCTAATAAGGAGCTACATTGTTCATATACAGATTGTATCATCAGATTCTAAAATAGTCGAGGGGGTAGTTATTTTGCACAATAACAACTACCAGTAGCAAATATCTCGAATCACGTTTAATTTCCCTTAAGGAGTTGTTTCATTGTTTCGCGTTTAATATCCCTTAAGGAGTTGTTTCTTTGTGTAGTTATGTAGTTAGACGGTGTAGTTATTTGGCAAAGTAACAACTACTAGTAGCAAATATTTTTAATCACAGATAATAACATCCGTTAAGGAATTCCGTCTTTCATTTCCGTGCCTTATCATCAGATAATCATCATATTTATATGGAATCACCCTTAAAGTATCTTCTTTCAAATAAAAAAAATCATCGAAATGGGTCTACTCGATAAAGAATTATTGCTCCCCCAACCTCCCCCTTTTTTGAAGTCGGTTAAAAAGTGAAAACAAAATTTCAAAAATGCATAAACATCTTGTTTTACTTATTACCCATAAGTTATGAAAGCAGAAACCTTGAAAATCTAAGAAAAACATACGTATTATTTGGATCTCCTTGGCAGACAATATACAATGCTGTATGGTGAAGGAAAAAGAGTCATTCGACTTTTACGTCCAATCTGAAGTGTTTGTCACTTGAAAAAAATATTCAATATCCACTAACATGAGTGGATTTTGAATATTTTTTCGAAAATTTCTGATGATAAATTGTACTGTTCACATTTTTGCATGTATTCAATAAACCTTCAATATTGGGACAAATTCTTTTTGGTAAAGATTTAAAATAAAATATCTAAGTATATTGAACTATGCTCTTTTATCTCAGAGTACATATTACATTGCCACCACTTTATAGGTTAAGCTCACTTCATTTTGAATTTATACACAAGAACCGACATTCCGCTTTACTGAACTGTTTATGGAATATGAATAAGTTCAAGCCACCCCTAAATATATGTGAATAATCCGTCGGGTTTGCGGCTGCTGCTGTCGACTACGTGTCCACAATAACTGAGCTCTGATATTGGTCACTTCGTACTGTTTACTGGAATTTGACTTTGAAAATAATATTTTTCTGCTATAAATAAAATAAAATAGGAATGGGTATGTGGGTAAAAACGTACATTTTACAAATTTTTTCTCTTATTGAATGTATTTTTTAAAAAATGGAATAAATATTTTCTTTTTACTTCAATATAATTTAATGCCTGCAAAATTGTAGCCTATAATTTAGTGAACAAATTCAATTTTTGAGACCGGTATTTGAGTAGATTATGCCACTCAAGAATAAAGCTGTAATAGCTTTTCTTAAAATGAAACAATTTTTATTAATAAATTTCCCCACTTTGTTATCAGTTAATCTAGATAGCCGCTATTTAGCTATGACAAGTATGTATAATTAGTATAATTCTTTATCTAATATGTCCGTTAAAGTATGATGAATGAAATTATTATGGGAAAACTAACGTATATCATTACTTTCCAGACGAGTGGTATAATTATTCTATAAGATTGTTAGCACTTCCTAATCGATCCAGAGAACTAGAAGTCAGACTACGATAAGCTGAATAAGAACAGCAGTATCAATCTGGAAAAATTCGGTTTTTACAGTACTTCACGAAAACTTTAAATCGTTTAGGAAGCAAGTTGATATTCGAGGGACACAAAAATTGTTTAATTGTATACTATGTCCTCGATGCCGATTATTGTCGTCACCCTGGTGTGTTAATATTTCATAATAAAGTAATCTTTCATATAAAAATTAAGCGAATTACACGCGTTTATGTGGCAAATTTGGAACTTAGTGTGTGGCACCAAAATAATCGGTGTAAGTCCGACAATAATGTAAAATAATAAACCTTACTGTTACATTACAAAAAACATATAGAAATACTTGCCTCCTACAAAAAATATGTGTAGTATTGTTCTGTTCCTTACTTCAATGAATAAAAAAAAACGTTGTGTATTATTCAGTTACAGTACTCTGTATTTATTCTTAGCAGGTAGTTAATGTTAAATTTATCGTTTTATTTTCGTAAAGCTATGGCTTTTCAGTTTTATTTATTAGTAGAAGCAGGATATATGTATATTGTATAACATTTTTAATTCTTCCTATTGTGAATTCGGTGATGATCATGATCATTTCTCTGGTTATATCTATAAAATACAATTGCATATTATTGTCATTCCATAAATATACGTATAAGTCAAAATATTTATTTCTATTAAAGGACAATCAGAATTTCGTAATTATTTTTTATTTGATGTAAAACATTTAATGGAGCTTTTGGATAGGAGTTAAAATGTTCTGATGGCACGACACTTCGTAATTGTCGGCTCTTTCTGGTTCAATTTGAATGGGTTCACATCTTGTCTGCCATTCGTCTCTTTCCGACTTAATTCAGATCGGCATTATTTTTTATTTACCAACGCTTACTACTTCGTCATTTATATTTGGATACTGCATTAAATTATCTTGAAACCTTACAGGCGTTTATTTATAATATATTGTTAAGAAATATTTCTTGTGATAAATTATTTTATGAAAATAAAATAATGAAATATAATAAATATTTTACTTTTAAAAACAATCTGAATATTTTTTTTGTTTCAACTTTATTTAAATAAAAATATTGCAATATAGAAACATGAAAAAATTTAGATGTTTTACATTGGCCGGACGTCTCGTGATGGATGACATGTATTTTTTTTAACAATACTTTACCATAGGGGCAACGTATCGTAAGGAACTCCCTCCAGCAATCTCCGAAACTATCAGAGTTAATCTATTAAAAAAAGACGCGTCAATTTCTAATTTACCAAAAGTTTATCAGAAAACTGCAGAAATTATTGTAAATACCATTCTTATTGAGAAAATTATGATAATTAAGGCCTGTGAAAGATATACTAGACAACATATTTAGGTAAGTGGGGAAAAATAATATTAATATTTCTAAATAGATTTAAAGGGATATGTAATTTAAGTGCATATACCTTTTAATATGTATATGTGCTAAATTTTATACAAAATACGCACAGAATGAATTCTCTCGGCGTTTAAGAAATTTTATTAAGGTTAAAAAAAAATTGGTCAAAACAAGTTTGATCAGCTGCATTTATTTAAAGACCTGTATCCACTATATCGTTTATTAAACTAAGTTATTCAGGTGTTTTGTGCAGATATGAGTTATTTGCACTTTGTATATTAGGTAATTGAATGTAATAAAGTGTTAAGTGAGACTATAATTTCATTGTCGTGTGTCGACTTGTAAAAGAATAGAGTGTCGAATATTCCAAATGGAGTTGAACGAATTGAACTAAAAATAATTAAAAACTTTTGTTCACTAACGTTTTAGTAATATCAAACATTTCATACTTTACTGGATGATTGTAGGGCTAGTAAATATTGGTAAGTTTTGTTTGTTAATTGTTGATTGCTAATATTATTTGCTTAGTATGGTTGATAAATCAGACGACTTAAAGTCTAAATAAAGTAAAATATGTAATCTCTTGTAATAACTATCACGTAGTAAATTTAGTTTAGAGTATTTTGGTTTTGGGAGAAGATAAAAAACATGTAATATTAAAAGGAAAATATCTATCTCAATTCTAATCTAGCTATATGCTATATATGTAATTTGAAAATTCAGTAATTGTTTTGCACGTGTGGGGTATATATCTGCAAATCTGAATTACTTTTGTTTTAAAATAGCCTTAGACATATTTTAAACATCATTTTTCAGTTTAAAAGTTTTGCTCATTTTTATATTTAAAGATATTGTAACGTGTTTCTAGATAATATTTTATTATATCATCAAGAATACAGATGAACTATTCAGAGAAAATGAGGAGCAACGCAGAAATGATTTAAAAGAAATGTTGTTTTTTGCATTAAGAAATTTTAACATTTTGTGAAAATCTTTTTACAATAAAGGTAATAGTAAAACAGTTCAAAGTAAAAAGTAATTCCAAAATTATCTTCTAAAGAAAATACCAAGAAAATAAGTCAAACAAATGACAACCCCACACAAGTCGTTTTCACTGGTTTGGTATGCAGGTGTGTCTACAAAAGGAAATAACTGCAAGCTTTAGATTTATTTCCATTAAATTTTGGCAGAACCTCAATAAACTAAAGAAAAAATAAATGTAATATGAATTTCCAAAACGGAATGTACCTATTAGAATGATTAAATTAACTTAATTTACATTACCTGGATCTAAGATTGAATTTATTTTGGACAAACATATTTTAGAGAACCATCAATAGACATACGGTAACGGGATTCGTGTTACACATTTAATTTCATTATAAAATAGAGAGCGAGATGTACCAAAGAAAACATGGTTGAGATAAATCGGGATCGACCTAAGAAAACAAAGACTCGACTTATTTTTAGTAAAAATGACGGCTTCTGACCAGAAGAAATGGAAAGAAGTTATAGATAGAGCTCGTGGACTAGCGATTTTTATAGCAGCATATTGACTTCCAGCTTGCTCTCAATCGGATGACAGTTAAGAACCGTCCATTTATTCATTCAATATCTGTCATTATTAATTATTACCAATCTATTGATGATCCAATTTATTAATGAAGCTTATAAAGTGTGAATGAATGAAAACGAAACTAAATATACCCATGAATCAATTAACAGAAAACAACAAAATGTATAAAAAGTGTAAATTCATTTGTTTTAGATGAATTACATTTATTTGTTTTAGATGAATTGCAAATTAGCGTTGTATTTATCTAAAACAAATATTGCTCTCGATTTTTGACAAAAAACAAAATGTAGTAACGTAACCTCGGATAAGGCATGTTATATTCTTGCCTGACGTAACGTTCCATTATTGCGAAAAGTGTATTAAAAAGGAAATACGATCAAATGTTGTAAATATGTATGCAAATAAATGGAAAATTTTAATATCAACGCAACAAATTATATATTAAGAGCATATTTAAATTTTTATGTAGATATTTCTTAAGAAAGGAGGCAAATGTTCAAAATTATATATATATATATATATATATATATATATATATATATATATATATATATATATATAACCTAACCTAACCTAACCTTCTTATAAAATTAGTTAATGTGGATAGTCATGGTTAGATTAATAAACAACAGTTAGTCTAATGTTCGCAAATACTTTAAAGAACAGTAACAATTATTAACCTATAATTATCGGTAATTTCGTTATTTTCACAAAGAAACATGAGATAGTAATTACCCTCCGGCTTACCGACTACTTGCAGAACTGGATCAGACCGATCTAATTGATAAAAGCTTTTCAGCATGATTAAGATAACTTACATTTATGGTGCAAGGTTCAACATTACATTCTATGTATGTTGAACACACACACACATACATACATATATATATATATATATATATATATATATGTGTATATGTTTTCATTTTAAAATTTCTTTTTAAATATTCATGTAAGAACTAAAGAAGTGGTAAATAAAGGTCTCAAAAATGTTGATTTGAAATAAATCGTGCTAATAAATAATATCTAACTATTATATAGAGATGTATTATTTGTTTCACTTACAATGACACCGACAAATCCGTCGTTAACTTGGTAGATTTCACACTTTACCAAAAGAAAATTTATTTAGTATGAGGAGTGTTACTTGAAGCGTTTTATATAACATTCAACTTTAAGCATTCTATGTTTTTATTTTATAATTAGATAATAACACCAATTAGTGGAAAATGTGCAGTAAGTTTAGCAAGTGTAATGCATTCGTTAATTTAATTTTGTTAAATCTTATCCCCATGAATATTATAATAAATATTTTCCCTCAACTTCGTTTTCACCTGAAATTTTTCTTAAAAATATTTTTATGCAGATAAGGATTTTGATGTAATAAAAGTTTATGGTTCAGTATGTTAAAAGGTTTTATATCCTGTTAAATACATACACTTTTAAAAATTTTAAATAATACGCCTCGATATGAATGTTCTATATTTTACGACCTTAGTAACATTCAAGAAATATTTTATAATATTTATTTAAATAAAGTAAACGTGGAGTTACAGGTAAAGAAATGAAAATAAGTTTTGCATTTTTTTTTTAATTAATTTGACAGTAAATAGCTAAATTACCATCATGGTTGTCACCAAACATAATTAGAGCTAGTATATCGAATTGATTTTTTGGTAACCCATCATGCCTCATTGATTTATTGGTAACCCATCATGCATCCGTCATGTTTTTAATTAATAAAAACATGATGATGTACGGTAACTTTTTGCGTTTTAGGTACCACCCTCATTTTTCGTCTTCATTTGCAAATAAATGACCCGGAACTCCGTTAAACTGAGCATGTCTAATGAAAAACATTTTCATTTCTCTTAAAATTGGTACTGATCAGAATTATAAAGTGTGACAGGTCAGTTTTCATCTACCGAACGCTTTTAAAGCGCAACGATATTTATTTTCATGAGTATTATTAAATACATCAAAACATACCTACTTTTATACCACGCACTTTTTGTGGTTGCTTAATGGAACGCTTATAAGATCACTAACTTGATGTAGGAACTTGAAATTTGGCACAGTAATAAAATATATTAACCTGTATATGTATATTTATATATATTTATATATATATATAAATATATATATATATATATATATATATATATATATATATATATATATATATATATATATATGTGTGTGTGTGTGTGTAGTAATAAATTTATTTTAGTTTTATAATGTTCGTATAACAATTAAAGAAGAAGTAAGCCTTACATTTTTCTCATTTTATATGAGTATATCAGGTTGAATATCATTTGAAAAGGTTTTTCATGAGGAATACAAAAGTATTGTATTTTAAATTGCATATCTGAAAGGACGTCCTAAAAAATACGCCAAAATATAACAGTCCGCCAGTTACTTTCGAAACTACTGAGCTAAAAATCATAAAAAACAGGGTTGATAAAATCTGACTGGAAGATTAGAGAAAAACTCTAACGAATAACTTAGATATTTTTTTTTTAAATATTCGCCATATTTTTACGCCAGTAAAAATTGTATATAATACTTTGCAATATAACGAATATTAGTTGAATGTATTAAATAATATTAATACGTATTAATTTCACGACGTATATGTATATAATATGTATTTACGTTGTGATAAATTAATATTTATAAACACTATGTACGCTCAATTCTTTATAGGAGCTGAAACATGTAATGAATCCTCGTAAGACGAGTTTTACTCATGCTTTATAGGTTTTTTCAATTAATGACATTTACCTTTTATAAAAGATAGATAAAAGTGTTCAGTATTTTTAGGCCTTTTTTAATATATATATATGTATATATATACATATATATATATATATATATATATATATATATATATATATATATATATGTATATATATATATATATATATATACACACATACATATATATATATGTATATATATATATATATATATATATCCGATTGCGTTGACATTTTTAACATGTTGCATTGTCTATGGTAAAGTTGCATGTCAATAAGTTGAGTTGAGTTTGCGTGAATCCCATAAAAGCGAACAAGGCTTTCCTTTTTATTATTTATAATAATGGGATAATTGATGTAGGATAGTATACCATTAAATTCTGAGTACCATTACTGGAAAATGCACTCTTTACCTAAAGTATTTCGCAGTTGTTTTTACACCTCCATAACTGATCTGCAGCAAATTCTGGAAGTCTGATGCATTTAATCTTAGATATTTGACATAAAAAATTATATATTTCGTAGCTAATTATCTTATTGGTAAATCGCAAAAATGAAATGTTCAGGATAAAAATAAAAGAAAATTTCAAAAATTTTTTAAATGCCGGAAATCTAAAAACTGTAAGCTATCTTACTGGAACAATTGTACATCAATCAGATTAACAACTTTGCATGAATTCCTAAAAAGCAAACTAACAAAACTTTGGTCTTTAATACATTATATTTGGGAGCCGTAATGAAAAATGTAACAATCCGGAAATTGTCAGCTAGAAACAAAGATAAAGTTTATTTCCGTCTTAGGTACACAAGTTACGTACTGAAGTTTCGTACATATGTGATAGATTTCTATGTCTTGATACATGTATTATAACAATAGTTGTGCTTTTAGAAAATATTAAACAAATCAGATAAAAAATGGAATATTTACATAGACACACACACGCACACACACATGCACGCACACACTCACATGCGCACACACAAGCGCACACGCACACACCCACACACACACACACATACACACACAGGTAAACGCAAAAGCGCACACACGCACGCGCACACACACATACGTAAACACACACACACACACATATATATATGTATATATATATATATATATATATATATATATATATAAATATATATATTTTATGCTACATCTTATGGTCATCAAAATACACTATCAGAGTAAAATCAAACATTGTACGACATGTAGTCCAAGTTTGTTATTAGCAAAGATTAACTTACATATCTATCAAAGTTTTACAAGGATTCGACTACATTTATCTCATTATATTTCACAACAAACTTTATAAAGAAGATCTTCGTCTTCTTTAAGTAGCATTTTTGATGCGATATACATTTATATTCACGATCTATTCTTTCTTTTCTTTGATACCACATTTAAATTGTACAAAATTTTGGTGATCAGGGATGATACATTTTTGTGAAAATTTTATCATATTTGAATAATCGCCAAATTTCATTTAGTTCTGTTAATTTATCTTGTTCCAAACAAATATACACAGACTATTGGTCTTACGTTACTCTAATGGATGATTTGTTTCATTCAGCCTTATAAGTGAGATAATAAATTAGTAGAAATACGTATAATAATTAAATGAAATTAACAGTATCTACGAAGGCGATCGGTAGTTAAAAGTAGAAAACAATTACTAAATGTACAATTACTTGTAGATATGTGACAACATCAATTGAAGAGGAATCATATCAATAAAAGTATTCAAGAAAGTTTATGGCTCATATAAGATAATTATGGCCAATCCATAATATGTAAAAGTACCAAATCGTACATTGAACCTTTGCCCAATTTTATTCATATAAGTACGCACACACACGCGCGCACACACACGCGTGTACACACACGCGCGCACGCACGCACTCACACGCGCACGCACGCACGTACACGCAAAGGCACACTCACACACACAGTGACTGTATGAGACACTCATAAAAACACACACACATGTACATTAAAATCACTAAAACAGAAAGTGAATAAACCATAGCGCCTTTAATGGCTTAGGCTTGCATTGAGACCTAGGACAGACCTAGTGGGAATGCTTTTATTTTACGTGACTGTGTATTAGTAAATTCTTTCTTTTCATAAATACGCAGTATATCGCTCGAGACGTAATGATGGATTTTAACTGCCATCCCATGCTGCTCGTTACGCCGGAACAGGTAAAGGCCATACGAGCGGATGTAGGCCTCACCGATTTGACTAATCTGAAAGAAGCCATTCAGCATGTGTTAGAGTGGTTTGGTAAGGAAAACCATTTGCCCGATATGGAGATGGGTGAGTGATTTTTATAAAAAATGTAAACAGTTATGATTATTTATGAATAATTCTTGAAAAACTTAGGTAAATTTGAATCCAACAATCTTAGTCACTCTGACAAAATTGCTTTTATGTATTATTTTGGATTTATATAAGCACTTTATTTGTATTTTTTATTTCAGATAAGAAAGCCATCGAAAATATGTATATAAGTAGGAAGTGCTCTCTGGAGCAGACCAAGAAGAAGATCGACACGTTGTTCGCCATGAAGTCATTGCTCTCGGAGTACGTCTTGCCACGCGATCCGCTAGGTCCAAACATTGAAATGATTTTCAAATGTTGGTAAGCATTACCCTTTACTTAACTCGTTTCCCGAATTCCTGCAGGAATACAGTTTATCTCAAGTTAGTTGTCTTTATTAAACACGATCTGTATCTATGCCATAAAAATTTGTCTCTGTTTATTAAAATATTTAATAATGTGTTATGTTGTTTTTGAGAATACAACAGCCGCCCAAATCTTGAAAACAATCATACTTATAATAAAAGAGACTATCTATCTTGGGACACAGTAATAAGGTAATAAACGATGAACCTTTAAAAATGAAGTTTTCTTTTATAAGTTAACCCCTTCTTAAGTTAGCCCCAACTTATGTAATAATCACAGAGAAAAAAGTAAAATTAAATTAAATATATATATATATATATATATATATTTATATATATATATATATATATATTTATATATATATATATATATTATATATATATATATATATATATATATATATAATGGATGTGGAATACGCTTATACTTCTCCAAAAATATATGTCAATGATGTAAATCTATTTGAAGCGCTGAATGCCCAAAAATGTAAACGATTCATAACAGGTTTAGTGGCATTTTATTTTTTTTAGTTGCAAATATACAAATATTTTCTCTCACAAATATGTTACACAAAGGCAATTCACACGCAAATTTCCCACTACCTCACTGAAATTGACTTTGAAACCTAGGTAAAGTAAAAGTAGTAGTAGTAGTAAAACTTTATTTTCATTGTCATCTCACATAATATGGAAGCAATATTAGGGATTAATATAAACTTAGTCAAAGGAAGTTTCAGGTCTTCATATAAATTATTATCTGTAAACATGAAATGCCATTATTTAAGTCTCTCATAATAATGACTTGGTATTTAAATATTATTTAATATTTACATTGATAATAATCATAATTGCCGATTATAATATCAGCGAAAAGTTTAAAATATAATTTTCAGTAATTTCACACCGTTACCCAAATTGGCTCCGGACAACACGCGGGTCATAGTCTACCAAATTCGAGACAAAAATCCCGATAAGTTTATTATTATAGATGTAGTCAGAGTTGTGAACATGGTGAGTAAAAATTGTATAATTATACATAAAATAAATGTTTTTAAGGTACATAAAAAAAGTGTTTAAAATTGATTTTCTGGATCTCATATAGCTTCATGTGCTAAAGAATTATATTGATCTCTTGAGTCGGTATTGTTTCATATATTCGACTTTAGCGCCACACTTTAGCGCCACAAAATGGAATAACAGACAATCTTTGGATATTTTATAGTCAGTGTGGTTTTGCATCGAAAAGGAGTATTAATTTTTACGCAATTTTTTCAAAATAAGTGATTTTATAACATAACATAAAAATCGTTCATTAAATTCAATATGAAAATTTAATTATATCTTCCGAAATTAGTTACCCACATAAAATGTGACGCATATTTTTTTTTATAATTGTTACTGAAGAGGCGGAAAAGTAAAATAATTGTATTTGAATGCGACTTGTGTGTTTATTTTAAATTTAATAATATTCTGCGTATTTCGTGCTGATAATGAAAAAAAATTGTTATTTTATTATGAATAAAAATTTACGGCACATGTGCTGCAAGCCCTAAAGCAACTCCCGTCATAGAAACGTTTCTGTAAAATATTTTATAGTGACCTTTTTGTTTTATATCGATACAAAAATGTGAATACTTTAGGGACATGTGTCTTTTTTTATTCGAGGAAAAACATAAAATAGTATTTATTTATGGCTTTCGGAGTTGTAAATTTTGTCAACTGCATGATCGTAAAAAGTCTAAATACTTTTATGTGTAGCCAGTAATGTTGAATTTATAATATATTCTATTTAATAAATCAATTATGGACATAAAGAACTAAAAACTTGTTTTTCGAGAATTCCTCCATTTGTCCACATGTTTATTTAATCTCACTCTAGAAGCGTAATCGGTGCTTCATGCATATGATAAGAAATTGTACGAAGTATTGTCCCTATTGAGTGTACATCTAACCATAACCAAGACTTAACAACTCTGATTCTTCACCGCGTCTCTTTCTTTACCGCGTATTGTCGCGTGTGTAGGGTAGGGTTAATAGTTTAATGTAAGCTAATAGTCCCATTGTTCACTCTAAAACTTATAATTCCGAAAATTGAGCATTTTCTTACAAACAAAATTATTGCAAGAAATTTCACACAATTCAGATTAACATCCAAACACATAGAAGTGCGATTATTTATTTAGTTTGGGAAAAAAATTGCATAAATGCTGAAGATGAATTCTAAACTTCTTGTCCCTATAGCGGGGTAAAAAGTCCGAGGCGCGGGGCAAAAGTTCATTGTAATGGCTAATTAATAAAGTAATTACGATCATAAGATTAATAAAATTTCATTATTGTAATATCCATATGTTTTATTATTATCATAGAACTTAAAAAAACATAAACTAAAAACAATAATGAACTAAACCCTAATAGGAAACATGAATTGTTTAAAAAATCTAATGGGTATCAGTCAGTTTTATTTAATCATTATCGCTATTGAAATTAATGCAAACAAAATTAAATTTTAAGTTAGAGCCCACACACCGTTCACGTGCCCAGAATTTGCACGATGCATATTGGATTCACTTCTCGCCTGATTTGCTCTCTGAATAATATTCGCAACATATTATACAAAAATACTCTTCTTCAGAAGAGGATGCTACTTCCTCTTCAGTGTTCTCTTTAGGGATTTTCTTCTTTACTGTCATTTTCTTCTTATTTACTTTGGTTAATTTAAGTTTTTTCACTTTACGCTTCTCTTGTTCTTTCTCTAACGCATTTTTTTCAGGCGTGTCAGTTAGGATGGTAGCTTTGCGGCGTTTTCTGATGCTTAAGGATACACGGGGTCCGGCTTTAGGCACAGGACGAAAAACTTCAGGAAAAAATATATCTTTAGAAGTAGAAGGCTGAGGAGTTATTGCTCTTGGTTGATCTATTTGTAATGGCTGATTTTCATCTAGCTCATTTAAAAGTGATGGCGTATTTTCCGCGTTATCAATAGCACTGGGACGGTCAGTGACATTACTCGGGGCATAATCCGAATCTTTGAATATTTCACGATTGAACGGTGTTATCCCTGAGGCCTGAAACCCCTTGACAATATTAACAGGTGAGAGAGCCATCGGTAATGCAGTGCGAACAAGCGATGGGATGTTATATACTGACAAGGTTTTTCCCGGATTGTTTCTCATCCAAGAATCTTGAGCTCGAGATAAATAAGTTTTGAACGGATCAAATACGGAAACGTCTAGGGGTTGTAATTTGTGTGAGCAATGGGGTGGAAAAGATAACATAACTACGCCATGTTCCTTTGCCAAATCAAGTGTTTTCACACACAAATGTGACGAGTGGTTGTCCAGTAGAAGAAGAATCGGAGTGTCTTTTGATGGTTTTACATGTTGGATGAAATCCTGTACGAAGCAATAAAATTCTTCATCTGGATTAGCTTTTCCAATGCAATCTGGTGGGCCATCACGAACAAAGTGGTCCTGATAATTTTTCTTCTGTACTTCTTGCCCCGTACCTACGTCGAGTGATTTGCAATTTTATAAAATAAAAACGGTTAACAATAGATAAAATCTATTACCATGCATTTATTATGAATACAATAAGAATGTAATACGTATTTACCTTATTCTTTTCTTCTTATGTGAAATGTGGTCATATATATATATACGTATATGACCACATTTTTTATTTTATCCGCTTTAAAATTCGTACAGAAGTAAATTTGATCAAAAATGGGTCTAATAATTTTGAGATTGCCGCTGACCAAAGTTAAAAAATTGGCTAGACATTTATTCTGTAATAAAAGACATAAATGACACATCGTTAAAAGGAACTTTATTCTAACTTGACAACTTTATTTTAACCTATACATATGTGATACATACGACAAGTTCATATGTCGTAGTTTCATTTTAATAAATATTTCTTTTGAGGAATAGTATATTTTGGTGCATTCATTAAGGAAATTTATAATGTTTGCATTTTCTAGTCCAGCATTACCAAGGCCTACTTCCTGTTTTCGGTTGGTCCATGACTTACGGGACACCTATATACGTGTTGTATTAAAATATTTTATTGTTAATTAACAGGTGTTCGAATATCGACTGCATAATGACTACGCAGCTGGCTTCCGCATAATAACAGATTATGGCAATTTGACGTTACCGATTTTGTTTAAGTGGACACCGACAGTCCTAAAAAATTTGGAGATATTTATGACGGTACGTAATTGGCTTGCTTTTATCAGGGAAAATGCACAGAGGAAATGTTTAAACTCCGTCCGAGTTGGAAAATATTTTCTTTTTACTTTACATGTCACGTCCCTTGAATTTAAGGTATCTGAGACTATTATTTATGTAATTGATAAAAATAATAGACATACCGTTTTTATTCAAAAAATACACTTTCTTCAATACAAAAAATGCGCAACACAGAAAATTATTGGCATCTGCTGATTTGAATTTCATTAATATTTTTTAAGATGTCTTTGCTCTATTTTGTTACTGTTCTATAGAAAAACTTGAAAAGTAACATTTTATGATTACTTCGATAATTTTAATATCATATCGTTTATTATTTACTTCGAAAATGTTTGTTATGACATCATTTATTCATTCGCGTGTTTAAATTTTACTTTGAACATTGTTGTGTGCAATATGAAAAAAAGTAATAAATTTTCTTTTCAAAATTATTTGAGAAATTATCCCAAGTTATTCAACAAAATAATTTATTTAAAATAATCAATGTTAAACTGAACTGACTCTAAACGACGACGTCTTTCGGGAGTCTAATAAAAGACGACACAAATGTCCAAGAATAATTAAATGTGACAACAATTTAATTAGGGTTCGAATATTTCGAAGTAATTGTTTTGTTAATATTGACTTTTGTAATTGTGGTGTATATGGCATTTTTTTTGGTTTTGTGGTATAAATACATTCGACACCATCAAGGTCGGTTGATCTCTAAGTGACATTGGCCATAACAATGCAAGCATTATTCATTAGCTATAAGTTACTAATTATTGCTTCCGGAATTTGTTTTTCATTTGGATAGCTTTATATCTATTTGTATCAATTTGTGCATTATACTCATATCCCATTTATTATTTCTGCGGGGATGTTACGGGGGTAGATTGAAAGGCATTCATACCGTCAATGCTCCTTCATATGTGAGTCGTATCATGGGCATATTTAAGTTGGGTTTCAAACCCAAGCTGTATAACAGGATAATGATACACGATTCTCTTGAGGATTTGCACAAGGTTTTGCCGAAGGAAATTTTACCGAAGGATTTCGGTGGTAGTGAGCCTACAGTGAACGATATAAGTGGTAAGGGCTTCGATATGTATGTTTATGTCACCATCAAACGCAATGAAATTTTCTACGTTTCGAGATTTTCTCTAATATAAAAATAAAGAAAAAGTAAGGAAAATTCCAACTTTTCCTGTCATCATACAGATTTTTGACTAGGATTTATATTATATTGAGGACGTCAGAGAGCAGCGATGGAGGTAGCAAATCAAACCCCTACTCCATTACAGAATAATCTAAATATTTCGTACTTGATGAATTATGATTAAGAATTATGCGCAAGTTTTATAAAAAACTCTTTTTTACACGAGTGCCACGCGAATATCAAATACATATAAAAGCTGGTTGTTTGTAAATATCTGAAAACAGAAATAAACACGATTCCACAAAAAGAAGCATTTCTTCCGAATATGCGATCAGGCCTACTTAACCAGAAATATTAAATCGTACCGTGTTTCTTATTGTTTGTGTATACTATAACGTATGATTTTTTAGTAAATTCACCGATTTGGATACATCTTCTTGCAGTGCATATTTTTATTTTTTATTGTGGTTCTATTACAGTTATAACATTAACAAGATATTCGCATAAATAATAGGAGATAAGTTTGTTTCTTAGCAAAAAAAATAGAAAAATGCCTTCCTGAAATACGTTTTTTTTTTGTTCGTAACTTTGACTATTGTAAAAATTCCAAAATAAAAGCTTATATTTTGAAATTTTTCATTTCACATCTTTTGTTAAGTGTACACTTCCGTACGAGCAAAAATAAAAAAAATTCTGAAAGTGATGTTACAATTATATAAATATTTTTCATGGAAACAGCAGTTTTTGATGTTCTTAAATACCAATTTTTAAAGGATTCGACGTTTTTCTTATTTATCCCATGGTTAGATTGAAAAATCTTAATTGTCTCTTAATTACTATCTTATCATTACCCCGGACGTAAACGTGTGAATAAAATTTAGATGTGTCTGAAAACTTACAGTTAGATTATTGCAGATTGTGTTAAACTTTAATTATTACGAATATTCTTTTATAATATTACCTAATATTCAAGGACTAGTTTTAAATGAATGTAGTTACTGGGTGTTACATTGCCGGTCATAATTTTGTAATCTATGTTTAATTTTGTGCCTGAAATTTCCCTAATATATTTTAAAGGTTTAAGTATGAAATATGAGTCAAAGTCATAATGATTATGAAAAAAACAAATAAATAGAGGGATGCCTTTGGCTAATGTACTTGATTTTTTTCAGACGAGTGGTACAAAGAATTCTGCAAGCCAGAAAACAGACAGTTCCTAATCGATTCAGGGAACTGGAAGTCAGATGAGAATAAGCGAATTGACGGTGGTATTAATGCGGGAGAATTTGGTATGAATGGTACTTTTAGAAAACTAGAAGTCTTCTAGGAAACAAATTGTCAATTAAGATAAATAAATGTATTTTTTGTTCATACTTCTTATTAATTTGTTATGTATAATTAAATGTTGCGAAATGATAATTATCATGTATTTTTAAGTTAAAATTGACAGGAAGATAAATAAAAAAAAAAATGTTTGCTGCCAACGCCATCTCGTTTCAACAAAGTTACACTTTTTATTAAAATTTTAAAAAGTTACACTTTTTATTAAAATTTTAAAAAGTTACACTTTTTATTAAAATTTTAATTTTTTTTGGCTCAGGAAAAAAATAAACGATATGCAGTTCAGAGTCAATTTGTTCTAAAACTTACAGAGTTAGTAATTTCAATTTTTTTTAAATATATTCCTTAATGACGATATTAATAATAATTTCAATTTACAATCGTTAAGTATATTGAAGTTATAATAACTAACTCAATAAACATATGTATTTCATATTCTTACATAACCTCAAATGTATTTTCCAATACGTTAACGTCTTGTTGGTTGGTTACTTTTAAGTGATAATCCATTTCGTGATTTGTTAATTTTTTACCATATTTTTTGTAACCGTTCTAATTTATCTATCTTACGTAGTGCGTAGTGTGCATACATGCAAACGCATATTATAAATAATATATATATATATATATATATATATATATATATATATATATATATACATGTAAGGATGTAGCAAAACTTGTAGATGTTTTAGAAGCAACATTTCTTATTCGACTGAAACTAAACTTAAACTTGAAAAAAACTAAGTAGCTCAAAATTCAGATTAAACTAACACATGAAAAAAACTAGTTCAATATTTTCAAAATTACGCCCGTCCAAAATGTAAAAGATTATCACCAAACAACGTCATTTCATTTTGATATTTGTGTATTTCTTTGAGACTTACTACGTTTGACTCGATATTCGATATTTTAATACGTTCGTCAACCAAAATCTTGCTTATAAATCGAATAGATAATGTTTATTTTTGAAATTAAAACTTCGTTGAACTCACTTTGTCCAAAATGTTTGATGGGTTAGATTTACGATTTCACGTAACTCTTCTGCTTCGGGTATACTCGGCGATAAACTGAATATAGCCGAATAGTTTGCCGTTCTTCGGGTAAACTCGGCACTAGGCCGAGCGACGTACAATCGAAGTGAGCAGCCGAGTTAGTAAGTGTATTTTTTGTCACTTTGTAAAATGCGTCATCGGTGCAGCGGTAAAGTACTGATTTATATCCATTATTAGTTAATATATAAAATCTAAGTTTGTAACGAAGATGCACATTTTCAATTTGGACAAATGTATTTAAATATTTTGTGGTGCATTTTGCATGTAAATTAATTTTTATGAATTAATTAAGGGTATTCGTATACGTTAGTACATTATATTTATTATGATGTTATTTGATGTCAACGTGGGTAAAATATGATCAATTTAATGAACACACTACGTGAGTTTAGTTTGTTCACGTGTCTCCGTTGATTTATGGTATGTACACGATTTTATTTTAAATTAATTTTTTTTAAATTTTAGTATCCAAAATTTGCAACCCATATGTACGATTATACTGACGCCAAAGTTTCTTTATAATAGTGTGATCTTAAGCACACCAATTTTTTTTTGTAGGAATTAACTTTTTATCAAGTTTCTATTCGAAGATAGCGTTGTGTTATTTTCATAAAAACATTTGGTTTCATTTTATAGAAGCAATTAATTCGATTTTACTTGAAGTCAACTGGATACTGTTTTATGGCACTTTTTACAGACCAAGTAGAAGTTTAAATGTGGATTTCCGGACAGTTTAATGGCAAAATATTTTCCCTCGAACGCTATCACTCATTATTATTCTATTCCTTACATTATAAGTAATCAAAAACTGCAAAATTCTCCTTTCCACCTCGTGCCTGCCATCAGTCTTATTTTATTTAAAGGTTCATAGTGAAAGGAAACAACTGATGATCACATGCCAAGTCAATATAGTATGTTGTCCAGACGCCGCAACAAATGCACCCGTTTCTATTCAGAAAACTTTTTGAAAAGAGATACGTTATATTTAACTTATAAACGTCATACATTTTTGTGTCTCGCTTACTAACTATACGAGTTCTTGTATTTATGGCCAAAAGAATTTCACAAAATAATTTCGGAAAACAATTTTTTTTATATTTTTTCTAAACAACGTTTAAAAAACCAACATCATACTCGTAGTTGAAGGCCTGTATTATATTTTTATATTAATGAAACTGCGAAATATTCATAGTTTTCCATATATTATATTTCAGTATATTATATTGTATTTTATTATTTTGTATGAAAGAATTAATATTTATTTATAAAAATTAAAATGTATATATATTAGATCCAAAAGAAAAAAATTCCCACTTGCAGTGATAAAAATTGTGATACTGACAGTTAATTGAAAACAGAAATTGAAAGTCACGGCAAAATATGAAAATTTGACAAATATTTCGGTTATAATATGGTAATTTGCCATAATACAACAGTTTGAAAAACGTTATAAATCTGATTAATCTAACAAGAAGAAATATATAAAGATTACGCATTCATCACAAAAACTTTATGAATAAGCACTTTTAAATTTTGGTCAAAACCCTTTTGATGAATTTTCAGAAATATTGTTTTTAGATTACGGTGAAGCATGTGAGTACACACCAATGGACTACATTATCAGACTCAGAAATCTAAAATAAAGACTTCTGAAATAAAAAAGTTGAACTTCATTGACTTTATAATTTTGTCTTGCAAGGGAGCAAAAACGATCAAGGTCCAAGTGTAAAAAAGACTAGGTGAGAAAGTTAATGTTATTTGAAACAAGCGACCCTAAGAAATGTTTTCGACTACAAGTGGACATTTTGAAAACATTATATATAATAAATAGATTATAAAATTAGTTAAAAACATGAAAATATATTTGACTTGTATTTAAATTTGCATTGTACACTCAGTTTTTTAATGTGATAAAAATTTGAAACAATACATTTTTTGGAAAAAATGTTCATCTTTGACATGAATAGTTTACATGAAGATATTTAATAATTTATACCACTTAAAATAATTAACAAAAGTATATATATATATATATATATATATATATATAAAAGTTACATCTTTGGGTATTTTGAATCATCCATTTACGTTGAATCTCATTATCATAAAGTCGTGTTAAATAATTTGACGTGCAGTGCGCTGCGAGGACCTGTACACTCAGTCAATCGGTACAGAGAGTGGACTGCGAATAAATATTTTAGACGGCCTAGTGGTTACTTTCTCTTCGCTGCTGTAATCGAGTACAATTGGACATTGTGCTGTACTATAATTAGCACTGTTTTGTGGTCACCCCCGTATCCTTGCAGCGAAACGTTTAATTATCATAGAGTTTTAAATTTCAATGACCAAAGGAACATTGACAAAAATATATATAAAACCACCTTTTGGTATTGAAAGTGGTCATTGTTATACTCAATAATACTAGCCATTTTTCTAATTCAATTTGCCGTGAATACTTAGCTTTACATTCATGTTTCCTAAAAAAAGAAATTTCGCTTAGAATAATGAAACAACGATGGTATTGCGACAACATGACTTTAATTTTAACAATATCAGTGAGTTACTTTGGCTATTGTAACAATAATATTCATTATTGGAATTTGATCAGGTTATACCTATTATTCGCGCCAAATAATGGTACACGCAAACATAAAAATAATGTGAAATGTAAAGTATAAAAATTGTATAAATTTAAAGTTCAAAGTATCAAGATATTGAAAGGTGGAGGCGCGTCGGGATGGATGTAGCCTCGTCCAAAGCTGAAAGTGTAATGGTTCGGTAGGGAAGAACTTAACTTATATAGTTTTTTTTTAAATAAAAATATAAAGAAAAAAAACTAGAAAAAAATAACATAGTTGTAAGTACGGCTAGCGAACTTATTTTCCCGATATGGTATTGGATAAGAAATCGCCTATGGTATTTATCATAATAATACACTATTATCGGTACGTCTTCTTCGGTATCCCCAGTTATACTTCATTCAATTTTTAAAGAGAATGTCTTTAAACAATGATAATGAAATTGACAGTTCGGATATTATAAACATTCTTCTTACATTCACGTTAGTAATTTAATGTGGTTTTATTTGGCGTGTATGATAAAAACATATATTTTTTTAGTTTTTATATTTACACTATATATATTACGTATGTACTTAGATTTTAAAGGTTATATTTTATATTTAAGAAAAGTTCGGATAAGAAAGATGGAGTGTTTCAAACAATTTATAAGTATTAATGTTACATAAAGAAACATATAATAAAATATTACAAAAATATCGACAGAAATAGTAGTTTAATTAAATGTTAAGTCATATAGAAAATTTTTGTTCAAATGATGAAATTGTGAAAATGTTTGTTCAGCCACGCCGCGGGGCTTATTAAATGACTCAATGTAGAAATATTTTGACATCGTTTAATGTAAAATAGTGTTTTCTTTCGCCACATATAATTTCTTTTGTACCCAGATCATTTTGATTGTGTTTATTTAACAGTGATATGAGGGCAATCCTATTCTCGAACAGCTATATACTGTGAAACATTCGCCATTTTAATTACACTAATACTTAAAAATATTACACATTTAACATAACGAACTTAATGTTATAAAACACATAATAATATAATAAACTTAATACAATACAGAATAATTTTATGAAACGCTAAAAATTTAGGGAGCGATATTGAATAACGACAAGTCAGTGCCCCTCGCGGAGTAATCGCCATTACGTGGATAAATGTGTCAAGCAAGCGTTGTGTACGTGGAATAAACACGTAAGTTGTCATACGTGGGCATATGTAGGTATACGTGGGCATAAAAAGTTTATTGCTCCGAAAAATTTATAAGCACAAATCGGCATTTTTATCTGATAAACTGATGATTTTATGAAAGTCGTACGAAATTGCAATTTTAAAATAATATTTTTAACTAAGTCTACTATTGACCATAAATATTAACTATGCGTATTAACTAACTGTACTACATATTAACTAAATGTGCCACTGACCATAAAATGTTCATTAAATTTCTTCTCCCTCTAATATCTATTCAAATATTTTTCAGATAATTCAAGTAGTATAAAAATTAATATAGATATGTCAATATGAAATAAATATTTACTTATTTGTCTAATATTTTGAGAGGAGGTAAGCATTACATTTTCCGCAAACGTTGACATATATATCAATTTTTTAAACTACTCGTAAAAAATTACAATCGTAGAGGTATGTTTTTTTTTAAATATTTCAATTATTAATTTATTTTCCGCTTAGCACACTATGAGTTATATTTTTGCAAGACTATTAAAATTCGTCATGATGCACTATAAAGAAGTAATCACTGAGTATGCACTATAAAGAAGTAGCCTAGAAGTGTTTACATATATGTAAACACAAACTAGGCTACCTCTCCGGGAATTAGCGTGGGATACACAGTATGACATGGCATGTCCGATGAAACATGGCCAACCGAAAAATTTTACTGTCTTTGCTATTTTATTTACTATTCAAACGTGTACGTTACTGTATACGTTGTTTTATTGAAAAAAAATTAAAAAGTAAGTATTTTTAAGTTCAAAATTCAATTTATCTCAGATTTTTGTTTAATGATATTTGATGTTGTAGTGTTACTATTTTTCAAAATTTATTGTTTTTACGGTTTTTCCATTGAATAAAATCCCTTGTCGATAACTTATCCTCTTATCGAAATAAAAAAATTATAAGTGGCGCTAAATTTTAATACTAGATATTTTCCTGATTATACTTGCATATCTGATAATCATATAAGTGACAGAGTTATTTAAGAGGTTTCAATGATCCTTTAGAATCTTACATCTGTACGGATTCAAGAAGAACTAACAGCAAAAGTACCTTCAATATCAAGATTTAATAACGATGCTAACAAAATGAGACCGCGAAAAGACATGACTTCAAGGTACTTGGCTGACACGTACCCCATTGTAGAATTGCTTACTAATGTTCGGAAACGGTTCAAGCATGTATCAAAGATTACATTAGTGAAAAAAAAGAAAAGGAAAGTAAAAATGGCAAAAAATGAAATTAGATTGAAGTTCTGAGGAAGAATTAGCCAGTGAAAATACCGGTCCCACAGATAATATATATGATTGCGTGGGATGCGACAAAAATTAATACGGGCCTGAAAAATAGAAGATTAGCTGCTAAGCATTTTTTGCAAGCTAAGATTGCGTGAAAATTGCATTCCATGTAATAATTCTTTCAATCCTTGTCACAAGAAAATGAAGAAACAAGAAACGGAAAAGAAAAACTTACACGAGAAAAATGAAAAAAATAGCGAAAAGACGAAGGAGATTTAAATGGCCATCTTATTCTTGATATGACATAAGCGACCAATTTATAACGGATATTAAGATTAAAGCTTTTTTTAATGTTTCTGAGATAAATATGTATAATATTAAAAATAAACACAAAAAATGTACATCGGAATAAGAGTAAAAGCTCAGTTTTTATAAAAATATTATCTTAAAGTACATATATAATTTGTAGGTTACACTGAAAAATATTGTAGTACCAACATTTATTTGAAAAGTAAATAATATGTCACAATGTTTGTTTAATTATCTAAATGTCAAATATAACATAAGTATACCTGAATATAATGCATTTAAATCCAGAAACATAGCAGCGTAAGTTGATATATTGTCGTCATCTCACTCTAACGCGTTATAAAATTGATGAATATCTTTATCGGCGTCGACATTTCGATTATTTTCACGAAATGTTTGAAACGCCTGCTAATTTCGCAAAAAAGGAGGATTGTCCATTCTTACACTTTCCCAGTTCGTATCAATAAAGTAATGGTGTAATATTTGTATTTATAACATTTTTTATAGTGAAACTTTCTGAAGTTAATGTTTTGATTACGTATATACTTTAATAATACTCTAGGTACAATACAATAAATTTTATAAATAGTCGTCAGTTGATCGAATATTATATTTGTGCCAACCATATTTTAATTGTTAAATTCGTTTGTTTATAAACATTCTCTCTTGAAATTGAATGGACTATACATTATTCCACTAATTTGTAAATCGTTAATTAAGTATCTAACTGTTGTTAAGTAGTTGATGCACGCACGTATACTTTTCACTTATTCAATGAGGCAATTTTCACTTATTCAATGAGGCGGTGTATTCTACTCTTAGGAAATCTTAAATATACGAAAATTAATTTTGTAAAATAATTGACTGAAACCGTTTTGCATATTTTTTAATTATATCTAAAAGAGTCATCGAAAGCATGGTTACATGTTGGAAGCTTTCCCTGGAACGTATCGTTAGCTACGAAGTCTTTATTAACAAAGTACGTGATACCGTGGGATCCGTTCATTTCAAATATTAAAATGGTCCTCGAAAGTAGTTAAGTATTGTTCACGTTTAGCTTACATAAAACATTATGATTAAACAAAGATTGTCGTAGGTCACGGTCATTATTATGTACTAAATTATTTCGCTGGCTGAATTCATTACTTATATATATATATATATATATATATATATATATATATATATATATATATATATATATATATTAATCAATCATCAATTTTATTAGTGACAAAAAACGCTCCTTTCAAGGCAGACGTATGTCTATATTTTTTTAATAATTTACGCATTTAACAATATAGTAAACAAGTTGTGTCTCGTGTAAATTGTTTATTTTTATATGTAGCCACAAGTGACCATTTTTGAGTAAAAATTATAATAATCACATGAAAATTTTAAACGTCATAACTTGAAAATGAACCTTATCAAATACAAAAAAAAACAGGTGAAAACGAATACATGATATGTAAAGTCTCTGTATTTGTCCTTTATATCATGAAGTGCGTCAAAAAATTAAATAATGTTTCACGAAGAAATAATAAATGAGGAGTTTTATCACCTCGAATATTTATTATTATCCTAATGGATTAGAAGGAAATCATTTTCTATCCTTTCGTGACATTGTTAAAATTGACCCCGAAATAATATATGAAAAAAAATATTTCAAATCCGTCACAACAATCCTGACAAAGTTATCCTTATGGATATAGCCACACTGTTGATATGATGAGTCCACGTAAGTAAACGCACTCACACGTGTACACGCGCATGAACGTACGCATGCACGAAGGCATCGCCGCATTCACGCGTGCATTTACAAATCCAAGTATTACTTTATGCAACTCTGTATATTTTATGTATATTTAAAAAAAACGTAATTTTTTTGGTTAAAAGTTAAACCGTAGTAGTGATTCTCCCAAAAATGTTTGAGAAACTCCTGGTTTAGGACATTCTTACGCGCGCAATCAAAATGTTTCGAGATTTCCTTACGCATGCACGCACCTATGTACGCAAGCAAGCACGCCCGTCTGCACGTGGGCTCCCATCGTGCATGGATTATCGATATCATCACACGACAAAGACAAACAGGACACAGAAACGACACATAAATACAGACTCAGACACACGCACGCACGTACACATACACTATGTGTTAATAATGTGTTTCTAAATGGCTCGAAATATCTCCCGCTTAAAATAATATGTATTAAACTCCAAACTATGCCATCTAATAAATTTGAATTATTTCATGGTTACATGTTACATGTATTCATAGATATACACGTACTTATATGCGTGCGTGAGCGTGCGTGCGTGCATAAATGCATGTTTGTGTACTTCAATGTATACGTTATATGTTACATTTTGTTTACACCCACATACGAAATAATGATTTGAAAGTACTTAATTGATATTCTGAACAGCACTTCAATCGTTGTACTGGTTTAAACACGTTAGATTTTGCTGACGTTAATGTCACGATCTCTTTAATATTCTCAAGAATCATTAGTAAACATTAATTTTGTTTCTGTTTTCTTCGCATCTGAACTTTTTGAAATTTTTGGCTCCATAAAACTGAAACAGAGACAAGTTTTTTTAAATTAGCTCAATTTTATGCACCATCATATGTATAACATTGCGTATACTGCTATTATTATTATTCATATTTGCTGGGAATATAATGCATGTAATTATCATTGGTTACTAACAGAAATGTTTGAGTCTCGGCTGCATAATAACTACGTGACTGGTGATTACGATAATGTGAGCTTACAAATTGTATTAAATGAATCCGACATTTATGAAAAAGGTGAAAAAATTCATGATGGTAAGGCTAACTATAATTAATCTATTCATAGAACACGAGATCTATTCAAGTAGGAATTTTTTTAAAAATTTGTATTCTCTAATCTCAATTTAAAATTACAACGAAATGAAAAACACTTAATCAGCTCGTCACTTAAATTTCAGTTTGGGCTGCTGCCTTAAATTGCATTTTTAATCTTATAATTGAGAAATTGCATTTTTAATCTTATAATTGAGAAATTGAATTTTTAATCTTATAATTGAGAAATTGCATTTTTAATCTCATAATCACAATCACACAGAGCCGTAATAAAATTTTTCACTTATACATAAAAACTCGAAACACATAGTTATTATGAGGCAGGTGAGGACAATAAATTATGGTTATTATTCCATGCTTCGTTTGAAAAGTACTCAAATAATTTACTTGAAATTTGTCATATAATCAATGTGAAGTCCTTCAAAGGCAATATGACGGTTATAGTAATATAACAGCCTAAAGTTAAATAGTACAAACATGTTACTAAATCTAGAAGCTAAGCATTTTTATTAGTTTTATAGGTAGTTAGGTAGACATGGATATTTCATTTTTTTACTATGCGCACGTAATGAGCAATGCCAGGTGAAAATTGGCTTAAAAGGTATAAGGATGTAGGTATTAAGTTTATTTTAAACCACTATCCCTTTCTTTGTAACCGGAAAACTGTTACTCAAATATCAGGAAATAGAAAAGTTTCTATATTTATATATATATATATATATATATATATAAATATATATATATATATATATATATATATATATATATATATTTATATATATATATATAGCGGGATATATCCGTTTCATTAAATATAATCGGTTTCATTATTACCGAATTGATGGTAAATCACCGAACGCGTGCCTGCCTCCGCTGTTAATTAAAATGAATTTTGTTTGTGGACGTTATTGTTTATGGATTTAACGTACCAAAAATTAAGTAACTTGGCAAATACATAGCTAATTTTTTCCTGAAAAAAAATAAGAATTTTTTAGTCCAAAATAATCAATACTAAATTTTCTTCTGGTGCATAAGTTATTTACTAATTCTAAAACAAATACAAAGGATTTTAATTTATTTAATAGCAAACTTTCTACGAAAATGTAAAATACAAAAAAGAATTTGAGAAAAAATATGACAAAGAAAACAAAATATTGGTATCATTATCTCCGTTACATTTAAAATACTTTTGTTACAACTATTTCAATATTTTTAAAAATTAAAAAAAATATTTTAACTTTTTATCGCTGGATTCCCAAAAAGATAAAAAAGCGACTGTTTATTTGATTTCATAAGTGAACATATGAAAAATTGCAATCGTAATAATCGCGACTTCTAGAATCTTTGTAAGTATTTATGCTATTTGTAGAAAGTTAAAAAAAATCCATAAAGAAATCTGGAAATTACTTAGTATCATAAAATGCAACAACCTGTGGTATTAACATTCATGTATGATTTTTATGAAATAAAAGCACTCTAGTTTAGCAGCGTTGGACGATTGTACGACATAATTTATTCCTGCTCACTATATTCCGCTAAAAATTAGCGTCCTTTATAATAAATTACCTTAAGCTGTGTGCAGTGTTTCCCAATATAAAACATCTTAAAAAGTAATATTCAAACTTGTATAATTAAGTCATATAAGTCAAATGAAGGTTACAAGGTACAAAGAGTTTTACCTATAGGTGAATAAAGACTGTAGTCTATATGCCTCGGAGTTTTGTAATCTACCTACGGTTGTTACGCGGAGGAGAAGTTATAATATATTTATGAAACAAACTATCAAAATAAACTTCTGCGCTCGACGTTATGACAGCTCTGATAAATGAAATTCATACAATTATATATCCACTAATTACGGAGAGTAACAGTAAATGAAGAAAACGTAGAGCTTTAAACATATCCCTGTAGCTTTGCGATTCAGATGGATCTATATTACTTAAACGCTGATGAGTTGTCGGCATGGTGATCAACTTTTATACATATTTCTAAACAGCGATGAAATTACAAAGTTCCTTAAAATTGTATGATTTGTCACACTATTTAGTGTTTAAATAATTAAAAAGAAACAACTTTACTTTGGATCTTGAAACTCAAGAAGCATTGAAACGTCTCGGGATAATAATTTAAATTTGGAAGAATAACACGAACGGCCAAAAGTACGTGTTTACCCACCTGAACTGTTACCACAGTGATATTCGTGTTTGAACTTGGATGATAATTAGTCCGGCCCGCGAGTCACTGTAACTTTATTGTTCCACTTTCATCTCGTTTTTTCATTTCTTTGATGTCCGCTTTCGCTTCTCGCTCTATAGGTTCCGTCTGATATTAAAAATTTACGTGTTGCTTTTAAATTATATAAAATACCACATTCATACAAGTTACGTTTATCATCTGAAGCATACCTATACAGGAATAATCTCCAAGTACAGCGATTTGAGATACAGGAAGGACAGTAACTCCATCTAAATATCATGTCAATAACTCCATCTAGCAGATGATTTGTACTAAAAACCGTGCATGGTCATAAGTTTATTACTTAGTCCTGTATGGAACTAGAGAAAGCAGATATCCGTGGCACTTGTCGACAGAAGGCAGTTGGATAACAACCAACGCGGGTGCTTCTTTTTAAACACCCGTGACTTCGAAAAAATCCATTCATAAAAAGGACGTTATTTTTTTTAATGTGATAAAATTTATTCGAACAATTCTAATAGAAACAGGAACACAAAATTTAATATAAACTATGATCTTAAGATGTAATTAAAGGTAATAATCTAAAAACGGGACAATATCTTTAATTTTGAAAATTAATATATCTTTATATATAGTAATATTTACTTCATTTCTTAGACATAGGTTTCTTTAGGGTATTTTAAGTAAATGGCTATGTCACGAAACCCGAACGCTTGCAAAGTCACATGTTAGTTTGTGGATATTTGATATTCATATCTATTAGATATTTAAATCTTAACGCAAAGTAAAAACTTTCTAAATAAAAAATATAAATTTAATATTAGTAAATTTTATTTATAACTTTAATAAATTAAAGTCCATTATGTTCGATATGTAATATTTAAGATATGTGCCATTTCGACAAAAGGTCTACAAAATAGAAAAAAACTTAGAAAAAAAAAAGAAGACTTGTGTAAATAACTAAATTTTAAATTAATATTAGAACGAGACTTGGTATCCACTTGGATATCCATTCTTTTACTAGCGAGACAAACTATTATAATATATTGCTTGGCATTTTTTAATTTTTTTGGTTAGATTGTTTAGTCCATAAAATTCACAAATTTCAATAAAATTCACTTTGTCGTGAGTAAGTTTAATAATAAATGTTACGTCTTGTTACTTAATTTGAAGTCAAATTATGTGCATACTGTAATAACGAGGCTCTTCAAGCTTTTACAACTAAAGCCCTAATTTAATTGAAAATTTGTAAAAGAAATCTTTTTCTGTTTTCACTTACAATGCGACGCACTTCCCTAAATGTTTGCAAGTTCGCGTTTTGATTCAGTGGTGACGCGCATGATGTTAACAAATTTGGAAATCCCTCAGGACTAACTTCTGTGCCATTCGATGGCCTTACACGCATTAAGTGGACAGGCGACGTCGGTTGCGCACTGCGCAATTTCGCAATGAATATTGTATGGAGCTCGACAGCGAACTGAGAACAGTGTGGAACCTCGTTACCATCGGCGGTCGTTTCGTAATAGGAATCCGCTGAAATAATAACAGCTGTGTTTCATTATTTAAATATGTCATAAAGTTTTTAATTTAGCACTCATACAATGTTTGTTCTGATATATCTAATGTGACACCATAATATTCAAACGGATGACTTACCCTTATAGTTTTATCATATGGCAAAATAGTGTTTTATTAACTTATTTGAAAGAAGTCAATATTTCTCAATTTATTTGTGACGAATGGCAAATTGACAAACATTTCGATATTTGCTTTAAATAAATTAAACAGGTTAGACAAGTGGGAGCACTTCTTCCGCCTCCATCTTCATCTTTGTTTACATTTTCGATATAATTTATCGTCAGAAACAAATACATTCACAGATTTATTCAACTCTAACACCGCCGATGCGTGTAATTAAGAGTTGTCCCAAAAATTACACTCTCGTTATAATTTCATTCTAATACTTGAGCTTCCTCTAAACTCTTTTCCTTTCATCTTTAATTTTTATTTATTTTTACGTCAAGTCCATGTTTCACGATACTCTTAATAAAACAGTTAGTTACAGTTTTAGAAATGGGATATTAGATTAATTTCCTTTTAACCATTTGCTTTCGTTGAGTAAAGGAGGTCTAGAATTTCCTCTTGTAATCTAGAGTAGAAAAGTCGGTGAAAAATGATGTCGTTATCCCTCTATTCCTTTCTCTTGTTTAAAGAAGAACCAGATATTTACATAAACATGATTAAAACATTGTACTACTCTCCAAAACTACACGTTATAAAAATGTTTAATTCGTATTAATTAGAAATCTGTTCGACAAATACGAAAAATTCGGCATGGAAAATAGTCATCTTGAATGAATATATTTTTCTTAACTCCGAAGAAATTAGCATTGAGCGGAAATGCTAGTTTTTTTTAAAACTTGTAAGCCGAAATTAAGTTAGTAAATAAAATAAGTCGGTAAATGCTGGCAAAATTGTTAAACATTTCGCGGTAGATGCTAATCACCCACAAATGATATGGATTTTTCTTATTTACTTTCGACGAATCATAAAATTGTGAGACCTCACAAACAGACTCTTTACCAAGCTCATGTTTCATATCATTGTATTAGAACATGTTATTGAAAGTATAGGTTTCAAATGCCCCATAATAAATTATACACTTTTAAATTAATAAAATTAAATTAATTTTGGTAATGGTAGAATATGTGTTAATAAATACTGAATAGTGAGTTTGGGACAAATTACCGTGCGAAAAAATAAATAAAATAATATCACATCGTGAATATGCACATATATTGTTACTCTTCACTAATATAAATTACTAAGTGGATACTTGAAATATTTCGTTTATTAACACAATATGTAGAGAGAGGACAGTATTTTTCTTATCATTGTTCACTGGATATGTCTCATTTGTAAGAAATTAGATACGTCTTGTAAATATTTGTTAAGAATTACGATAAAAATGATGTTAACCTGAAATGATAAAAAATTTATAAAAAAGAAATTGTGCAACATTTCATTATCTCAATGAGCCATGTCCTTTTAACTTAGGAAGTATTATAGTAATTTATGATAAATGCAGAGCATTAAATGTTTGCATGATTGTTGCCCAATCACGGACAAATAATTACATGGATGTCCATAAAACTTGAAGCAGGCAAAATTAAAAATTTTAATCAACAAATAGGCTTAATTTTAATGCAAGAAATTGCTAAGTTACTACAAGATAAAACTCTTTGTTTTTTAGGGAATAATAAAAATTTAGTAATTACGATGCATCCATAGCTCCCAAACATTTTAAATTTATTGCTCATGTGCCTCAACATACCAAAATGTTTAATGGAAAAATTATCCCACTAATATTATAAATGCAATAGTCTGGATATCTCCATAACTAATAATGCGATTTAGACAATCACACATAAACGGATTAATAGTTTATAGATTTCATTTATAGATTTCATCAATCTTAGTAGACTTATAATTTAGAATTCTAAATCACATATATATTACCATTAATATGAGAAATTGCACAATTGTTGTAAGATGAAACTCATTTTTTTTTAATTCAATTTAGTTTTACTTCGTGCCAACCGAGAGCGCATGGTATATTAATATCAGCCAAACGTTTTATATCATCCCGGTAATATTATAAATATGAAAGTTTCGATGTTCGCATGTTTGTTATTAAATCACGAATAAAACTTAATTTATTTTTATCAAACTTGGCATAGTTTTCTTTTTAACACGAGAAATAACATGATTCATATTAGATGAAACAGGTGTTTTTTTCAATATTATTAAGTCATTATATTATTAAGTGCATTGTAGCAAATGTGTTTTTTATATTAATCGAATAAACAAGTAAAGAAATTTAATATTAAAATTGATAAAGAATTCCGACAATATCAAATAGGGGACAAAAACCTGCGCCTTAACTGAAAATGTACGCAGGTGGAGCCGCCGGCGAACTTTAACGCATCATAAAACGCTTTGATTTGATTATTTCTGAATATTTTACATCTAATTTTCTGCAAATATATATATAAAAAAAGTTGTAAACGTCTGTGTGTTACATTACATTAATTGGGGTTATTTAATACCTAAAATATAATTTCAAAAATTTGGGATCTAAAAAAGTTATTTTTAGGATTAGTATAAAATTGTTAACGGTCCTTTAATACCCTGTGGTATTAGAATTTTAATGCATTCATTAACTAGATTATCAAATATTTAAGAGAATACATGTAGATAGTAATTTTCTAATCAGATAAATATAAAAAAATAGTTACATGTAAAGCGGACAATAAATTTAAAGAGTTATTCTATGTAAATACAAGTCTTAGGCTTGTAAAGAGAGCTATTGTTGAAATATTAATACGTTATCTACCAATTTGAAACAAAGGTTGGATATATTTTTATACCTATGTAAATACATAGGTCATGTCGCTATTTATTTTTCATCGTGTAAGACAAACTTTATGTAAGGACGAGTTCTGCAAACAGTGTTTTTTACCGGTTCAAATATGCGAAAAATAATACATAAAAATATAACTTTTTTATATATATATATATATATATATGCTTACAGAAACAAAAGTAACTTTCATTACGTATATAAACACTAATAGCCGAATAGCCTTATTGAATTATAGTACAATTAGTCAGTTAAGCGTAAAAGGCTCAATTTGATAGCGTAGGGGTAATATATTGTCTTTATGCGGTGAAATAAAACGGATAGCGGATATGAAGTAAGATTGCGAGGGGTTGTGATATTGATTGTACGACCAGTGTTAAAGGAAATTTTATTTTATTTAAATTACTTGTTCTGATAGAAATTTTAACGCAAGTATTTTTCTTAAGAAGATGTACCTGCAAACAAGTATTAATCGTTTTTAATTTGATGTCTTTTAACTTTATTTTGACGAATGAATCGAATTTTCATTTAGCATTCTTGCAGTTTACAAATGAGTTTGATATTAATATCATTATTAACATATTTATTGCGTCAAATAGAATCTTGCCTTATTCAATAAAGTCCTGATTTTGTAATTAAGTTGGCCTGGCTAAGCATCATTCAGGATTAGAAATATAGTTAAGCATAATTTAGTTCACATGGGCTTATGCTAGCATCATAAAAATGTAAAATTTTCAAACCATTACTGGTCAATTTCATAACCTTGATTATGACCTAATCTCAAAGCGAGTATAAAGGCAAGTACTTGTTAGATATAGAATGCGATATAATACCTATAATGGAAGTTCAGGTAGCGAATACAGCATGATTATGTTGATTCCAGCGCGCTCTTTTATACACCAAAAGTGTGGCCAAAACTAGTGACGGCTATACACAGAAATTGAGACAGCGTACCGCGTCAGAGACGGACGATCGCCGAGTGAGACAGCGTATACACCGCACCTCGCACCGAGGGCTAAACAATACGGGTCCACCGCTAGCGCGCTTCACATTTCGCTGCCGATAGTCCTAAGATACAGGCTCTGTGTGTGCCAGGGTGGGTGAACCGAGGCGTTGCGACGTGGTTAACTGCAGGCTTCCCATTTTGCCGTCGAAGACGTTGCAAAGGATCATGGTTCCACAGCTCGAACCGAAGCGTTGCAATGAACGGCTGCAGTGATTGTTTACCAAATGCTGGCTTTGTGCTTGGTCGCAATTATTTGGCATTGTCTTATTTATTTTCTATTATTTGAGATTATCTTCTGCAGCTTACAATATGTGGCTGTCGCCGTTAGGTAGATTAGTGCACTTTCACTTTCTTTAAACTGGTAGGTAAGCGCAGTTACACTCCCTTTTAATTGTCAAATAAAAGGGAGTGTAACTGTATATATAACTAATATTTTGTTGAACGAAGGTGACTTTACTACGGGAAGTTCCAATTTCAAAACAAACTCATTTCAGATTCTTGATACTACGGCAGTTTTATAGTATTATCTGGTGTTAAGAAAGGTATATAAAAGCAACGTACAATTTATTTGTTTCCTTATGTAAAGATATTTTTCTAAAAATATTCTATTAAACGTAGGTAAATTTGGATGCTAAAAGTTTAATACAGGCTTATGTTTTTCTAATAACAGCTATCGCACAGCGGTAAAAACTATGTATTTGATTACAATTTTAATGATGTTTTATGAGACCCGGGTTAGAAAAGGTGAGCGAAAAGATTAACAAAGATAAATTTATGTGTATATTGAAATATATTCGTGCCAATTTTGTAACTATACTCTGTCCTAACATTTTTAATTTAATAACTTATCTTAATAAATAATGGATGATGATTGAAAAATATTGAAGATTACCCAGATTATATAAGTAGGACACTAATAAGTTTCATTTGATGATATTTCAAGGCATGCATCCATCAACTTGTGCTTGCACACAAAAGGTAAGGAATAAAAATAAAAAGATTTTCTTTTATTTCGTTTACAACCAACCACCGCCCCCCCCCCCAAGTAAAGTATTTTCTTGATTATTTTTATTTTTATAACTTTAAGTTTATATATTTATTTTAAGGGTTCCATATCTCTAAATAAAGAAAATCGGAATCCTTAAAAGATTACTTGCTTGTCCGTCCGTTCGTTTGTCTTTCTGTCTACGATTACAATTACGGTTTTGTCTCTAATTAAATTATTCATAAATATAAATTTTGCACAAGATAAATGTATTGCCTACTAAATCTTTCAGGAGCGAAAAACAAAATAATTATATAAATATATGTTTCCATAGAATTAGAAATAATTGGTTTTTGGATTTTTCCTTTACTTGTGCTGAAACACCTTCAATTATGCTAACTTTCAAAATTATAAATTTGAATAATCAATGAGTAAGACTATTTTATGAATAAAATAAATGCGCTTTGAAAGGCCGTGTTTTTGTGGCGTGAACTATATCATAATCTGCTTGACTGTATTGACGTTTTTCATTTACATCGATGTATATATTTATATAGTATTTCCATAAATATTTCAAAACATTTTTTAATTCGCACTATACTTCGATATAACGAATAAAAGTGACATTCAATGGAAGACTGAATCATGATGCTGCGGATGTATTTATGCTATTGTTGGTAAATATTAAGACCTTATGAAATACATTTCACTAATATATTATAATATTTATACAAATTGATTGTATGATTGTATTATAAATCAATTGGCATGATGAAAAGAAAAAAAATTGCCAGTTATGTGATGTCCCTGAAGAAAAAAAATATCGGAATCGACAGCTGAAAACAGCTTTACTTTGATCAACCCTTTTCAATTTAAATCACTTATTTAGATTCCAATTTTTGAACGGTTTGTATTTTAAATATCCTCATTTTCAACGTTGAATTCTGAGATGTAATAAAATTGTGTCGACACTGCTTTCACCGCTGTATAACTCATTTGTGTTCAAATTACGGGTTTCGACGTAGATCCTATTTATTGTGCATTTTCTTTCTTAATTTAATTTGAGCTCAAAACTTTACAGTCTACGGGGATAAACATTTTCGAAATAATTAAATCAAATATTTGTATTAGCTTTACACTTATGGTTCAACGATTATTTTTACAAACTATAGCTTAAAAAAATTTGGAACAAGAAATGTCATATTCCTCAGTAGACATCTTGTCAAGTTATAAACCTGTTATGTAAGAGTAAACTCACACAATGTGGGTTTTCTACCCACACACTTAGGCACTTAGGTACTTAGTATTAATACATTGACCTTCGAAGATCTACAGACATCAGGAATTTAAAAAGTATGAGATTGAGCTTTTGCTACAGTTTTCCGGTAAGCTTTGGGTAAATCTATTTTATAATGTTATTTTTAATAATTTTCTATTTAGTTAAGTAGACGGGAAAATATTTTTTCTGGACATTTTCACCTTTATCTCCAGACCTACTTTACATATAATACTAAAAAAATTATTTTGGAATACTTTTGATTTGTTCTTTTAAAAGATATTCATAAGATACGCACAACAAAAAACATAAAATAAAAAAAAATAATGTAAGCTTGTATATGTTATTAAAATATTTAATATGAGACATTAATCTATACTGAAACTCTATTACGTGTGAACGGTCTTTTAATAGGTAATATAATATTGCATATACATACATATAATAATATTCGAATAATTTTTAAATTAGTCACTGTTAGAACATATCGGATATTCGCGACGACATATTTGGATTCCAAACTCGTTTAGGTGTCACACGAGAAACCCATCTCCGCCTTTTGTAAGATACTGTCCAGCATGTTAAACTAAATTTGTTCTCTTGACTTTAGAATAGCAACATTAATATATTCAGTGCCAAGGTACATTAGAAGTTATCTAAAGTAGATATGTTTATGAACTCTCTTCAAGCTTATTTGTTTTCGAATTCATTCCAAACAAATCGCCAGTGTTGTGGCACAGTGCACGACAGTAAGATTAATACTGTAGTAAATGGATAACAGCTAGCGGGATGAAGGGCAAAATTTCTACATAGTTCACGAGTGGTTCTCAATAAGACCTGACTCTCATGAAAAACTTTATTTACTAGTAATTTTTTAGTGAGATTATTTCATTTTCATTGATAATTATTTCCTCAGCACGTAACATTATTCTTCCGTCATTTATCGATCAGCTGGTACAAGTATTATCAAATATATTATCCCAAAAAACAAAAACTGTAGTGTTATTATCGTTTTGTGTAAATACCTCACGGTGATTTGACGTAAACTTTGAGTTATCATGCACAAGTAAAATATGTATAAATTATACACACGATCTTGGCATATTAAAATAAAACTACTTCCAGTAACCGCTATCGCTAGTGCGATATAATAAAGAATAACCGGAGTCGAAAATGATAAAAGTAATTTTAATGTCGAACGAACATTTTCCAACTATTTGGAACATTTGTAACTTTTGCCAAATATTATGTATGAGATGAGTCACACATAACGTAAGTCGCTCTACTGGTGAGGTTTTGCATGACTCACGAGATAAATCTCGGATCACAAATGATTAAAACATGGTATTGTTTTAATAACTGTCTATAATTAATATAATTGTAGCCTATTATTATTTTTTGAGTAGAGAATTTAAGTGGATATGCCCAACGATGCGCCTCTAAAGATGATATTGAAAAAGCGATCACCTAAAGCGTACTCCTTGTCATTGCACATGCAATCTATTTTATTACTTTTAATACCTTGTTTATATTTAATGAAGTGCAGTTAAGTAGAACTTTTTATTAACCATGTGATTCAGTGAACATACTGGGCTGATAAGAGACGTGTTAATTATATTGCGGCTAAAGTTTAAGAGATTAAATTTTTATATTCTTTCATGTTATGATAGACTACAAATCGGTTACTTATGTTTATTTGATTTAGTGATTTGAAGGTACAACTAAATCCATGTGATTTTATTGTAATGCAGATTGCAGGAAACTATACAGGCTGATTCGTATGAAATGACGATTTCGGTCTAAGACTAGTTAAAGTACATTCACTTTAACTAGTCTTATACCGGAATCTTCATTTTCTTGCAAAGCTTGTTTCTTGTAACAAATATTGTCTCATTGTTAACAAATTATGAATATTTTTTTTTATTTCCATATTGAAAAATAATACTTACCAAACGTACTGCTATGTACTTCTTCGCACCTCACCTTCTCTATCAATGATTATTGCAGTATAGATATATTTTTTTCTACATTTACCACTTGTTAATATTGTGAAATCAATGAAAGTCTTCTATTATTCTAGTATAGTACGTAATTCACTTCCAGATACGGTTCACTACATTGGACTTTGTTTACAACTCACGAAGTACTGACTCTTTTTGTTATGTTTCATGTTTGTGGGAGGTTTACTAGTAAGCAAAATTGTAAAATAAGATTCTATTAGAAGATTAAGATTCGAGGAAATATAATTTACATTGTATCACACTAAAGTATAGTTCTTCTGAGATAGAGAAATTGCACATGACAAGTAAAAGTTTCATGATGGTATCTCGTGACCAGTCTCAAACTGATGAGTGATATAACAAAGATGTTTACGGAAGTTTTAACGTCACGTAGCGTCACCTAAGCGGAATTTAGTTTTCTACCAAATTTCGTTAATTTAATATTTTATGTATAAAACTATATATTCAAATACAGGACCAGGTATTCGCTTATGGGTATTCTTTGACTTTTGTTATATGCACTATAACTTTAGATTTTAACAGTTTGAAATACATTCACCTTCATTATTTACCCCTCGGACCTCAGAATTTAATATTACGCGATAATAAAATATTCATAATTTATATTGAAAATGAATTCCGACTTTTGCTTTATCAGTAATATGGACAGAAAAACAATTTAATTAATTATTTTCTTTGTAAGCACGCTTAGTAAATAAATTCAAAGAAGTCATTCATGGCATCTCCACATTTCATACTTTTACAGTAAACTATTAAAATAACTAAAAGTATAAGTAACTAAAAGTTAATATTTAGTTTTAGTATTCAGATCTCGATCACGTTGTAGAGTAAATTATAACAGGACCCATTTTTGTGTTATTCCTCCGCCGTACACATGCTTATTAGATAAACTGCCTTTTAATTAGTTGATAATGAAATAGAAAAATAGAGAAATTTTTAAAATAACAAACTGTTATTAATTTAAAAAAACTGTTAAAATGTTTTTCTTAAGAAAACATTTTAACAGCATAGTGAATTCACAATTAAAAAAAAATATGTGTTCCGCCATCTTAAAAATACATTTTATTGTAGAAAACATTTACAAAATGAAAGATATTCTGTCAAAGATCCCTACATATTTTATTTAATTTATCAATTACCACCACAGTATAAACAAATTACTTTCAAAATTAAATACCCTTATATAATATGAAGTGGCCAGTACCGGAGCTCGGCATTGTGGACATATACTTGGCAACAATATTTGACTCGGTAACAAGCTCGATGGGTTCTTTAGATGTATTTGAGCTTGACTTTGACCTAATTCTGTTTTATATATAGGCTAGTTAAGCGGACCAAATTACGTAATGTCGATTCCTGTATCTGAATTCAAAATTAAAGGAGCTTGACCTATAAATGGGTGGTAACATAAAGTGTATCGTAAATCAGAAGAGAATAAATTCTGAATCCTTGGATTAATTTTTTAAATACCTTTACCAATCAGAGACGGTATATTTCATTTTTATCAATAAAGGGAAAGTTCTTATATGGAAGGCTATGTTAGGTGTAGTCGTTCACATACGATAAATTTGCAGTACAAACTGTGATATACAATTTTTAGGTTACATTTAGGGCTGCGTCACAAAGTTTCGAAATAATAGGGAATTTCTACTAACAAGTAAGTAATAATCACTTCAGATCTGACGTAAAGGTTGGAGGACTCTTGGTTGGAGGTTAGAAGAATAATCTTCAGCGTAAAGGGCTATGCATTGCTTGTTGAGTGTTCATTTGGGATCTATAATATGTTTGTCTACTTTATTCACGTACAGTGAACGAGACTAGGTTATTTTTAAAAAATATTTCACTTCCTATATTTACGTATAGAATTCTGATTTATATACTTGTCATTAAATATTGATAACCTGATATGAATTGTTTGAATATATTAAAGCAAGATATAATCAAATTCTTTTAATTATTATTTTTTTACAATAAAACTGAACGTCTTTAAATTCATTTAACTATTTCAAAGTTTTACGACAACGGTCTATTCTTAATAAAACATAAATAACTATTGGCTGGATACGTGCATCGTATTTGTGATGGGCGGTGGATAAATAACTTATCTAAAGTAATTATTTATTAATTACAGTTTATGACTGTGCTTATGACTTTATTTTAAGAATCTTATTTGTTTGATACCGTGTACTATAGACGTAAAAAACGTCGAATATATTTTTGCTAAGTTTTGTCAGACTTTTTTTTTTACTTTACCATCATTATTGTTATTAGGCGTTATAATAAAGGTGTTGCAGACTTTCTTTTTACTTACACTTTATGACTGTGTTTATGACTTTATTTTAAGAATCTTATTTGTTTGATACCGTATACTAAAGAAGTAAATAACGTCGAATATATTTTTTCTAAGTTTTGTCAGATTTTTGTTTTTACTTTATCATCATTATTGTTATTAGGCGTTATTATAATAAAGGTGTTGCAGACTTTCTTTTTACTTACACTTTATGATTGTGCTTATGACTACATTTTAAGAATCTTATTTATATGATACCGTATACTAAAGACGTAAATAACGTCGAATATATTTTTGCTAAGTTTTGTCAGATTTTTATTTTTACCATATCATCATTATTGTTATTAGGCGTTATAATAAAGGTTTTGCAGACTTTCTTTTTGCCTCCTTTCTAACTCGCACTGATGTTAATATTAGGACAATTAAATGACCTGATTAATAAGTGATAATTAAAGGATCGTTGTTTTCTTCACTTTAAAATATATTTCGTGAAAATGCAAAATTATTTTGAAGTTTGATGTTAATTTTAGATATTTGGTTCATGAATGATGTGTTTTTTGGAATTTTGAAATTTTGATTTGGAATTTCTGAATTATGTTAATACCTAAATACGTTATACGTGTATACTGATTAAATAAATATTTAAATCTAGTTCCTTGTCATGCTATCAAGTATTATCTACTGGTTCGATACAATCTAATAGTCCATATTATCCCCAATTAATAATAAGTCACAACTAACGTTAATCTCCTTTCCCATCGCGGTTAATTAAAATGGACATGAATTTTAGATTTTTAGATAAATAAATCTACGTCATTGTTTATTGGTTTAATATATTAGAGGTTGCAAAACGTGGCTTACATATGGTTTATTGTCTCGTTCATAACCGCAAATATGTTATTCGAATAAATCAATTAGAATGAACAAACACACACACACACACACACACACATGAGTGTGTGTATAAATATATGTGTATATATATATATACACACATATATATATATATATATATATATATATATATATATATATATGTATATGTATATCTATATATATATAAATATATATATTATATTATTGAGATACATGCAGTGAAAAATAAAGCCTATGTTTTAAACTTACCATAAGTTATCGACGTTAATTATATATGAAAAGAGTATATTTTTAAAGATTTCGAAATTATATATATAATATATTTTGGCTAAAAATTTTAAATCAGACTTCTAAGGAACACAATTCTCATTAAATTACTCATAAGTTTAGAAACGAGTTATTATCAAAGCGCATAGTTTAAAATAAACCTTAACCAAAATTTTTGAGAGTATTATTTTATGAACGAAAATGTGATTGCTATGCGTAGTGCAAATAAAATGCAAATTAATGGATAGTTCCATAACCATATTTTACGAATTTTCATATTTTTACAAATTAAGTTTTAACCATATTTATATCGTTATTAATTAAAATACATATAATTTATTATTAATACTATAACGAAATATATGTAAAATCTAGCTAGAACGTTCCACTTACAGTTTCTTATGAAATATTGATTCACGATGAGACACTGAAAATTTATCTTAATTAATAATAAATATAAATTGCGCTATTTTGCAAGCTGATACAAAAATCCAGTCATATTTTATACTAATTTATAATAAATATAAATTGCGCTATTTTATAATAAATATAAATTGCGCTATTTTATAATAAATATAAATTGCGCTATTTTGCAAGCTGATACAAAAATCCAGTCGTATTTTATACTTAACACAGTGCATATTTTTTATACTAATAGCTTGCTAGAAGCAAGGAGGGAATTCGGATTCCGTTTCGTTCAGGATCAGTTTATCAATTTAGTGTATTAATTATAGCTGTAGCCCAATGATATGAACACACCCTGGGTATGAATCTGTGAGCTTTAATTATATGGAGATTAAAAACAAATAAGTGAAGATACTTGTTTCATTTATAATGATAATAAATTTATACAAATACTTCCATATTTTATACTTAACAAAGTGAATACTTTTTATGCTAATAGCTTGCTAGTAGCAAGGAGGGAATTCGGATTTCGTTTCTGCAGTTCAGGATCAATTCGTCAATTTAGTGTATTAATAATCATCGTAGCCCAGTGATATGAACAGACGCTGGATATGAATTTGTGAGCTTAAATTTTATGGAGATTTAAAAAAATAAGAGAAGATACTTGTTTCATTTATAATGATAATAAATTTATACAAATACTTCCATATTTTATACTTTAATTAAGATATATGTTATTTACTTTCTTTAATACGAAAATCAATATAGTTGTTTCAAAATGATATCTATATATATGTATCATAATATGTATCATGCTTGCACCACTCTTGTTATATAACTATCGTCACATATTTTAGCGACGTTATCTGAACCAATTTCATTATGAAAGAACGATTGGAAGTTACGTTTCGAATTATTTCTGACATTTTTTGTCTGTTTAAAATTTCAATGTTCCTAAACAACATTTGTACCAGTAAACTGCATTTTTATCTACCGTCCGTTTTATCTAAGGTTGTTAAAAAAAAAGATAACACTTTATAGACTTATGCCCTATTTAAGCATAATTCAGTAAGGACTTCTATGGTCTGAGAAATATAATTGACAGACGGATGAAATAAAATTTTGTTTTATTTTAAAATTTGTAATATAAACTATTATAGTGAGTGATCTGTATTGTTATGGTATGACATTTTATAAAATAGTTCATATGTCATTAATATAAAATCTTCATTGAATGATCAGTAACACTGAGAATATATGCAGATGAAGTTTCGCTATGGATATATGGAGAAACTTGACCAAATATAAACCCTAAATAGAAGGATATATAATTATTTGATTTAAGAATTGTGATACAAAGGATATGCCAAAATTATCTCCTGATTAAATTACTATTTCCGATCTGTTCCTTTGTCATGTTATCTGGTACGACTTACTGGTTTTAAATCCAATCACCCATATTATCCCCAATCTAATGATAAATCAGAGCAGACGTTCGTCTCTTTATAGGTCGCGGTTAATTAAAATGGACATGAAATTTAGATTGTCTACTGAATTAATCTACGTCATTGTTCGTGGGTTTAATGTGTCAGGGGTTACAAAGCTTTGCTTGCTCGTCAAGTAACTATATTATTTGAATGAATCAATTTAGTCTTGCTAACCTTAGTCTTGCTCGTAACAGTAACTATATTATTTGAATGAATCAATTAGAATGAACCAATGTCATATTGTTTTTAATAGCGATGCCTACAATTTGGTTTATAAAAATATGGACATGTGAGTTTTTATAAAATAAATGCGGTTTACAAATAAAAAAAGAACCTTCGAATTTAAATTCAAAGACTCAGAATCTTATTAATGTTGGTTACCAAATAGTTTTTATTGCAAAGCAATATATTTTAAATATTTGTAGAAAAAATCTTCAAAATGTAGAAAATTCATATATATACAAAAATACTTGGACCTGGTTATGTCACTGAGTAAATAGTAAATAGCTCGTGGCCTTTTCTATACTCTGTCTTACGCCTATATTATGTTAGGTGCTATGGTCACTGTGAGAAATGCGTATTACTACTATTAAAGCTAGGAAATATTCCATTAAATTGAGGATTTAAAAAAAAAAATTATTATTATGTTAATGTTTACTTAAAAAAACAATTAAGTACGAATAACATTGGCGTTAAGAGCATGCCGTACACATATAGTCATATGTGAACATTTAAAGGCGTGTAATATTTCCATTAAACTATTTACCAGCACTGACATCTTTTTCAACACATAAGTATTATGCCTATCACATGTTTCACAGACCTACTTTTAAAAATTTACAAGATATAGAATCATTGCTACAGTTGTCGAGAAACTTAAGGTCACGATTTTAATAGTTTCGAAAATGATGCAAGACATGTTTTAAGAGACTTTTTGTAATATCTCTGGAACAGACTTTTATGAAATCAAATCAAATCTTCATAAATATTCCTTCCAATTAACACTTTATTCAAATTTTAAATCATAAAAAAATCCGATTCCTTCATTAACTCCTCGAACGTTTCCATATAAATATATTTTAATATTAACTATTGAGATATAAAAAACACGTAATTTCAAAAACTTTAATTCGAAATTAAAATAATAAAACAAACAAATTAATATCTGCATCATCGAATATTGAATATATTTGGCGTTAATTTGTAGAAATTCATTATTCACAATTAAATGAAACTACGTGATGTAGTATTATTTCTACTTTATTTAAGTTCGTTACCACGACCTAGGTTTCGTTGTATTACAACATCTTCATGTAGAGCCGACCTGCTAATAGCCCGCCTGAAAATGTTGTAATACAACGAAACCTAGGTCGTGGTAACGAACTTAAATAAAGTAGAAATAATACTACATCACGTAGTTTCATTTAAATACCAATCTACAACATCCTTAATTTGGTTGAAAACAAATTTTATATAATTACTATAATTGATTACCATAAGTGAAATATTTGCTATGAAGTGAGATCACTTGTTCAAAATAAATTGTTTATGCGATTAGGAAAATTACGTTCCACAACTGCAAAAAGAAAAAAAATTAATGCTATAGTTCAGGATATGCTTTTTTGAAGGATTTTTTGAAAATATGCACAATCATATAGTTTGTTATTTTAAAACAAAAACACAGTGGCAATGAAATATAACTATAATTTTTTTACGTGTTTATGGTTTTTGCAACTTGTAAAAAGACCAATTTATTGAGTAAAAATGACATAATCTTCTCAAAGATCGACCTTAAAGTTACAGATAATTTCAAACAAAAATCCAAAGCAGATATTTATACGTTTTAGCTAGCTTCACTTTATAATTGATTTTAGATACGCTAAAATAAGTTTAAATCTTACCAACGAAAATAAAGTGACAATAGCAAATAAACTTGAATAAAACTTTCAATTCCAAGCATAGTTCCATTTTCAATTCAAAGCATAGTTGCATTTTATGAAATAATACAACTGTAAAATGTAAAAACTACACTGATCGAGTGATACTCTAGATATTTAGGTTTATAAAAATAAATTCGACTGGATGAATTTCCCTTTACCAAAAAATAGACTTTAAAAAACCTTTGGGAAATAAGTTACATAAATTTATAATGTAAAACTCTGCTAATTAAATGATTAAGACAGGCAACTTTTAAAAGTAATAATTTTCCTTTACTTTCCTTCACCAAAAGATACTTCATTAAGTTTTCGATTCAAAGGGCAATAGTAAAGAAAATTAATTGCCATGTAATTAAATCTATTTTGATATCATTTTATTAATCTATGTAATTGTGCGATTAAAAAATTGCATTAATAGAGCGTTGTTCAAGATATTTAGATTTTAAGGAGAAATGATTCGTAGCATTAAGATAATCGTCCACAGGCAAAAAGAAATAAGAAAGTAGATACTGACGTTACCTACTAACTTCTGCTATGAAATCAGATTAAATTATGAGAGATGAATAATTCTGTAAGAAGTTCGGGTTGATTACATTTATTTTATTGGCAGAGAATTATGTACTCTATGCTGACATGCAAAAATATTAATGAGTATACTATTTCAAATTATTAAACCTCGTACGATTAGTTACATACCTATGTAATAATCGAATCGTTTCTGGTGTAAAGTCAATAGCGCGATTTCCGCGATAGTTCTGCATCTATATAGATTAATTGGAACTCCTATTAAGTCACTTAAAATTTATGGCAATAACTTCAGTGACATTAAAATTTGCTACAGTTTAATTCTCAATTAAGTTTGAATTCTTATATTTCGTTTATTTTCTTTCACTGTTTATATTTAGTCCATATTTTGTGTTTTATTTTCCAATATGTTACATGTGGTTGTAAAATAGATTAAAGCCAACAGAGTGCAAAAAATCTGACAAATTAGTTCACTTAGCGATGTCTTTATCCGTTTAGTCTTCAAGATAAAATAAACTATTTAGTTACATCTACGACAAATTGTTTTATGGATATTCTCAATATATTCTTAAACTTCTTTATACATTTTAAACATTTCTATTATCTAAAACATCTTAAAAGCAGATTCAGCTACTTGTTCGCTCATGGTCATGGTAATATTTTCGAGCACGGTTCTCTCTCGGTAATATTTTCAAAAGCTTTAAAAAGATCCTATCTTTCATAACCCCACTATTCTGCCCTTCCTTAATTTCTATTTCTGATATAGTAATTTTTCTACTTTTTCTTTAAAATTAGTTTGCCCTAATTTGTAAATATTTGACAGAACAGATATATAAATATCTCTTACAGACTTCCACGTTACTAAATCCTCATATTTATAATTTGTGATTACCTTAAAGAGGTTGACCGAGTAGCAAGAAGATCGCCAAGTGTGTGTATAATTTTATATGTACATTAAATGTTGAAAACAAAAATGAAAAAATATTATCTTCTGATTCACGCATAACACTGTTTACACATATAAACATAAAGGATTGACACAAGAAGACGTCGTTCTTGTTTCAATCCTTCACCATTGAAAGCAGTCAGTAACGTTACAATCCTTTAATTAATTACCTCTTTCAAATCCAACTGTCAGTCCTTTGTAATGTTATCGAGCATGATTAGCCCATTTCATCAAATTTGATCATCTATATTATTCCCTATTTAACGAGAACTCTCGAAGGATCTGCTCATCATGCGTCGCATTGTGGGTTCGCGTTTAATTAAATTGGACGTGAGTTTACACCATGCGACCCTCAATGTTGGACAATGGACGACGACGAGTCTTTTGTGGTACTGTTTTGGACATACGTTGTGTCAATGAACTTGGCATTTATCAAATTTGACATACATACGTCGGTCAATTTTGTATGGACAATTGGATAAATAATTTTAAGAATTTGAATAATTGATTTCTAAACTTTCAAAGTGTGTTGTGAATAATGACGTTTGCAATTAAAGTAAATATCATTAAAAAAATTTTTTAAAATGTTCAGAATAGATTTTATCTCATTTAGTATTCCTATTATTCATGTACTCTAACACTTCCGGAAGCACTTAATGCCTGACAATTGCTCTAATCAAATACAGCATAGCATTTTGTTGGCTACTAATAAACCCGTTATCTAAATCGAAGGATTAATAAGAATAGATAACGTGGTAGTCAACCAGAATATTCATGCTTCTTCATAAAAGCATAAAGACGTTTCTCTATTGCAACATGAAAAAGTAAGGATAGCTCTGCCAGGTAAGACGAACTTAACTTGGACACTGCATCAATAAGGATTTTCAATTTTTCTTAATACAAGTATGAGGTTGCCCTATAAGATTATAAGGATTGCTTAAAAGTTCAAAACTTTCTTCCTTTTAATCTTTAAAACATTAGTTTTACAGCTTGGCTGTATCATAGAAGAGTACATCGCACACATAATAGTCTTTCTCGTGTATTCTTTGCTTGCTTTTCGCCATGAACGGAGTTCATGAAGCAAGAGTGCTCTAACATCTCTTCGCTAATTTCTCTATTTTATTTATTTTTTTACTCTCCAAAGTTCAGTTGCTGACTGAGCAAAGTTCGAACGCCACCGAAATGTTTAAATGTTTCAGAAATTGCTCAAGAAGATGAAATAATGAAGAAGTGAACTGTGAAAGTTTTATATAATATTATAGTTTATGAGTATTACGTTCACTCTTATAATTTTTCGAATTATTTCGGATAAATTTCTAAAAAGTGTTTCTTATAATTTATATTTTAAAAGTTATGGAAATTTTAAAGCGGCTTATTTTTTGTAAACATTTTTAAAATTATTTCAATCTTTACACAATATATACGCTCTTTAAAAAGATTATCTATTTTTTTTTGCCCTCTCTGAAACTTCTACGTCGATACTTTTGAATGTTAGCTTCTGAATATGTATATATGAATGAATGTGCCATATTTCGACTTATGTATCAAAACAGTTTCTGAGAAAAATGGCGTGTATTTTTTCAATAATATCTGTAGAGTTATGATAATCCTGAAATTTGAAAATACCTATTTTAAAATTATGGAATCCCATAACTTTCCCTTTCAATTAATATCCAACAAAATTACATTGTGAAAGGTTCTTAAGAAATGAAATTAAAACTTTTTAATTATTATTTTTTGTGTTAACTATTGAAATATATGCGGATTATATGCCTTATGCGTATGCCAAAACTCGCATTTCTACGTCAAACGATTTCTGAGCGAAACAGCTGTGTCAGAAAGATGAAAATATGGATATGTTAATGGTCTTAGGGTTTCCCTTTTTTACCTTTGATATGAAGAATCATAACAATTACTGAACTATTACCTAAATATTACATCATGATGCATGAAGGAAACTGGATGTGAACGGAGGGATAAAAAACTAAACAAATATAGGGAAGTATAATTTTTTGAAAGATTGACGGTTAGATCGTAAGCTCAATATTTGATTACAAATTCTACACGTAAGTATAACACATATACAATGTTAACTTTAATTTTTTTTAAATCACTAACGTTGACATCTCTATGATTCTTGTAGTATTTCTAATTATTCTGTCTTGTAATAAGTGAACTATCGCCAATAGCTCATTACGTGTGCACATTTAAATACATTGTGCACTAACAGTAGTTGAAAAGGAATTAGTGCACCATTGTTTTCTGTCGCCAACTCTTCCGACAGTAGTCGAAATATTAGTTTGTAAAAACAGATACCTCTTTAGACCAGAGTAACCTATAATTTAAAACAGAATCCACATGATGACAGAAATTGTAGTTTTGCAACTCCTGAACATTTAATTTAATTTTAGAGTCCTTTTTCTGTTGTGTAATTATAACAATTATTCAATTGGGACAAAACCTTTATTCAGAAGTGAGACAATAATTAAAACGGTTTCAATCCTCTAAGTTGTATTACACATCCTCGTGACAAATTTACTAGGACCTTTTAAAAAGGATTTTAAAAAGTACATTTCCATTCTTATAAACTGTAAAATATATCTCTATTTCCTTTTAAAAAATATATTTGCACGCCCATAAGCTGACAATTTTTAATGTATTGAAAAAATTAATTAGACAGAAATGAGGTCTATGAGAATTGCGTTAACGAAATGAGATATAAACTGAAATAGAGAGGGAGGATCTCAATAGTGCTGCAGGGTCGTGTTTGAAACCTTTTACCCCAATAAAACATACGACCACTTAGCAATAAACGATAACGTCGACGAATTCGTCACAATAATTGCGCAGGGCAGTTATATGTGGAATATAATTCCGGTTCCACAATAAAGCAACCCATTACTTTTCTAATTGAAAACAGTGAGATCGTTTTCGTTACATAATATTATAAAAGGTAGTGTTTATTTTTTTTGGTTGTTTACTTTTGATTAGAGATATATTAACACTTGTACCTAGTAATTATGTTAATGATTATATTAATTGTATTGATATGATGTAAACTTTAAATATTATGAACATTAAAATAATCGCTACAGGTTTCCTTCAATCTTTGCGTAGGCTTCTTAATATCCTATTTTGTTCATAATTTATGTTGAATAGATTTGGAAATAGGAGGAGGATAGTCATATTTTTTGCATATTTTCAGAAAAAGACCTGAAATTATTTTCAAACGATATAAAACACTATATATGAAATTAAAATTTTATTTTTCAATAAAAGATCTAAAATTACATAATTTCCCGACGATACGCTACATATGAAATTTAAAAAATTGAGTTTTTGACATAAACTACATAAAATATTGATACAAATATTTTTTAGTGTTAGATGTTGCGATACGTGCGGGTTAAAATATGTTATTATTATTCTGAATTTCAAGTTTCTCTGTCAAGCGGTTTCTGAAAATAAAAATGGCAATGAAAGACAGACAAAGAGACAGACACTTGAGTGATCTTATAAGGTTTCCTTTTGAGGTACGGAAACCTTAAAACCAAAATTGTCTTTATTTCTCGAGATGGTAACGTGTTAATTCCTCTTCTAAGTTTAAGTTACTCTAATTGATGGATTTTTGATCTATTCTTAGCATATCTTCGTATTGTAACTATTGTTAATGTCTCTAAGTGAACTACATCAAAAATACAAAAAAGATTTTCGATATAATATTGTATTAGAGGTCTTTAAACCTTTTGTCAATACACTAATTTTATACCTACTTGTGTTTGATCGTACAAATGCTTAATTAAAATTGTCACTGTAAATTGCGGAACCATATTTCCCAAGTTTAAAAAGTTAAACTTTAATTTTCTTTAATTTTAAATGGACTGCATCGCAAATACTATTACAGGAATCGCGGTCGCAGAAAATTTAATAAATACGTAAATAATAATGTTATTGACCTCTAGCGGTTAAGGCTTTCATTAAAAAACAGATGATTCACATAAATAAAAAAGGATGGTTTTGATTATAGACCCATAGATATATGACAGTCATAAACAAAGTTGCTCTTAATTGCCGAAAATCATCATTTAAGTTATTGAAATATCTACATAGCACACGGCTGCAATTACTACCGTAGTACAACACGTGACACATTTCAAGTAATTTATGTACGTTCCAACACACTTAATGCGATCTTAATGTACACTTAAATGCGATCTATGCACATATAGTTCTAGTGGCGAACATGGCTGATTTTGCGGGAAGAAAAGGAAACAATAAGAATATTTTAAAAGTCAACTTGTTCAATTTGGGCAACTAGCCCATTTTGTTTCAAAAACTTTTGGCCAGAGATTGGAAATTGTATTTACAAACACTTTCTAACGTTGACCAGGTTAATTAATCCATTTCCCCACTGGTTGACGTTTCCCCAATTAATAAAAAAGAGCTAATTATAAAAATAAAAGAAATTATCTTTATTGTTAGGAATTTTTTCTTTACATATGTATTTTTGGAAAATTACTTTCATAAGTAGACACAATCTCGTACCTGCATAGCCCAGTTAAGAAAGAAATACAAATAGAAGGTACTTTGCTACACTTTGTTAACTAAAGTAATGCAACATCCAGAGCGGGATTGGCGCTATTATTAGAGCAAAGTTTTCATACTTGCGCCAAAACACCGGGAGCGGAAATTACTTAGCAGCCGGAAGTTTGTAACAAGTAGTTAAAATTTTCTCTTCCGGTTTACCTGGCAGATGAAAATTCTCGACTTAAATACCCACAGTAGAAATGTTTTCTGGAGGTTGGTGATATTGTATAAGTTTTGGTAGCATAAGAAAAATGATTATTAACAAGTAAATACTTATAAATAAAAATTTATGCAATAAATATACCTTCATATACATTTTAATTAATTTTGCTACAAATTGATTATGAAATTGAAAATAACAATTGATTAACAGAAACTTTTGTCCAGAGATTGGAAATTGTATTTACAAACATTTTTTAACGTTGACCAGGTTAATTAATTCATTTCCCCACTGGTGTTCTGACGTTTCCCCGATTAAGAAAAAGAGCTAATTATAAAAATAAAAGAAGTTATCTTTATTATTAGGTCTTTTTTCTTCATATACGTATCTTTGGAAAATTACCTTCATAAGTAGATAAAATCTCGTACCGGAATAGCCCAGTTAAGAAAGAAACACAAATATACTTTGCTACACTTTGTTAACTAAAGTAATGCAACATCCAGAGCGGAAATGGCGCCATAATTACTGTTAGAAATTAGAACAAAGTTTTCATACTTGCGCCAAAACAACGAGAGCGGAAATTACTTAGCAGCCGGAAGTTTGTAACAAGTAGTTAATATTTCCTCTTCCGGTTTACCTGGTAGATGAAAATTGTCGACTTAAATACCCACGGTAGAAATGTTTTCTGGAGGTTGGTAATATTGTGTAAGTTTCGGGAGCATAAGAAAAACGATTATTAATAACTAAATATTAATGAATTATCATTTATTCAATAAATATTCCATCATATATATTTTAATTAATTTTGCTACAAATTGATTATGCAATTGAAAATCACAATTGATTACAATAAAATATGAATCAGTGTACCTTTAAAAATATATGCATGTAGTGAATGAATACAATATGAAGAGAATTTCCAACGCTCATAACAATATTAATAATTCATATAAATGTTTTATTTCATGTATATTAATAATTTGGCAGTTAAATCGGCAATAACTGCAATCTAAAGTTTGTAGATCGTTTTTATATTTAGTTTTTAGAACATCAATTGCGTCAACAAAATTTACAACTTACCTAACAGGTAAGTTGTAAATTTTGTTGACGCAACTGATACTAGAGTGTAACTGCAATACAAATAATCTGAGTACACATATAGTCCACAAAATTTATTACTTCCCTCTTAAAACTTCACGAATAGTCAAAGCTCCTGCGCCCCTCACACCGTATTTAGGTAACACGACACACACAATTAAGTTTCCATTCTAAAACGTAAACTGAAAACTTCATTTTCCTGCAATTACAATATTCATGACGATAAGTTTTCCGATGAAAGGTTGATCAAAACCATCTGTCACTAATCCCCAAACTGAGACCTGCTGTTAATAATTAATTGTTTCATGTTGATTAATACCGACTAACATTCATTCGGTCAAAGTGATTAGTAACCATTATGAATACTTACTTATAAGTCGAAACGTTAATAGTTATCCCATGTTTGATCTGTGACGAGTTTAAGAAATATATACACATATAATATATATATATATGTATATATATATATATATATATATATATATATATATATATATATATAATCGCATTGAAATTTTCAAGTACAGTTAAAGAAAAGTTTTATAATATCATTTATTGGTTTTTGTGATATTATTGTTAGAGATTTAACATCATAATATATTTCATAGACAGGTTGTGACAGTTTACAGAAACAGGTCCGTGCTTTGAATTAATTCTAGCGTTTGTTGTCACTTTTAGGTCCCGATGGGTAAATTTCACTTATTTCGTCTCTTCCTAACTCTGAAATAAATCAAAATGATTTTCTCACTTTTTCAGTATTTGTTTCAATAAACGTAATTTCATTGCAAACTTTCCCCTATACGAGTACACAATTCAGTAATGAGAAATATCGAATCAAAAATAAAGTTGTAAGTTTACGATTAGTTCAAAATGTCCACTAATATCTCTTAACAATATTTTGGCTATGAATATATTCCTAAGTTATCGATCTTAAGTTTAATAATTAATGAGAGACGAATGTACTCAATAAGAACTAAAAAAGATATTGCTTTTAATTAATATTGCGGCCGAACTAGAGTTTGATGGTACATGAATTGAAATTTTTCGCATTTATAATAAACGATGTTCATTGCTCCAATGAAGAATGTGAATAAGTTTAGGTGAAATACGTAAACAGATTTATATTTATCCAGTTTCATATTTATCATATACTTATCATATTTTTATTTATTCAAGGTGAACGCTCAAAAATATTATGAAGGTACTTCTTGTATATAGGATCAATAATGAAATCAAAGTACTCATAAACACTGAAATACCCTACTTCCGATTTTAGCTAATTTTTTTGAAAAAATGCCAATAGCCAAGGTACCGCAATTCATAAGACTGCCATTCGGGCACCAAAAAGAGTGAAATATATATATATATATATATATATATATATATGTGTGTGTGTGTACATATATATATATGAATATGTGTATATATATATATATATATATATATATATATATATATATGCATGTATATGTATATACTCACATATATTGTATATACATAGATCAAATACCATTAGCCAATTTTCGGTCAGAATGTAGCGTTGACATAAATATTTCAAACGATATGTGAAAATCCATAAAGAAGATTACCGAGTAATTTTTAATGGCAACTTCGCCGATGCAAAAATTTTTTATATGTGATATAGTCCATTTTTGGTTCTGCTTGAGCTCCAGTCTTTTATCAGCTTTTTTTTGTTAATATATAGATCAGGAATTTTTTGTAAATATATCGATTGATTCACTAGACAATTTTAATTGTAAAATTTATTTTGATTTTGTGAAAGTCACGCGACTCATGTCGATGAAGGTCGATGAAGTCTGCAGAGGGATTAGTCGTGCGCTACTTAAACATTTAGAGATACATGGAAAGAATTTATCGCAATACTGTTACGCGCAAAAAAATCTATGGTAAAGTTCGCAACGGTATACGTATTTATATTATATAAAAATCATAATAAACGTTTTATTATGAAAAAAAATAATATATTTTTCGACTCAACTATCCAGAGTTTATTCAGCAAAACCATTGTAATCGTCATTAAATCAAATTTGAAACTTTATCAATAAAATTTCTTTCATAACATATGGATACGACATCTCTTTCATAAGGTAGATTCGAAATTATACTCGTGGGCTTTCATGGATTTACGCAGGACATTTCCATGCATGAAAAATCTACATACCCCTAGGAATATGGTGGTATTATTTTATCCATATTATATTCTAGGGATATGCTTTCTCACTACAAGAAGTGTTATCAAATAATTATTCATCGCTTGCTGTTAGTCTTAAGAATTAAGGAATTGGCTATTCGTAAAAAGAAAAAATAATTCAAGCTCCATCTTTCTTTGACGAACTTCTGCCTGAAAGATAATTCCACAAAATATTAGAAGGCATGAGGCAAAATTTCTCTGAATTCTTAATAATATTTTTTGTACGAAAAAATACTTGAAAATGTTTATAAACATATCCTAATATAAGGATAGCAACACAAGAGTTTTTTAGAACAATTAATCGTGATCCATTAATGCACTGTAACTAATTGCCAATGAAATTTAAATTTTTTGTGTGAATATTTTTCTTTCCACAGCAATTACAAATTAAAATGAAATAGAAATGATACGAAACAAATTTTATATTAGTTTTCTCTAAAATGTTCAAACTGCAAACTCAAAACCAAAGTTGTTTACAAATATATAATCATTCGTAATTAAATATTTAATTATAATTTAGTAACTAAAACATCCAGTATTCTAACTTTCAGTGGACAACCTCAGAGTATACCTAAAACTTCCAAAGATATCTTGCCAGTTCAATATAGTTGTTTTTCTAATGACCTAGAATTAAAGAAAAACTGACAAAGGACATAGGTATTAGGAAAGTTTTAACCCTCGTTGAAATTGAAAAAAAAAAATTACATTTCCTACCAATTTCACTTATGTTTGATTACCGTTACTCTCAAGTAAATTTGGAAGTTAATGAGTTTTTTCTTGTAGTATTACATTATAAATTTGCTTGTTCAGTATTTGGTTCCATTTGATATACATTATCTGTGAAATCATTTATTGAGTGATATATGATTTTTCCTTTCATAATAAACTCAAATTCTTGATCTAATTAGTATGTATACGTAGGAATATATTCAGCGAAATCATGTAATTCAATGAGTACCGAATTGTTAAAGGAAGTAGACAGTCTGCGCTAAGCCTCTTTAAGGTGCGTAAATCGATTTGTTGCTGCGAAAGGCACAGATGAGAAAAAAGTGCTTCCAAAACCTTCGACAGTCGCCACCCTCTCCTTCCCCCGAGGCAATCAGCCCAATAATGGGCTGTTGTTTATTTCTGTGTCGGATTTTATTCCTTGTTAAATTTGGCTTTAGCTCTGAGTATATAAATTTGCCATTTTATTATTTCCATTGGAAGAGTTCACGAGGAAGGGAATAAGATTAAAGGATTTATGTAAGCGGGATCGAAAGTAATATTTTGTTCACCTTTCCTTTTGGAAAAAAATACTTATTGATTTTTTTGTGCACATAATAATTTAAGTTTCTCAAGTGCATATATGGAAAATAATCTTGCAATGAAGAACTGAAATGCTAAGAACATTTCTTAAAAATCGAGGTACCGATAAAGAAAGTTGGATGGAAGGAGGAATGGAAAAAAATAGAGAAGGAGGAATAGCCAGAAGCGGAAGTGAGCAGGAGGATGGGACAAGGGAGAATGAAGAGACGGGTGTGTTTGGGAGAGACGGAGGGTCAGAGAAAGGAAGAGGAGATGAAAGGAGCCAGAGGGTGAAAATGCGACCAATTGAAATAGGGAGAAGGACAGGGAGACGAAGGGAGTGGGATTGGAGGAGTAGAGGGAGAGTGAGGCAGTAAATTTGGTGGAAAATGGCAAAAGAACATGGTGAAGAGTGAAGCAGGGAAATGAAAGAGAGCGGAACAGGGGGAATGGATAGTGTGGGATAGGGTAAAACGAGTGGGAAAGGGCAATATAGAGAAAAGGGCAGGGACGAGTTGAACGGCGGGAAATAGTAAAGAATAATACTGGTGGAGACGAGGAAGGAGGGGCCAGAAGTATGAATAAATGGAAAAGGGATAGAGGGAAATGCAGTTAAACATAAAGACTAAGCAAATGTAAGAGACAGATATATACATGTCACTAAATGGATGCCTATTTCGCTGCTATATGGCTTTTTGTTCGCTCTCTTACCTTCACATAAACATGTGTGTCGTTTTATTTTTAAGTTTTGCAAGTTTTTTCTTTATATAATTTTTATTTCCTATAAAAAAGTAACCTGCTTTTTCTATAAATACACATAGATTGGCAAATGTTACCTGGTCAGGTTTATTCACATTTTACATCGATATACATTGTCTTCATATTTATTCGATGCATATTTTTGAGAAAATTTCAGCTGCATTAATTTTAATTACAAAGTCATTCCTGGTGTGTACTTTGACCACACGTGTGATGTGAAAACTTTTAATTTTGAAATAAATTCATAATTACAGTGATGTTATATGTGCGATAATATTTCGGTGAATTAGGAGTAATGCGTTATTATTATTTTAAAATAAAATAGGATACTAGCTTATAATAAACTACCAACAAATAAAATATTAAACCATAAGTATATGCACTTGAATTATTACACTGACTATATATAAAGAGGTTCGCGCATTATAGTAAAATAATAATCAAAACCGTAACGCATGCAAAGATTTGAACTATGAATCAGTATAGCGCTATCTATCAATAAATATTGCCAAAATTATTTTATAGTTAAAAATAATTTTTTTTTTAAAATACCGAATTTAAATCCCGGACGAACTCTACTATAGTTATTTAAATATTTTAACGTTTGACGTTTACAGACAGTTTAATACAACGAGTTAGTCGAATTAAGTAGGAAAGAGCCGACGATACAACAAACTGACCGAATAGGGAATTAGTCGGAAAAATAACAGGCGGATATTGTATTAAATTATACTAAAATAAAATATTATTCAAAAGTAAAAAGAAAATCTTGAAATGATGCACACCGTGTTACAAAGTGAACTCGTTTGGCCGATGTCGAAGAAAGCCGAATATAGCCGATTGAGTGTCAACGACCCATGCAAACGCCTCAGTTTCGTTCACTCTTCAGAATAAGTTATCACGTCAATGTGTAGTGCGACGGTGCGCCTAAAGAAGTTTTCACTTCAGTAATTTGTCAAGAATTTAGTACATAAAAATTAATGTAAATGAATCGTTGTGTAGGTTTCTCTTCTAGTCTACGAAAGAATTATTTATTAAGAAAATATTATATCGCAGGAGACACCAATAAACTACATTCGAAGAAAAAAAGTTAAAAAAAATGTGAAGCGGGAGGATCATAGCAAAACAATAGGAAAAAAAATAAATAAAGTACAGTGTGAAAAAGTGTTATTTTTGTAAAATATATTGATCAATTATTTTTGTTTATCGTTTACAATTTGTTTACCAAGAAAAATATTGTTAAATTTCAAATTTCTATTTGAAACGGTTTTCAAGAAAATAAGCTACGATAGAAAGATGGAGAGAAAACTAAATGTTCTTATAAGGGTTCCATTTTTGCCTTTTGAGGCACTGAACCTTAAAAACGGTACAACCTTAAGCGATATTAAATATTAAAAAGAAACTAATTTTATATAATTCTCTAAGAAAATGGAATACTACATTAATTTTTTGGCTTTTACTTTATATTCTCCTGAAGTTGAAACAAATTTTTAATAATCATTAATGTTACGTGTATTAAAGCCCCTCAAAATTTATTTCCATATTTTATTTTAATTTGGCTCAGAATTTGGGTTGCATTTAACGTTTATAGTTTACAAACTTGAGTCAGAATGGCGAACAACAGAGCAAAAGCAAAAGGATTCTATATAGACACTTTGATTATGAAACTTAAGAAAACAGATTTATTTCTTTACATTTTGTGATTCTGCAGGTATCTTAATAGTTCGATGTTAGATGTTTTTCACATTAAATTTCGTGACAAATTATTAAATTTTGCTATTTTTAAATTTGTAACTATTATAGACATAATATGTTAAATCATTCTTGTATGAAATTTGGCCAAAATGGGGATAACAAAAAATGTATATCCGTCGCCAAGGTTTGAAAAATCTGTAAAATTTATCTCATATTTTTTCTATTTGTCTTTATTTTTAGAAAAATGAAGTAAACATTTTAAATGCTAACCAATTTGTGAAAAGATGTACATTAAGTTAAATTAATGGTTACATAAATTAACAAACTAATATTGAATTCAATTATTGTAAAAGGAATATTCTTACAGGCTTTTACCAGAATAAGTATTTTATTCACCCTTGTCAAAAACACTTTTAACCTGAGATATTGTATTTGCGATTGGAGCTCAATTACCACCTTACCTACTTCGAACTCACAGTCTACATCATTATGGACTTGATGCATAAACAGAGTTACTGTGGACTTGACACACAATCTGTATTATTGTGGACTTAATGCATGGGATATATTGCTCTGGACTACAGCAATGAAGCATATTCGTCATTCCTTGCTATAATTTAATTATATCGTGATGGAGCTATAAAAGTGTCAAGATTTTTGAATTTGGGATACATGGTATGAGTTGATACGTGCAAAAATCAAACTTAAAGAATTTTCCTTAAAGAAAATATTACATGATCAGATAGAAACCTTATGAACATTATCTTATGTTAATCCGTGTTATGATCTACATATTCATATGTCAAATTTAGTGAAGAAATATGTTCAGTTAGTAAAGAACATTAGTGTAACAAACATGAAACCTTCGATCTATAAAAAAGATATATAAAAAAATAAAGTAGGATGATTTTATCTGCAACTTTTTAGGGAAGATATAGAAAATAAGTTCGTGAGATTTAAAATATACAGATCTTTTCTCTGTCCATAATCGAGGACTTTTTATTTGTATATGATAGAATGTAATTCACTTTATTCACAAAACTTATTTTTGAAATCTCCGGTTTGGGAAATTATATTTGAAAACTCTTGTCCTGTATGCATTGATCTTGTCTAGTTTTGTGAACTAACTTAGTTTTGACCCCTTTTTATTATGCTTTCATAAATTAAAATGCTTTACCATACGCTTAAGAAAATTGGAATCAGCAGAAGTTTCCAAAAATCTTTGTCAAGATTCTACTGTGAGATTTAATTAAAACTTCAAGCACCCTTTTCCTAAAGTTTAATATTCGCCAATGTAATAGAAATTTAAAAACTTTCGTTTCAATATAAGCTTTATATTAAACGGAAGGACTGATTAGATCAAATGGTGCTATTAAATTCTCCATCCATTAGGCCTTAAGAATCTTGTATGCAAATGAATTCTTTATATCCTTCTGATTATTTACATATTTGTTCTTACTCGTTATAGTTAAATATACTAAAGTTTGCAAACCGATTTCTTTAAGGCACATTACGTGGTTAAAATTTTAATATTACTTAGCCGAGAACATCTAAGTACAATACAATCAGTGAAAGAAAATATGTTCTGATATTAATATATTTGATTCTTCTATTTCCATTATACTCAATCCACTTGACCAATTTTCATTTATTATTTTGCTTGTTCCTACACAATATTACAAGTCTTTTATGATGAGAAAAATCGTGTTCAAGGAACTTATTACTTAAAATATATTTCCTCTCACGGCATTAGAATATTTTCTTCAAAATGGACACAATATATATTTATACACTATGTAATAAGGATAACAACCTTTTGACAGTGCAGAAGCTCAATTCGATAGAAGGGAGCACACTTTTTTGTTAACAAAGGAAGAAAAATGACTCACAATTTTCACTCCAGCAGCTCACTCTTTGTCTCTGGGTACAATTAATCATCTCTTTATTACTTGGACTTATCTCAGTTATCCCTTTTACCCTAATGCATTATATTTTGGAATTTGTCAATCTATATAGATTATAAAACGGGAAACCTAGCATTGTAAGACCTGCGAAGTGGATATTAATTGTTAGTAGAAGAGATTAAAAAAACCTACTCGAACCAATAAAAGCTGATACAAAGGTGAAATGTTTACTATTCAGTCCATATATATTTATTATGAAAGAAAAATCAACAAAGGTGAGAGAAAGCGCATTGTTGCATAGTAGCTATATTATGTATTAAAAATAGATAGCGAAATAAAAACCTTTATAACCGTTTTTTTGCATAGCGGGTCGCATTTAGTGCTACGTGCTAATAGCGTTTGATATTTGTTATTATATTGTTAAACAAAATGTGTTTGGAACAATAACGTTTTGTTCTTTTCTAGATTGTAAAACTACGCACGGAAATAATGCAGTATTTTACAGATTTAGCAACTAATTTGTAAAGAATGGATACCATACTTTCTACATTTATTTTCGAAAGCCGCACAGAAGTGATTATTTAATATATGAAAATTTACAGAACGATATGTGTAATTACATGCAAAATGAAAGTATTCGTTAAAATATCATGATTTATCGAGTTTTTGTATAGTAATATTTATTTAACGTTTAGGCGAGGGTTTAATCCTCTTACCGGTAATTTGTTTTCAATTAAGTGGGTTTAATATTGTTGAAAGCAATTTTATACCGAGAGAAATTTAGACATTGCTCTTCCCAAGTGTTCATATTTTTTACATATATCACAGCGTAGTAATTAGGTAATGTTTAAATATTTTACGGTTGTACATATTTTTCAGGGTCATACGTTTAGTAAATTGTTGGAAAATGAAGATGAATTTTTTCATCTACCCCATTAAAATACCAAATACTCATCTGTGAATATTTTTAATTCTCTCTCAAAGTACAACTAAAATGTTTGTGTTATATTTTCAATTACTTTCATTTTTTTCTATTTTTAATCGTATGATATAAAAATTCCAATAGTATTATAATAATATGCCTTAATCAGGTATTTGAACCATTACCTAACATTTTAAAAACAGTATAAAAAAAATAATTTCATTAAAATTAAATTTAAAATCATTAATAAGAGATAAATACACTTAAAACATATTTAAAAAAGCTAAAAACACTAATAAAGCTATTTCTATCACGAATGTTAAGAATAAATTAATGTTTTTTTTATTATATGGACCACTGTTTTATTTCAAAGACTAAAAATATTATTTAAAAATAAGCAGATACAAGTTGTATTTGCATAAATAAAAAACACATGTTGTATATTTACAAATACCTCAATAACTATGATGAATATAGTATCAATCATTACTTACGAGTACATGTAAATATATGTTTCGTGAGCAACTTCATCCTGCTGATTTTTGTAGCATCGTGTGCGCTCATCGTGACCAAATTCATCCTGTTTACTTTTGTTGCATAATGCGTGCGTATGCACGCTTCATAAAATTTAACTCTCGTCATTTTTTTAAAACGTGCGTAAAGAAGTATAACTTAAAAAAGTTATTTTGGAACCTCCGTATCATTTATATTGTCCTCTGTATTTGGAACCTCTGCATCATACCTATCTAACGATTCCCCATACGCCTTTATGCAATTAATTTTTTTCATACCTCTGTTACCTGTATAGAGTGTCACTCCTAATATTAATTTTTTTCAATCCGATATTACGTCTATGTAGTGCCAATATTATTCGAATAAAATGGCTGTAATACACGAACAGAAAGATGGACAGGACGAAATTATAAAGTCCCGTTTTTAAAGAAATATTAAAGGTTCAAAAACCATTTTTTAAGAATCTTTTATGAAATATTTCTGTAGATTTGTTGGAAACGTCCATAAATATATGTTCCCTTCCCCTCCATCTCCTGAAACTGCTAATGCTAAAATTAAAAAAAAACAAATATGCTAAGAGGTAAACCAGAGTTTATAGGAAAATAATAGCATTAATTTAAAGTCTCACTATTTTTAGAAAATTCAAATTAAGAAATAATGTTTCTTGTATATAATTTAACAAAATAATTTTATGCCAACTGTTCAGGGGTGCCTTGGTATGTGCGGAAACCTCGTAAACCATATATATATATTTCCTATTGGAATAAACTGGTATTACCATTTTTATAGAGTTAATACCTATATGTAATTATTCTTAGGGAACTGCTTTGTTAAGGATAAAAATTGTAATAAATTATTTGATCCGTTCAGTAGATTGAAGCGTGTAGCAAATATAAGTGAAAGTAAGTTTGACATATTATAACGTAATTGCATAAAATATACATGAAAACTATCATACACACATTATTAGTTCTCAGTTCAACTCGGAATATTAACTAAAACTAAGCGCACCCTCACACACTTTTTTCGTATCATGAGTTATTCGTTTTTAGACTTCTTTGTGCTGACAATTTCCTCATCTACTTTATCCGCCTTTTTCTCATCAATATTAACATCAATTCCTCAGATAACCACGCGACTTTATTTTGATATCAATATTTATAGATTGAAAGCTATCAACTAATAATATATATATTTTTTCTAAGGATTGAATAAAATTCTAAAATAAAATTCGAAATTAATAAAAAAAACAGCAAATTAACGTGAACATTTGGTCATGGAATATCATTATTTTGAAGTGGAAAGTATTTATGAGTCGAGAATTTAAAACGAAATCAAAGACAGATATGAAGTGGCCACATAAAATCAACAACGTGATAAATGAAGACATTTTGCATTCAAGAAGCTGGACACTCGATGCTTTTTTTATCCATGGATGCAATTATTCATTTCATTATAACTCTGAATGGATTTGACACTTTTTTTTGCTGCACACTTTGAAATTTATTTATCCCCCGTATACACAGAAACGCAAAATGTGTTTTTTCAGGCCTTAATACTTCAATATAAACGGTGGCTGTTGATAGAAGGAACTTTTTAAAATTTCCTAGTTTATGGTTTACCATAATTCCCTAGCTGCATGTCGTGATCTAAGATTAATTGATATGAAAGTTTTCAACGTCGAATAATTTTAGAGAAAAAATTGTCAATCGAATGAATGAAATGAAAAAGAATGAAATGAAAAATCGCTTGTTTGTAGAACCGAAATTATTTTTTATTATATTTAAATCATAATGTAACAACATTATTATGAGACATAAATTTAAAAAAAAATTAAATCAGGCGGAGGACTGATTTCCGAAATATAGCGATATAAGTAGTATAAAATAAAAGTCACGCAAAAAATAGTCATGTTGATAAGAAAAACTTTACATATATATAATGTTTTCCGTAATTTAAATTTCCAATTTTCTCAAAATTTAGTACGGTGAATTTAACATTATTATTCAAAAATGATGTGAAACGGTTAATCAATATTTAAAAGGCAGTGTTTATTTTTTTAATGTTTACTTTTGTTTAGAGATTTATGAACACTTGTACCAAGTAATTATGTTAATAATTATATTGAGTGTATATTGTGATTATATTGAACTAATTTTTCGAAACCTAAAAATATTGCCTACTATATATTACAGGCTTAAAACATAGTGTACACTTCAAATATTATAAACAATAAAATAATCGCCATAGGTTTTCTAAAATCTTTGCGTAGGCTTCTAAAAACCCTATTTGATTCATAATTTATGTTGAGTAGATTTAGAAATAGGAGGAAGATATTCATATTTTTTGCACATTTTTCAATAAAAGATCTAAAATTACATAATTTTCGCTACATATGAAATTTAAAAATTTGTGTTTCTAACATAAACTCCATAAAATATGGTAAAAATATTTTTGAGTGTTAGATATGTGATACGTGCGGGTGAATATATTTTATTATTATTCTGAATTTCAAGTTTCTTTGTCAAGCGGTTTCTGAAAAAAATGGCAATGAAAGAAAGTCAAACAGACACTCTAGTGATTTTATATAGTTTCCTTTTGAAGTATGGAATCCTTAGAATCAAAATTTCCATTATTTTTCGGAATGGTAACATGTTAATTCCTCTTCCAAGTTTAAGTTACTCTAATTGATGGTATTTTTGATCTATTCTTAGAATATCTTCGTATTGTAACTATTGTTAATGTCTCGAAGTAACTACTTCAAAAACCCAAAAAAAGATTGAATTAAAATATTAGACATTTTTAAATTCGATATAATATTGTAATACAGGTCTTTAAACGTTTTGTCAATACGCTAATTGTATACCTATTTGTGTTTCATGGTACAAACGTTTAAATATAATTGTCAAAGTTGTAAAAGTACTAGCTCAATTCATAAACACTTACAAAATTTACCATATGTAAACTGCGGTACCACATTTCCCAAGTTGAAAAAGTTGAACTTATTTTAAACGGACTGCATTGCAAGTACTATTTTAGAAATTGCGTTCGCAGAAAATTTGATAAATACGTAAATAATATTGTTATTGAACTCTACCGGCTAAGGCTTTCAATAAAAAACAGATGTTTCATATAATTAAAAAAGGATGGATTTGATGTCATACTAAAAGTTTCACATAGCACTCGGCTGCAATTACTACCGTAGTACAACACGTGACACATTTCAAGTAATTTATGTATGTTCCAATATAACGGAAGTGATGTTCGTCTATCATGCGGTAAATCTCAGAAATGGACCCTTAGTGAAACAATGAGTAACTGTTGACCTGTAAATTCTATATAAAATTTCAGTCGAATAACATTATGAGTAATTTCCATACACTTAAATGCGATCTATTCACATATACATCTAGAGTTGAACAATGGCCGATTTTGTGGGAAGAAAAGGAAACAATAAGAATGTTTAAAAATTCAACATGTTGAATGTGGGTGACTAACCCATCTTGTTTCAGAAACTTTTGGCCAGAGATTGGAAATTGTATTTACTAACACTTGCTAACGATAATCAGGTTAATTAATTCATTTCCCCACTGGTTGACTTTCCCCCAATTAAGAAAAAGAGCTAATTATAAAAATAAAAGAAGTTACCTTCTTTTTTTACATCTTTTTTCCTTCACATACGTATTATTGGAAAATTACCTTCATAAGTAGATAAAATCTCGTACTTGCATTGCCTAGTTAGGAAAGAAATACAAATAGAGGGTACTTTGCTACACTTTGTTAACTAAAGTAATGCAACATCCAGAGCGGAAATGGCACTATAATTACTGTTAGAAATTAGAGCAAAGTTTTCATACCTGCGCCAAAACACCGGGAGCGGAAATTACTTAGCAGCCGGAAGTTTGTAACAAGTAGTTAATATTTTCTCTTCCGGTTTACCTGGCAGATGAAAATTCTCGACTTAAATGCCCACGGTAGAAATGTTTTCTGGAGGTTGGTGATATTGTGTAAGTTTTGGTAGCATAAGAAAAATGATTATTAACAAGTAAATACTTATAAATAATAATTTATGCAATAAATATACCTTCATATACATTTTAATTAATTTTGCTACAAATTGATTATGCAATTGAAAATAACAATTGATTACAATAAAATATGAATCAGTGTACCTATAAAAATATATGCAAGTAGTCAATTAATGCAATATGAAGAGAATTTCCAATAGATTCACGCTCATAGCAATATTAATAATTCACATAAATGTTTTATTTCATGTATATTAATAATTTGGCACTTATAGCGGCAATAACTGCAATCTAAAGGTTGTAGATCGTGTTTATATTTAATTTTTAGAACATTAATTGTGTCCACAAAATTTACAACTTACTAGTAAACTGATACTAGAGTGTAACTGCAATACAAATAATCTGAGTACGCATATAGTCCACAAAATTTATTACTTCCCTCTTAAAACTTCACGAATAGTCAAAGCTCCTGCACCCCTTACACCGTATTTAGGTAACACGACACACACAATTAACTTTCCATTCTAAAACGTAAACTGAAAACTTCATTTTCCTGCAATTACAATATTCATGACGATAAGTTTTCCGATAAAAGGTTGATCAAAACCATCTGTCACTAGTCCCCAAACTGAGACCTGCTGTTAATAATTAATTGTTTCATATTGATTAATACCGACTAACATTCATTCGGTCAAAGTGATTCGTAATCATTATAAATACTTAATTATAAGTCGAATAGTTATCGCATGTTTGAACTATGACGAGTTTAAAAAATTGTATATATATATATATATATATATATATATATATATATATATATATATATATATATTTACATACATACATATAATGTCGCATACATACAAAAATACATACATACAAAAGAAAAGTTTTATAATATTATTTATTTGTTTTTGTGATATTATTGTTAGAGATTTAACATCATAATATATTTCTTAGACTGGTAGTGAAAGAAACAGGTCCGTGCTTTAAATTAAGTCAAGAATTTGTTGTCACTTTTACGTCCGGATGAGTAAATTTCATTTATTTCGGCTCTTCCTGACTCTGAAATAAATCAAAATGGTTTTCTCACTTTTTCAGTACTTGTTTTAATTAACGTCATTTCATTGTATACTTCCCCCTACACGAGTACACTTTTCAGTAATGAGAAATACCGAATTAAAAATAAAGTTGTAAATTTACGATTAGTCCAAAATGTCCCCTAATATTTCTTAATAATATTTTGGCTTTGAATTTATTTCTAAGTTATCGATCTTATGTTTAACAATTAATGAGAGAAGAATGTACTCAATAAGAATTAAAAAATATATTGCTTTTAATTAATATAATCTTGAGTTTGATGGTACATGAATTGAAATTTTTCGCATTTTTAATAAGCGATGTTCATTGCCCGAATGAGGAACATGAGTAAGTTTAAGTGAAATACGTAAACAGATTTATATTCATCCAGTTTCATATTTATCATAGATTTATCACATTTTTAATTATTCAAGGCGAACGCTCAAAAATATTATGAAGTGATTTCTTATATATAGGATCAATTATGAAATCAAAGTACTCACTGACACTGAAATACGCTACTTCCGATTTTAGTTAATTTTTTGAAAAAATGCTAATAGCCAAGGTACCGCAATTCATAAGACTGCCATTCGGGCACCAAAAAGAGCGAAATTAATCCCTATATATATATATATATATATATATATATATATATATATATTTATATATATATATATATGCATGTATATGTATATGTATATACTCACATATGTGTACATAGATCAAATCCCGTTAGCCAATTTTCAGTCAAAATGAAGCGTTGACATAAATATTTCAAATGATATGTGAAAATCCATAAAGAAGATTACCGAGATGCAGTCTGGCGAAGTTGCCATCACAAATTTTTTATAAATCATACAGTAAATTTTTGGTTCTGCTTGAGCTCCAGTCTTTAATCAGGTTTTCGTTAATAAATAGATTGATTCACCAGAAAATTTTAATTGTCAAATTTATTTTGATTTTGTGAAAGTCACGCGACTCATGAGGAAGAAGGTCGATGAAGTCTGCAAAGTGATTTGCCGTGTGCTAATTAAATATTTAGAGATACATGGAAAGAATTTATCGCAATACTATTCCGCTCAAAAAAATCTATATTAACGTCCACAAACCTTTTCGTGTTTGTATTATTTAAAAACCATAATAAACGTTTTATTATGAAAAAAGTAATACGGTATTTTGCAACTCAACTATCCAGAGTTTATTCAGCAGAATAAGTAGATTCGTAATTAAACGCGTGGGCTTTTATGCATTAACACAAGGCACGTCAATGCATGAAAAATCTACCTACCCCTAAGAATCCGTAGTGGCATTATTTATCCATATTATATCGGAGGGATGTGCTTTTTCACTACAATAATTGGTATTGAATAATTATTCATCACTTGCTGTTAGTCTCAGTTTTAATACTGTCCATTAGATAATGACTAATATTTATACTTTATAATTGGTAGGTATTTTAATGTCCTGAAAGAATTATTCGACGAATTTTATTAATTGTACATTTCCATCATTAAAAAAAATTTTCAGGAATTGGCTATTCGTAAAAAGACAAAAATCCAAGATTAAGAAAGAGGAAGAAAGGGGGTTTCTTTAACGAACTTTTGCCTGAAAAATAATTCCACTATTACGGTTTGATAAATTAAACATTTTCTTATATTAAGGCATTCATGTTAGAAGGTATGGACCAAAATTTCTCTGAATTCTTAACACTATTTTCTTGTACGAAAACTAACATTAAAAAAATTTGTTAAAAATGATCGGTAAACACGTCAAAAGTACTTACATTTCTTCATAAACTACTTCATTTTTACTTAGGCTAAATGAAGTGAAAGTTTTATTTCTTAAATATCCTTAATTTTTTCGTAGTTACAACAAAATGTTTTTATTTTTTTTTATCTTTATGGTTAGAAAGTCCTTGCGTTATTCGACTTCGATGTATCAGTTATTACAGAGCACCCGCGCTATGCAACATCTAGCCATTAATATACAAAAGCAGCTAACTTAAATAAATTTAATGTGAGATGTATTCTATTCAATATTCTTAAAATGCATTAAAATATTTTTTCAGAAACTTAACTTTTTTCATCTTCTTAGCAAAAATGCCGAAATATCGAGATTAAAAAAATACTTGAAAATATTTATAAAAACATCCCAATATAAGAATAACAACACAGAAGTTTTTAAGAACAATTAACCATTAATGCACTGTAACTAATTGCTAATAAAATTAAAATTTTTTGCAAGAATATTTTTCTTCCCACATCAATTAAAAATAAAAATGAAATAGAAGTGATATGAAACAAATTTTATATTAGTTTCCCCTAAAATTTTCAAACTGCAAATTCAAAAAGTTGTCAACAAATATATAACCATTCGTAATTAAATATTTAATAATAATTTAGTAACTAAAACATCCAGTATTCTAACTTTCAGCGGACAACGTCAGAGAATACCTAAAATTTCCAAGCATATCTTGCCTGTTCAATATAGTTGTTTTTCTAATGACCTAGAATTAAGGGAAAACTGACAAAGGACATAGGTATTAGGAAAGTTTTAACACTCGTTGAAATTGAAAAAAAAAATTATATTTCCTACCAATTTCACTTATATTTGATTACCGTTACTCTCAAGTGCATTTGGAAGTTAATGAGTTTTTTTCTTGTAGTATTAAATTATAAATTTGATACACATTATCTGTGATATCATTTATTGAGTGATATTTGATTTTTTTCTTTCATCATAAACTCAAATTCATGGTCTAATTAGTATGTATACGTAGGAATATATTCAGAGAAATCATGTTATTCAATGAGTACCGAATTGTTAAAGGAAGTAGTCAGTCTGCGTTAAGTCACTTCGAGTGGCGTAAATCGATTTGTTGCTGCGAAAGGCACAGATGAGGAAAAAGTGCTTTCCAAAACCTTCGACAGTCGCCGTCCTCTCCTTCCCCCGAGGCAATCAGCCCAATAATGGACTGTTGTTTATTTCTGTATCGGATTTTATTCCTTGTTAAATTTGGCTTTAGCTCGGAGTATATAAATTTGCCATTTTATTATTTCCATTGCAAGAGTTTACGAGGAAGGGACAAGTTAAGTAATAAGATTAAAGAATTTATGTAAGCGGGCTCGAGAGTAATAATTTGTTGACCTTTCCTTTTGGAAAAAGTACTTATTGAACTTTTTGTGCACATAATAATTTTAGTTTCTCAAGTGCATATATGGAAAATAATCTTGCCATGAAGAACTCAAATGCTAAGAACATTTCTTAAAAATCGAGCTACCGATAAAGAAAGTTGGATGGAAGGAGGAATGGAAAAAAATAGAGGAGAAGAAATAGGCAGAAGCGGAAGTGTTTTGGAGAGTATGTTTGGGAGAGACGGAGGGTCAGAGAAAGAAAGAGGAGATGAAAGGAGCCAGAGGGTGGGATGAGAGAGCCAAAATGCGATCAATTGAAATAGGGAGAAGCACAGGGAGAAGAAGGGAGTGGGAGGGGAGGAGTAGAGGGAGAGTGAGACAGTGAATTTGGTGGAGAATGGCAAAAGAAGATGGCGAAGAGTGAAGCAGGGGAATGAAAGAGAGCGGAGCAGGGGAAATGGATAGTCAAAATGAGTGGGGAAAGGGCAATATAGAGAAAAGGGCAGGAACGAATGGAACTGAGGGAAATAGTAAAGAATAATACTGATGGAGACGAGGAAGGAGGGACCAGAAGTATGAATACATGGAAAAGGGATAGAGGGAAATGGATTTAAACATAAAGACTAAGCAAATGTAAGAGACATAAATACAGTCACTAAATGAATGCCTATTTCGCTTCTGTGTCGCTTTTTATTCGCTCTCTTACCTTCACCACATAAACATGTGTGTCGTTTTATTTTTAAGTTTTGCATTCTTTATAGCATTTTTATTTCCTATAAAAAAGTAACCTGCTTTTTCTATAAACACACTTAGATTGGCAAATGTTACCTTGTCAGGTTTATTTACATTTTACATCGATATACATTGTCTTCATATTTATTCGATGCACATTTTTGAAAAAATTTCAGCTGCATCAATTTTAATTATAAAATAATTCCTGGTGGGTACTTTAACCACAGGTGTGATGTGAAAACTTCTAATTTTGAAATATATTCATAATTACAGTGATAATATTTCGGTGAATCAGGAGCAATGCGTTATTATTATTTTAAAATAAAAGAAGATACTAGTTTATATTAAACTACCCACAAATAAAATATTAAACAATAACTATATGCACTTGAATTATTACACTGACTATATATAACGACGTTCGCGTATTATAGTAAAATAATAATGAAAACCGTAACGCAAGCAAAGATTTGAACCATGAATCAGTATAGCGCTATCTATCGATAAATATTGCCAAAAATATTTTATAATTAAAAATTTTTTTTTTTAAATAATGAGTTTAAATTCCGGACGAACTCGACTATAGATATTTAAATATTTTGACGTTTGACCTTTACAGACAGTTTAATACAACGAGCTAGTCGAATTAAATCGGAAAGAGCCGACAATGCAACAAACTGACCGAAAAGGTTATTAGTCGGAAAAATAACAGGCGGATATTGTATTAAATTATACTTAATTAAAATATTATTCAAAAATAAAAAGAAATTCTTGAAATGATCCACACCGTGTTAGAAAGTGAACTCGTTTGGCCGATATCGAAGACAGCCGAAATTAGCCGATTGAGTGTCAACGACCCATGTAAACGCCTCAGTTTCGTTCACTCTTCAGTATAATTTATCACATCAATGTGTAGTGCGAAGGTACGCCTGAAGAAATTTTCACTTCAATAATTTGTCAAGACTTTAATGCATACAAATTATTGTTAATAATTGTCTATGCAAAAATCATTTAGTAAGAAAATATTATATCAGAGAAGACACCAATAAACTATTTTCGAAGAAGAAAGTTTAAAAAATATAAAGTGGGAGGATCATAACAAAACAATAGGAAAAAGAAGAAATAAAGTACAATTTGAAAAAGTTTTATTTTTGTGAAATATATTAATTAATATTTTTTGTTTATCATTTATGACTTGTTTTACAAGAAAAATATTGTTAAATTTCAAGTTTCTATTTCAAACTATTCTCAAGAAAATAAGCTACGATAGAAAAATAGAACAACCGAATAAGGGTTCTAAAATGGAACCCTTATTCCGTCGTGAGAGCCTTATTCCTTTTGAGACACTGAACCTTAAAAATGGTACAACGCTAAGTGACATTAAGTATTAAAAGGAAACTAATTTGATATAATTTTCTAAGAAAATGGACGATCTATATTGTATTTTTAGCTTTTATTTATATTCTTCGGAAGGTAGGGAGGAATTTATATATTTTCTTTTGCTAAAAGTTCAAGTTAAAACTGAAAATCTAAAAAAAAAATTTAAAACTTTCGATATACGTAACAAATTTTTAATAATCATTAATGTTACGTGTATTAAAGCTCCTCAAAATTTATTTGCCATATTTTATTTTAATTTGGCTCTGAATTTGAATTGTAATTTTACACATTCTCTGCAAATGTTATTCATTTAACGTTTATAGTTTACAAACTTGAGTCAGAATGGCGAACAACAGAGCAAAAGCAAAAGGATTCTATATAGACTCTTCGGGTACGTCACTTAAGAAAACAGATTCATTTCTTTGCATTTTGGAATTCTACAGGTATCTTAATAATTCGATGCTAGATGTTTATCACATTAAATTTCGTGACAAATTATTTAATTTTGCTATTGTCAAATTTGTAACTATTATAGACATAATATGTTAAATCATTCTTGTACCAAATTTGGCCAAAATGGGGATAACAAAAAATGTACATCCGTGGCCATGTTTTGAAAAATCTGTAATATTTATCACACATTTGTTCTATTTGTCTTCATTTTTAGAAAAGTGAAGTAAAAATTTTAAATGCTAACCAATTTTTGAAAAAATATACATTGAGTTAAATTAATGGTTACATAAATTAACAAACTAATATTGAAGTCAATCATTGTAAAAGGAATATTCTTATAAGCTTTTACTAGAATAAGTATTTTATTCACCCTGGTCAAAAAACACTTTTAACCTGAAATATTGTATTTGCGATTGGAGCTCAATTTCGACCTTACCTACTTCAAACTCACAGTCTACATCATTATAGACTTGATGCATAAACTGAGTTACTGTGGACTTGACACACAGTCTGTATTATTGTGGACTTAATGCGTGGGATATATTACTATAGACTACAGCAATGAAGCATATTTGTCATTCCCTGCTATAATTTAATTACATCGCGATGGAGCTATAAAAGTGTCAAGATTTTTTAATTTGGTATACACGGTATGAATTGATATGTGCAAAAATCAAACTTAAAGAATTTTCCTTAAAGAAAATATTACATGATCAGATAGAAACCTTATGAAGATTATCTTATGTTAATCCAGGTTATGATAGTAATGCAGGTTATGATATAATCAAGTATATTCATATGTCAAATTTAGTGAAGAAATTTGTTCAGTTAGTACAGAATATTAGTGTAACAAACATGAAACTTTCGATCTATACTTGCATTCAAATAAACTATCGCATTTATAATATTAGTTAGATGTCTAGAAGGATGATTTTATCTGCAACTTTCTAGTGAAGAATTTAAAAAATAGGTTCATGAGATTTAAAATATATAGGTGTTTTCTCTGTCTATAATCGAGGACTTTTCATTTGTATATGGTAGAATATAATTCACTTTATTCACAAAACTTATTGTTGAAAACTCCGGTTTGGGAAATTATATTTGGAAACTCTGGTCCCGTATGCATTGATCTTGTTTATTTTTGTGAACTAATTTAGTTTTGACCCCTTTTTATTCTGCTTTCATAAGTCAAAATGCTTTACTATACGCTTAAGAAAATTCCACAAATCAGCAGAAGTTTCCACAAATCTTTGTTAAGATTCTACCGTGAGATTTAATTAAAACTTCAACCACCCTTTTCCTAGATTTTAATATTTGCCAATGTAAAAGAAATTTAAAAACTTTTGTTTCAATATCAGCTTTATATTATACGGAAGAACTGATTAGATCCAATGGTGTTGTTAAATTCTCCATCCATTAGGCCTTAAGAATCTTGTATGCCTATGAATTCTTTATATCCTTCCGATTATTTACATATTTGTTCTTACTCGTTATAGTTAAATATACTAAAGTTTGCAAATCGATTTCTGGAAGGCACATTACGTGGTTAAAATTCTAATATTACTTAGCCGAGAACATCTAAGTACAATACAATCAGTGAAAGAAAATATGTTCTGATATTAATATATTTGATTCTTCTATTTCCATTATACTTAATCCACTTAACCAATTTTCATTTATTATTTGGCTCGTTCCTACACAATATTACAAGTCTTTTATGATAAGAAAAATCGTGTTCAAGGAACAAATTACTTAAAATAAATTTCCTCTCACGGTATTCGAATATTTTCTTCACAATGGACACAATACATACTTATACACTATGTAATAAGGATAACAAGCTTTTGACTGTGCACAAGCTCAATTCGATAGAAGGGAGCACACTTTTTTGTTAACAAAGGAAGAAAAATGACTCACAATTTTCACTCCAGCAACTCACTCTTTGTCTCCGGGTACAATTAATCATCTCTTTATTACTTGGACTTATCTCAGTTATCCCTTTTACCCTAATGCATTATATTTTGCAATCTGTCAATCTGTATAGATTTTAAAACGGGAAACCTAGCATTTTAAGACCTGCGAAGTGGATATTAATTGTTAGTAGAACAGATTAAAAAAACCTACACGAAGGTTTTTCTAATCTGTTCTACTAACAATTAATCAACAAAGATGAGAGAAAGCGCATTATTGCATAGTAGCGATATTATGCATTAAAAAGAGATAGCAAATAAAAACCTTTATAACAGTTTTTTTGCAGAGCTGGTTGCATTTAGTGGTACGTGCTAATAGCGATCAATGTTTATTATCATATTGTTAAACAAAGTGTGTTTGGAACAATAACGTTTTGTTCTGTTCTAGATTGTAAAACTACGCACGGAAATAATGCAGTATTATACAGATTTAGTAACTAATTTATAAAGAATAGATACCATACTTTCTACATTTATTTTCGAAAACCCGCATAGAAGTGATTATTTAATAAATGAAAATTTACAGAACGATATGTCTAATTACATACAAAATGAAAGTATTCGTTAAAATATCATGATTTATCGAGTTTTTGTATAGTGATATTTATTTAACGTTTAGGCGAGGGTTTAATTCTCTTATCGGTAATTTATTTTCGATTAATTGGGTTTAATATTGTTGAAAGCAATTTTATACCGAGAGAAATTAGGCATTGCTCTTTCTATCTGTCCATATTTTCTACATATATCACAGCGTAGTAGTTAGGTAATTTTACAATATTTTACGGTTGTACATATTTTTCAGGCTCATACGTTTATTAAATTGACGGAAAATTAAGATGGATTTTTTCATCTACCCTACTAAAATACCAGATACCTCATCTGTGAATATTTTTAATTCTCTTTCAAAATACAACTAAAATTTTTGTTATATTTTTAGTTACTTTCATTATTCTCCCTTTTCAATTATATAATTTAAAAATTCACATAGTATGATAATAATATGCCTTAACCATTAGTTCAGATATTTGAACCGGCACATAACGTTTTAAAAACAGTATTAAATTTATAATTTCATTAAAATTAAATTTAAAATAATTAATAATAATTATATACACTTAAAACATGTTTAAAAAAGTTAAAAATACTATTTCTATATCGAATATTAAAAATAAAGAATGTTTTTCTGTTATATGGATCAGTGCTAAATTTCAAATACTAAAAATATTATTTAAAAGTATAGATACAACTTGTATTTGCATAAATAAAAAACACGTGTTGCATATTTACGAATACCTCAATAACTATGATGATATAGTATCAATCATTACACGCATATAAATATATTTTTAGTGAGCAACTTCACGCATATAAATATATGTTTTTGTAGCATCGTGTGCGCTCATCGTGATCAACTTCATCCTGTTGATTTTTTGTTGCATCGTGCATGCGCATGCGTACTTCATAAAATTTCAATCTCTTAATTTTTTCATAACGTGCGTAAAGAAGTATAACTTAAAAATTTAATTTGGAACCTCTGTATCATTTATTAAGACCTATCTAACGATTACCCACACGCCTATATCCAATTAATTTTTTTTCATACCTCTATTACCTGTATGAGTGCCACCCCTAATATAATTTTTTTATATAATTCCAGTATTTCATTGTATAGAGATTTATGAAATACCCCTACCATCGAAATTACGTCTATGTAGTGCCAAAATTATTCGAGTAAAATAGCTGTGATACACGAATAGAAAGATAGACAGGACGAAATTACAAAGTCCCGTTTTTGCCATTTGTAAAAAAATATTAAAAGTTCAAAAACCGTTTTTTAGGAATCTTTTGTGAGATAGTTCTGGAGATTTGTTGGAAACGTCCATAAATGTATGTTTCCTTCCCCTCCAACTCCTGAAACTGCTAAAGCTAAAATTTAGAGAAAAAGCAAATTTGGTAAGAGGTAAACTAGAGTTTATAGAAAAATAATAGCATTCATTTAATATCTCACTCTTTTTGAAAAATTAAATTAAAAAATAATATTATTTGTAAATAATTTAACAAAATAATTTAATGCCGTCAACTGTTCATGGGCGGAAACCTCGTAAACCATATACATATACTCTTATTTCCTATTGGAATAAAATAGTATTACCATTTTTATAGAGTTAATACCTAAATGTAATTATTCTGAGGGAACTGCTTTGTTAAGGATAAAAATTGAAATAAATTTATTGATCCGTTCCAAATTATTTGAAGCTTGTTGCAGATAAAAGTGAAAGTAAGTTTAACATATTATACCGTAATTGCATAAAATATACATGAAAACTATCATACACACATTATTAGTTCTCAATTCACCTCAGAATATTAATGAAATCCAAGCGCACCCTATCACACGTTTTTCGTATCATAAGTTATCCGTTTTTAGACTTCTTTGTTTTGACAATTTCATTATTTACTTTATCCGTCTTTATCTCATCAATATTAACATCAATTCCTCGGGTAATCACGCGACTCGTTTTTTATATCGATATTTATAGACCGAAAGCAAATGACTAATAATATATTTTACTTTTGTCTCTTTTATTTGGTTCGAATTTTTTTAAGGATTGAATAAAATTCTAAAATTAAATTCAACATTAATAAAAAAATAGCAAATTAACGTGAAAATTTGGTGATAGAATATCATTATTTTGAAGTAGAAAATATTTATGAGTCTAGAATTTAAAACCAGATCAAAGACAGATATGAAGTGGACAGCACATAAAATCAACAACGTGATAATTGAAGACATTTTGCATCTAAGAAGCTGGCCACTCGATGCTTTTTTTTATCCATGGATGCAATTATTCATTCCAATCATTTTTTTCTGCTGCACACTTTGAAATTTATTGATCCCCCTATACATAGAAACGCAAAATGTGTTTTTTCAGGCCTTAATACCTTAATATAAACGGTGGCTGTTGATAGAAGGAACTTTTTAAATTTCCTAGTTTATGGTTTACCATAATTACCTAGCTACATGTCGTGATCTAAGAGTAATTGATATAAAAGTTTTCAACGTCGAATAATTTTAGAGAAAGAATGATCGCAAAAATCGCTTGTTCGAAATGATTTTTTATTATATTTAAATCATAATGTAACAACATTATTATGAGACATTTGGAAAAACATTAAATCGCGCAGAGGACTAATTTCAAAAATATTAGTATAAAATAATATAGTATAAAATAAAAGTCACGCAAAAAATACTCATGTTGATAAGAAAAACTTTACAAAGATGTAATGTTTTCCGTATTTTCAATTTCTAATTTTCTCAAAATTGGTTACAAATATTTTTGAGTGTTAGATATTGTGATAAGTGCGGGTTAATATATTTTATTATTATTCTGAATTTCAAGTTTCTCTGTCAAGCGGTTTCTGAAAAAAATGGCAATGAAAGAAAGTCAAACAGACACTCTAGTGATTTTATAAAGTTTCCTTTTGAGGTACGGAATCCTTACAAACAAAATTTCCATTATTTCTCGAAATGGTAACGTGTTAATTCCTCTTCCAAGTTTAAGTTACTCTAATTGATGGTATTTTTGATCTATTCTTAGAATATCTTCGTATTGCAACTATTGTTAATGTCTCTAAGTAACTACTTCAAACACAAAAAAATATTGAATTAAAATATTAGACATTTTTAAATTCGATATAATATTGTAATACAGGCCTTTAAACGTTTTGTCAATACACTAATTGTATACCTATTTATGTTTCATTATACAAACGTTTAAAAATAATTGTCACAGTACCAGTTCAATTCATAAACACTTACAAAATTTACCATGTATAAATTGCGGAACCATATTTCCCAAGTTGAAAAAGTTGCACTTATTTTAAATGGAATGCATCGCAAATACTATTTCGGAAATTGCGTTCACAGAAAATTTAATAAATACGTAAATAATAATGTTACTGAGCTCTACCGGCTAAGGCTTTCAATAAAAAACAGATGTTTCATATAATTAAAAAAGGATGGATTTGATATCATACCCTATAGATATACGACAGTCATAAACTAAATGGCTCTTAATTGATGTAAACCATCATTTCAATTATTAAACGTTTTACATTTCACTCGACTGCAATTACTACCTTAGTACAACACGTGACATATTTCAAGTAATTTATGTATGTTCCAATATAACGGAAGTGATGTTCATCTATCATGCGGTAAATCTCAGAAATGGACCCTTAGTGAAATAATGAGTAACCCTTGACCTGTAAATTCTGCATTAAAATTTCAATCGAATAACATTATGAGTAATTTCCATACACTTAAATGCGATCTATGCACATATAGTTCTAGAGGCGAACAATGGCCGATTTTGTGGGAAGAAAAGGAGTCAATAAGAATATTTTAAAATTCAACATATTCAATTTGGGCGACTAGCCCATCTTGTTTCAGAAACTTTTGACCAGAGATTGAAAATTGTATTTACAAACACTTTTTAACGTTGACCACGTTAATTAATTCATTTCCCCACTGGTTGACGTTTCCCCAATTAAGAAAAAAGAGCTAATTATAAAAATAAAAGAAGTTATCTTTATTATTAGATCTTTTTTTCTTCACGTACGTATTATTGGAAAATTACCCTCACAAGTAGACGAAGACAAAATCTCGTACTTGCACAGCCTAGTTAAGAAAGAAATACAAATAGAGGATACTTTGCTACACTTTGTTAACTAAAGTAATGCAACATCCAGAGCGGAAATGGCGCTATAATTACTGTTAGAAGTGAGAGCAAAGTTTTCATACTTGTGCCAAAACACCGGGAGCGGAAATTACTTAGCAGCCGGAAATTTGTAACAAGTAGTTAATATTTTCTCTTCCGGTTTACCTGGCAGATGAAAATTCTCGACTTAAATACCCACGGTAGAAATGTTTTCTGGAGGTTGGTGATATTGTGTAAGTTTTGGTAGCATAAGAAAAACGATTATTAACAAGTAAATACTTATAAATAATAATTTATGCAATAAATATACCTTCATATACATTTTAATTAATTTTGCTACAAATTGATTATGCAATTGAAAATCACAATTGATTACAATAAAATATGAATCAGTGTATCTTTAAAAATATATGCAAGTAGTCAATTAATACAATATGAAGAGAATTTCCAATAGATTCACGCTCATAACAATTTTAATAATTCACATAAATGTTTTATTTTATATATATTAATAATTTGGCACTTATATCGGCAGTAACTGCAATCTAAAGGTTGTAGATCGTGTTTATATTTAATTTTTAGAACATTAATTGTGTCAACAAAATTTACAACTTACCAGTAAACTGTTACTAGAGTGTAACTGCAATACAAATAATCTGAGTCCACAAAATTTATTACTTCCCTCTTAAAACTTTACGAATAGTCAAAGCTCGTGCACCCCCTACCCCGTATTTAGGTAACACGAAACACACAATTAACTTTCCATTCTAAAACGTAATCTGAAAAGTTCATTTTCCTGCGATTACAATATTCATAACGTTAAGTTTACCGATGAAAGGTTGATCAAAGCCTGCTGTCGCTAATCCTCGAACTTAAACCTGTTGTTAATAATTAATTGTTTCATATTTATTATTACCGACTAACATTCATTCGGTCAAAGTGGTTCGTAACCATTATGAATACTTATAAGTCGAAACGTTAATAATTATCGCATGTTTAATCTGTGACGAATTTAAGAAATTATATATATATATATATATATACATATATATATATATAGATATATATATATATATATATATATATATACATACATATATATATATACATATATATATATATTAAAATATATATAGGTATATAATAATAATAATATCGTATTGCAATTTTCAAGTACAGTTAAAGAAAAGTTTTGTAATATTATTTATTGGTTTTTGTGATATTATTGTTAGAGATTTAACATCATAATATATTTCATAGACTGGTTGTGATAGTTTACAGAAACAGGTCCGTGCTTTAAATTAATTCTAGCGTTTGTTGTCACTTTTACGTCCCGATTTCACTTATTTCGTCTCTTCCCGACTCCGAAATAAATCAAAATGATTTTCTCACTTTTTCAGTACTTGTTTTAACAAACAACATTTCATTGCATACTTCCGTACACGAGTACACAATTCAGTAATGAGAAATATTGAATCAAAAAAAAAAGTAGTAAGTTTACGATTAGTCGAAAATGTCCACTAATATCTTTTAATAATATTTTGGCTATGAATTTATTTCTAAGTTATCGATCTTAATGAATATGAGTAAGTTTAAGTGAAATACGTAAACAGATTTATATATATGCAGTTTCATATTTATCATTGACTCATCATATTTTTAATTATTCAAGGTGAACGCTCAAAAATATTATGAAGGTACTTCTTTCAGACAACTTTCCAGAGTTTATTCAGCAAAACTATTTTAATCATCATTAAATAAAATTTGATATATTTATCAATAATTTTTTTTTTATATTATAAGGATACGATATCTCTCTCATACGGTAGATTCGAAATTATACGAGTGGGATTTCATGCATTTACGCAGGACACTTCCATGCATGAAAATCTACCTACACCTAGGAATCCGTGGTGGCATTATTTTATCCATATTGTATTGGAGAGATATGCTTTCTCACTAGAAGAAGGGCTATTAAATAAATATTCATCGCTTGCTGTTAGTCTCAGTTTTAATACTGTCCATTACATAATGACTAATATTTATACTTTATAATTGGTAGATATTTTAATGTCCTGAAAGAATTATTCGACGAATTTTATTAATTATATATTTCCATCACTTAATAACATTTCAAGGAATTGGCTATTCGTAAAAACAAAAAAAAACAATCCAAGTTCCATCTTTCTTTGACAAACTTCTGCCTGAAAGATAATTCCACTATTATGGTTTGATAAATTAAACATTTTCTTATATTAAGGCATTCAGGTTAGAAGTCATGGGCCAAAATTTCTCTGAATTCTTAACAGTATTTTTTGTACGAAAATTAACGTAGTTAAAACTAGTTAAAGATAATTGATAAACACGTCAAAAGTACTGAAATTCCTTTATAAACTATTTCATTTTCACTTAGGCTAAATGAAGTGTGACTTTTATTTCTTAAATATGCTTAATTTTTTCGTAGTTACAACAAAATGTTTTTAGTTTTTTTTATTTTTATGGTTAGAAAGTCCTTGCTTTATTCGACTTCAATGTATTAGTTATTACAGAGCACCCATGCTACGCAACATCTAGCCATTAATATATAAAAGCAACTAACTTAAATAAATTTTATATGAGATGTATTCCAATCAGTTTTTTTTAAATATATTAAAATTTTTTTTCAGAAACTTAACTTCTTTCATTTTCTTAGGAAAAATGCCGAAATATCGAGATTAAAAAAAATACTTGAAAATATTTATAAAAACATCCCAATATAAGGATAACAACATAGGAGTTTTTAAGAACAATTAATCATGATCCATTAATGCACTGTAACTAACTGCTAATGAAATTTAAATTTTTTGTGTGAATATTTTTCTTTCCACATCAATTAAAATTAAAATGAAATAGAAGTGACACGAAACAAATTTTATATTAGTTTCATCTAAAATTTTCAAACTGTAAACTCAAAAAGTTGTTAACAAATATATAATCATTCATAATTAAATATTTAATAATAATTTAATATCTAAAACATCCAGTATTCTAACTTTCAGTGGACAACGTCAGAGAATACCCTAAAACTTCCAAGGATATCTTGCCAGTTCAATATAGTTGTTTTTATAATGATCTAGAATTAATGAAAAATTGACAAAGGACATAGGTATTAGGAAAGGTTTAACACTCGTTGAAATTGAAAAAAAAATTACATTTCCTGCCAATTCCACTTATATTTGATTACCGTTACTCTCAAGTGAATTTGGAAGTTAATGAGTTTTTTTCTTGTAGTATTAAATTATAAATTTGCTTGTTCAATATTTGATCCCATTTGATACACATTATCTGTGATACCATTTATTGAGTGATATATGATTTTTCCTTTCATCATAAACTCAAATTCTAGGTCTAATTAGTATGTATACGTAGGAATAAAATCAGAGAAATCATGTTATTCAATGAGTACCGAATTGTTAAAGGAAGTAGACAGTCTGCGCTAAGTCGCTTCAAATGGCGTAAATCGATTTGTTGGTGCGAAAGGCACAGATGAGGAAAAAGTGCTTTCCAAAACCTTCGACAGTCGCCGTCCTCTCCTTCCCCCGACGCAATCAGCCCAATAATGGACTGTTGTTTATTTCTGTGTCGGATTTTATTCCTTATTAAATTTGGCTTTAGCTCTGAGTATATAAATTTGCCATTTTATTATTTCCATTGGAAGAGTTCACGAGGAAGGGACAAGTTAAGTAATAAGATTAAGGGATTTATGTAAACGGGCTCGAGAGTAATATTTTGTTGGCCTTTTCTTTTGGAAAAAATACTTATTGAAAAAAAAATAGGGGAGAAGGAATAGCCAGAAGCCGAAGTGAGCAGGAGGATAGGACGAGCGAAAATGAAAAGACGGGTGTGTTTGGGAAGACAGAGGGTCAGAGAAAGGAAGAGGAGATGAAAGGAGCCAAAGGGTGAAAATGCGACCAATTGAAATAGGTAGAAACACAGAGAGACGAAGGGAGTGGGATGGGAGGAGTAGAGGGAGAGTGAGGCAGTGAATTTGGTGGAGAATGGCAAAAGAAAATGGTATATAGTGAAGCAGGGGAATGAAAGAGAGCGGAGCAGGGGAAATGGATAGTGTGGGATAGGGTAAAACGAGTGGGGAAAGGGCAATATAGAGAAAAGGGCAGGGACGAGCGGAACTGCGGGAAATAGTAAAGAATAATACTGGTGGAGACGGTGAAGGAGGGACTAGAAGTATGAATACACGGAAAAGGGATAGAGGGAAACGGAGTTAAACATAAAGACTCAGCAAATGTAAGAGACAGATATATACACGTCACTAAATGAATGCCTATTTCGCTCCTGTATCGCTTTTTATTCGCTCTCTTACCTTCACCACATAAACATGTGTGTCGTTTTATTTTTAAGTTTTGCAAGTTTTTTCTTTAAATAATTTTTATTTCCTATAAAAAAAATAACCTGCTTTTTCGATAAAGACACTTAGATTGGCAAATGTTACCTTGTCAGGTTTATTCACATTTTACATCGATATACATTGTCTTCATATTTATTCGATGTACATTTTTGAGAAAATTTCAGCTGCATCAATTTTAATTATAAAATCATTCCTGGTGGGTACTTTGACCACACGTGTGATGTGAAAACTTCTAATTTTGAAATATATTCATAATTACAGTGATGTTATATGAGCGATAATATTTCGGTGAATCAGGAGTAATGCGTTATTATTATTTTAAAATAAAATAGGATACTAGTTTATATTAAACTACCCACAAATAAAATATTAAACAATAACTATATGCACTTGAATTTATACATTGACTATATATAACGACGTTCGCGTATTATAGTAAAATAATAATGAAAACCGTAACGCAAGCAAAGATTTGATCCATGAATCAGTATATCCTTATCTATCAATAAATATTGCCAAAAATATTTTATAATTAAAAATTTTTTTTTTTAAATACCGAGTTTAAATCCCGGACGAACTCGACTATAGTTATTTAAATATTTTGACGTTTGACTTTTACAGACAGTTTAATACAACGAGCTAGTCGAATTAAGTCGGAAAGAGCCGACAATGCAACAAACTGACCGAATAGGTTATTAATCGGAAAAATAACATGCGGATATTGTATTAAATTATACTTAAATAAAATATTATTCAAAAGTAAAAAGAAATTCTTGAAATGATCCACACCGTGTTAGAAAGTGAACTCGTTTGGCCGATGTCGAAGACAGCCGAAATTAGCCTATTGAGTGAAAACGACCCATGCAAACGCCTCAGTTTCGTTCACTTTTCAGTATAATTTATCACATCAATGTGTAGTTTGAAGGTACGCCTGAAGAAATTTTCACTTCAATAATTTGTCAAGACTTTAATGCATAAAAATTATTGTAAATTATTGTAAAATAATTGTCTATGCAAAAATCATTTAGTAAGAAAATATTATATCAGAGAAGACACCAATAAACTATTTTCGAAGAAAAAAGTTTGAAAAATATAAAGTGGGAGGATCATAACAAAACAATAGGAAAAAGAAGATATAAAGTACAATTTGAAAAAGTTTTATTTTTGTAAAATATATTAAATAATCATTTTTGTTTATCATTTATGACTTATTTAACAAGAAAAATATTGTTAAATTTCAAGTTTCTATTTCAAACTATTCTCACGAAAATAAACTACGATAGAAAAATAGAACGACAGAATAAGGGTTCTAAAATGAAATTCTTATTCCGTCGTGAGAGCCTTATTCCTTTTGAGACACTGAACCTTAAAAATGGTACATCGCTAAGTGACATTAAGTATTAAAAGGAAACTAATTTGATATAATTTTCTAAGAAAATGGACGAACTATATTGTATTTTTAGCTTTTATTTTATATTCTTCGGAAGGTAGGGAGGAATTTATATATTTTCTTCTGCTAAAAGTTCAAGTTAAAACTGAAAATCTAAAAAAAAATTTTAAAACTTTCGATATACGTCACAAATTTTTAATAATCATTAATGTTACGTGTATTAAAGCTCCTCAAAATTTATTTGCCCTATTTTATTTTAATTTGGCTCTGAATTTGAATTGTAATTTTACACATTCTCTGCAAATGTTATTCATTTAACGTTTATAGTTTACAAACTTGAGTCAGAATGGCGAACAACAGAGCAAAAGCAAAAGGATTCTATATAGACTCTTCGGGTACGTCACTTAAGAAAACATTCATTTCTTTGCATTTTGGAATTCTACAGGTATCTTAATAATTCGATGCTAGATGTTTATCACATTAAATTTTGTGACAAATTATTTAATTTTGATATTGTCAAATTTGTAACTATTGTAGACATAATATGTTAAATTATTCTTGTATCAAATTTGGCCAAAATGGAGATAACAAAAAATGTACATCCGTCGTCATGTTTTGAAAAATCTGTAATATTTATCACACATTTGTTCTATTTGTCTTCATTTTTAGAAAAGTGAAGTAAACATTTTAAATGCTAACCGATTTTTGAAAAATATACATAGAGTTAAATGAATGGTTACATAAATTAACAAACTAATATTGAAGTCAATTATTGTAAAAGGAATATTCTTATAGGCTTTTACTAGAATAAGTATTTTATTCACTCTGGTCAAAAAACACTTTTAACCTGAAATATTGTATTTGCGATTGGAGCTCAATTTCCACCTTACCTACTTCAAACTCATTATAGACTTGACGCATAAACTGAGTTACTGCGGACTTGACACACAGTCTGTATTATTGTGGACTTAATGCATGGGATATATTACTATGGACTACAGCAATGAAGCATATTTGTCATTCCCTGCTATAATTTAATTACATCGCGATTGATCTATAAAAGTATCAAGATTTTTTAATTTGGTACACACGGTATGAATTGATACGTGCAAAAATCAAACTTAAAGAATTTTCCTTAAAGAAAATATTACATGACCAGATAGAATCCTTATAAACATTATCTTATGTTAATCCAGGTTATGATAGTAATCCAGGTTATGATATAATCCAGTATATTCATATGTTAAATTTAGTGAAGAAATCTGTTCAGTTAGTACAGAATATTAGTGTAACAAACATGAAACTTTCGATCTATACTTGCATTCAAATAAACTATCGCATTTATATTATTAGTTAAATGACTAGAAGGATGATTTTATCTGCAACTTTCTAATGAAGAATTTAAAAAATAAGTTCATGAGATTTAAAATATTTAGGTGTTTTCTCTGTCTATAATCGAAGACTTTTCATTTGTATATGGTAGAATATAATTCACTTTATTCACAATTTATTGTTGAAAACTCCGGTTTGGGAAATTATATTTGAAAACTCTGGTCCTGTTTGCATTGATCTTGTTTATTTTTGTGAACTAATTTAGTTTTGACCCCTTTTTATTCTGCTTTCATAAGTCAAAATGCTTTACTATACGCTTAAGAAAATTGGAATCAGCAGAAGTTTCCACAAATCTTTGTTAAGATTCTACCATGAGATTTAATTAAAACTTCAACCACCCTTTTCCTAGAGTCTAATATTTGCCAATGTAATAGAAATTTAAAACGTTCGTTTCAATATCAGCTTTATATTAAAAAGAAGAACTGATTAGATCCAATGGTGCTATTAAATTCTCCATCTATTAGGCCTTAAGAATCTTGTATGCAAATGAATTCTTTATATACTTCTGATTATTTACATATTTGTTCTTACTCGTTATAGTTAAATATATTAAAGTTTGCAAACCGATTTCTGGAACACACATTACGTGGTTAAAATTTTAATATTACTTAGCTGAGAACATCTAAGTACAATACAAGCAGTGAAAGAAAATATGTTCTGATATTAATATATTTGATTCTTCTATTTCCATTATACTTAATCCACTTGACCAATTTTCATTTATTATTTGGCTTGTTCCTACACAATATTACAAGTCTTTTATGATAAGAAAAATCGTGTTCAAGGAACTTATTACTTAAAATATATTTCCTCTCACGGCATTCGAATATTTTCTTCACAATGGACACAATATATACTTATGTAATAAGGATAACAAGCTTTTGACTGTGCAGAAGCTCAATTCGATAGAAGGGAGCACACTTTTTGTTAACAAAGGAAGAAAAATGACTCACAATTTTCACTCCAGCAGCTCACTCTTTGTCTCTGGGTACAATTAATCATCTCTTTATTACTTGGACTTATCTCAGTTATCCCTTTTACCCTAATGCATTATATTTTGCAATCTGTCAATCTCTATAGATTTTAAAACGGGAAACCTAGCATTGTAAGACCTGCGAAGTGGATATTAATTGTTAGTAGAACAGATTAAAAAAACCTACTCGAACCAATAAAAGCTGAGACAAAGGTGAAATGTTTACTATTCAGTACAAATATATTTATTATAAAAGAAAGATCAACAAAGGTGAGAGAAAGCGCATTGTTTCATGGTAGCGATATTATGTATTAAAAAGAGATAGCGAAATAAAAACCTTTATAACCGTTTTTTTTGCAGGGCGGGTCGCATTTAGTGCAACGTGCTTATAGCGATCAATGTTTATTATCATATTGTTAAACAAAGTGTGTTTGGAACAATAACGTTTTGTTCTGTTCTAGATTGTAAAACTACGCACGGAAATAATGCAGTGTTTTACAGATTTAGCAACTCATTTGTAAAGAATGGATACCATAGTTTCTACATTTATTTTCGAAATCCCGCACAGAAGTGATTATTTAATATATGAAAATTTACAGAACGATATGTGTAATTATATGCAAAATAAAAGTATTCGTTAAAATATCATGATTTATCGATTTTTTGCATAGTAATATTTATTTAACGTTTAGGCGAGGGTTTAATTCTCTTATCGGTAATTTATTTTCGATTAATTGGGTTTAATATTGTTGAAAGCAATTTTATACCGAGAGAAATTAGGCATTGCTCTTTCTATTTGTCCATATTTTCTACACATATCACAGCGTAGTAGTTAGGTAATTTTTAAATATTTTACTGTTGTACATATTTTTCAGCTACACGTATTTTTAACGTATGACGTTTAGTAAATTGATGGAAAATTAAGATGGATTTTTTCATCTACCCCATTAAAATACCAGATACTCATCTGTGAATATTTTTAATTATCTTTCAAAGTACAACTAACATGTTTGTGTTATATTTTTAATTACTTTCATCATTCTCTCTTTTCAATCGTATGATTTAAAAATCCAAATAGTATAATAATAATATGCCTTAACCATTATTTCAGATATTTGAACCAGCACTTAAGATTTTAAAACAGTATTAAATAGATAATTTCATTAATATTAAATTTAAAATCATTAATAATAATGAAATACACTTAAAACATGTTTAAGAAAGTTAAAAATACTATTTCCATCACGAATATTAACAATAAATAAATGTTTTTTTATTATGTGGACCACTGTTCAAATTCAAATACTAAAAATATTATTTAAATGTAAAGTTACAACTTGCATTTGCATAAATAAAAAACACGTGCTGTACGAATACCTACCTCAATAACTATGAAGAATACAATATCAATCATTACACGCATATAAATATATGTTTAGTGAGCAACTTCACGCATATAAGTATATGTTTTTATAGCATCGTGTGTGCTCATCGTGACCAACTTCATCCTGTTGTTTTTTTGGTGCATCGTGCGTGCGCATGCGCGCTTCATAAAATTTCACTCTCATCATTTTTTCACAACGTGCGTAAAGAAATATAATTTAAAAAAGTTATTTTGGAACCTCTGTATCATTTATTTAGACCTATCTAACGATTCCCCACACGCCTATATGCAATTAAATTTTGTTATACCTCTTTTACCCCCAATATTAATTTTTTTTATAATTAGTACGAAATTATAAAATCCCATTTTTACCATTTGTAAAAAAATCTTAAAAATTCAAAAACCGTTTTTTAAAAATCTTTTGTGAGATGGTTCTGGAAATTTGTTGGAAACGTCCATAAATGTATCCATCTCCTGAAACTGCTAAAGCTAAAATAAAAAAAAAACAAATTTGCTAAGAGGTAAACTAGAGTTTATAGGAAAATAATAGCATTCATTTAAAATCTCACTGTTTTTGAAAAATTCAAAATAAAAAATAATGTTATTTGTATATAATTAAACTAAATCGTTTTATGCCGTCAACTGTTCATGGGTTCCTCGGTGTGTGCTGAAACCTTGTATACCATATTCATATATTTCCTATTGGAATAAACTAGCATTATAATTTTTATAGAGTTAATACTTAAATGTAATTGTACTAAGGGAATCGCTTTGTTAAAGACAAAAATTGAAATAAATTATTTGATCCGTTCAGTAGATTAAAGTGAAAATAAGATTTACATATTATACATAAAACGTACACAAAAACTATCATACACACATTATTAGTTCTCAGTTCAACTCAGAATATGAATGAAATCTAAGCGCATCCTAACACACGTTTTTCGTATCATGAGTTATCTGTTTTTAGACTTCTTTGTTTTGACAATTTCATTATTTATTTTATCCGTCTTTTTCTCATCAATATTAACATCAATTCCTCGGGTAATCACGCGACTCATTTTTTATATCGATATTTATAGACCGAAAGCAATCGAATAATAATATATTTTACTTTTGTCTATTTTATATGGATCGAATTTTTCCAAAGATTGAATAAACTTCTATAACTAAATTCGACATTAATAAAAAAAACAGCAAATTAACGTGAAAATTTGGTCATGGAATATCATTATTTTGAGGTAGAAAATATTTATGAGTCTAGAGTCTTGCGAACATTACATTTTCGTCAAAGATATTTTCACATCTTTGACGTGAAAATATCTTTGATGCCAATTGCGTCCAAATGAGTGACTGTTTCTATGGAACTAGTTTCATTAATTCGCCTAAAATGGGCACAGCTCCCAGACATTCCGTTTGATGATCCAGTTGCCCAAAAGGCTTAATTTGAAGACGAGTTTTGAGATCTTAAAAACAAGTATAATACTTTCGAAGTAACGGGTCATAATTTTTTTAAATAGTTCTTCGTAGCGCACGTAGGTAGGTATGAATCTATTGTTTACCCCGACCGCTCTATTGTCTCGCTATCGGCCAGCAGTTGTGCTAATCTTGGAGAATGTTTGCACTTAGATTTTAACATATTTGCAGTTGTGAATTATGGCAAGGTTAGCTCGTATTATGGATACCATACTTTCTACATTTATTTTCGAAATCCCGCACAGAAGTGATTATTTAATATATGAAAATTTACAGAACGATATGTCTAATTATATGCAAAATGAAAATATTCGTTAAAATATCATGATTTATCGGGTTTTTGTATAGTAATCTTTATTTAACGTTTAGGCGAGGGTTTAATCCTGTTATCGGTAATTTATTTTCGATTAATTGGATTTAATATTGTTGAAAGCAATTTTATATGGAGAGAAATTAGGCATTGCTCTTTCTATCTGTCCATATTTTCTACATATATCACAGCGTAGTAGTTAGGTAATTTTTAAATATATTACGGTTGTACATATTTTCCAGGCTCATACGTTTAGTAAATTGATGGAAAATTAAGATGGATTTTTTCATCTACCCCATTAAAATACCAGATACCTATCTGTGAATATTTTTAATTCTCTTTCAAAGTACAACTAAAATTTTTGTGTTATATTTTTAGTTACTTTCATTATTCTCCTTTTTCAATCATATGATTCAAAATCCAAATAGTATCATAATAATATGCCTTATCCATTAGGTCAGATATTTGGACCAGCACTTAAGATTTTAAAAACAGTATTAAATAGATAATTTCATTAAAATTAAATTTAAAATCATTAATAATAATGAAATACACTTAAAATATGTTTAAAAAAGTTAAAAATACTGTTTCCATCACGAATATTAACGATAAATAAATGTTTTTTTTTTATTATGTGGACCACTGTTCAATTTGAAATACTAAAAATATTATTTAAAAGTAAAGATACAACTTGCATTTGTGTAAATAAAAAACACGTGTTGTATATTTACAAATAGCTCAATAACTATGATGAATATAGTATCAAACATTACACGCATATAAATATATGTTTAGTGAGCAACTTCACGCATATAAATATATGTTTTTATAGCATCGTGTGCGCTCGTCGTGACCAACTTCATCCTGTTGATTTTTTGTTGCATCGTGCGTGCGCATGCGCGCTACATAAAATTTCACTCTCATCATTTTTTCACAACGTGCGTAAAGAAGTATAACTTAAAAAAGTTATTTTGGAACGTCTGTATCATTTATTAAGACCTATCTAACGATTCCCCACACGCCTGTTTGCAATTAATTTTTTTCATACCTCTGTTACCTATATAGAGTGCCACCCCCAATATCGATTTTTTTATATAATTCCAATATTTCATTGTATAGAGATTTATGGAATACCCCTACCATCGAAATTACGTCTATGTAGTGCCAATATTATTCGAGTAAAATGGCTGTAATACACAAACAGAAAGATAGACAGGACGAAATTATAAAATGCCGTTTTTACCATTTGTAAAAAAATCTTAAAAGTTCAAAAACCGTTTTTTAAGAATCTTTTGTGAGATAGTTCTGGAGATTTGTTGGAAACGTCCATAAATGTATCCATCTCCTGAAACTGCTAAAGCTAAAATTAAAAAAAAACAAATTTGCTAAGAGGTAAACTAGAGTATATAGGAAAATAATAGTATTCATTTAAAATCTCACTCTTTTTGAAAAATTCAAAATAAAAAATAATGTTATTTGTGTATAATTTAACTAAATCATTATGCCGTCAACTGTTCATGGGTTCCTCGGTGTGTGCGGGAACCTTATAAACCATATTCATATTTTTCCTATTGGCATAAACTAGTATTATAATTTTTATAGAGTTAATACCTAAATGTAAAAGGGAATTGCTTTGTTAAGGATAAAAATTGAAATAAATTATTTGATTCGTTCAGTAGACTGAATCTTGTAGCAGATAAAAGTGAATGTAAGATTAACATATTATACATAAAACATACACACATTATTAGTTCTCAGTTCAACTCAGAATATTAATGAAATCTAAGCGCATCCTAACACACGTTTTTCGTATCATGAGTTATCTGTTTTTAGACTTCTTTGTTTTGACAATTTCATTATTTACTTTATCCGTCTTTTTCTCATCAATATTAACATCAATTCCTCGGGACTCGTTTTTTATATCGATATTTATAGACCGAAAGCAATCGACTAATAACATATTTTACTTTTGTCTATTTTATATGGGTCGAATTTTTCTAAGGATTGAACAAACTTCTATAATTAAACTCGACATTAATAAAAAAGAACAGCAAATTAACGTGAAGATTTGGTGATGGAATATCGTTATTTTGAAGAAGAAAATATTTTTGAGCCTAGAATTAAAAACCAAAAAAAAAGACAGACATGAAATGGCCAGCACATAAAATCAACAACGTGATAAATGAAGACATTTTGCATCCAAGAAGCTGGTCACTCGATGCTTTTTTTTATCCATAGATGGAATTATTTATTCCATTATAACTCTGAATGGATTTGACACTTTTTTTTCTGCTGCACACTTTGAAATTTATTGATCCCCCGTATACATAGAAACGCAAAATGTGTTTTTTCAGGCCTTAATACCTTAATATAATCGGTGGCTGTTAATAGAAGGAACCTTTTAAAATTTCCTAGTTTATGGTTTACCATAATTCCCAAGCTGCATGTCGTGATCTAAGAGTAATTGATATGAAAGTTTTCAATGTCGAATAATTTTAGAGAAAGAATGATCGCAAAAATCGCTTGTTTGTAGAACAGAAATTATTTTTTATTATATTTAAATCATTATGTAACAATATTATTATGAGACATACATTTGGAAAAAAATTAAATCGCGCAGAGGACTGATTTCAATAATATGGCGATATAGTATAAAATAAAAGCCACGCAAAAAATCGTCATGTTAACAAGAAAAACTTTACAAAGATATAATGTTTTCCGTATTTTCAATTTATAATTTTCTCAAAGTTTAGTACGGTGAATTTAACATCATTATGCGAAAATGATGTGAAAGGGTTCATCAATATTTAAAAGGCAGTGTTTATTTTTTTAATGTTTACTTTTGTTTAGAGATTTATGAACCGTTGTACCAAGTAATTATGTTAATAATTATATTGAGTGTACATTGTTATTATATTGAACTAATTTTTCGCAACCTAAATATATTGCCTACCATATTTTACAAGCTTAAAACATAATATACGCTTCAAATATTATAAACATTAAAATAATCGCCATAGGTTTCCTGAAATGTTTGCGTAGGATTCTAAAAACCCTTATTGATTCATAATTTATGTTGAGTAGATTTGGAAATAGGAGGCGGATAGTCATATTTTTTGCATATTTTTCAATAAAAGATCTAAAATTATATAATTTTCAGACGATACGTTACACTACATATGAAATTAAAAAAATTTAGTTTTTAACATAAACTCCATAAAATATGGTTACGAATATTTTTGAGTGTTAGATATTGTAATACGTGCGGGTGAATATATTTTATTATTATTCTGAATTTCAAGTTTCTCTGTCAAGCGGTTTCTGAAAAAAATGGCAATGAAAGAAAGTCAAACAGACACTCTAGTGATTTTATAAAGTTTCCTTTTGAGGTACGGAATCCTTAGAATCAAAATTTCCATTATTTCTCGAAATGGTAAAATGTTAATTCCTCTTACAAGTTTAAGTTACTCTAATTGATGGTATTTTTTATCTATTCTTAGAATATCTTCGTACTGTAACTATTGTTAATGTCTCTAAGTAACTACTTCAAAAACACAAAAAAAGATTGAATTAAAATATTAGACATTTTTAAATTCGATATAATATTGTAATACAGGTCTTTAAACGTTTTGTCAATACATTAATTGTATACCTATTTGTGTTTCATCGTACAAACGTTTAAATATAATTGTCACAGTACTAGTTCAATTCATAAACACTTAGAAATTTTACCATATGTAAATTGCGGAACCATATTTCCCAAGTTGAAAAAGTTGCACTTATTTTAAATGGACTGCATCGCAAATACTATTTCAGAAATTGCGTTCGCAGAAAATTTAATAAATACGTAAATAATAATGTTATTGAGCTCTACCGGGTAAGGCTTTCAATAAAAAAACAGATGTTTAATATAATTAAAAAAGGATGGATTTGATATCATACCCTATAGATATACGACAGTCATAAACTAAATGGCTCTTAATTGGTGTAAACCATCATTTCAATTATTACAAGTTTTACATAGCACTCGACTGCAATTACTACCTTAGAACAAAACGTGACACATTTCAAGTAATTTATGTACGTTCCAATATAACGGAAGTGATGTTTATCTATCATGCGGTAAATCTCAGAAATGGTCCCTTAGTGAAATAATGAGTAACCCTTGACCTGTAAATTCTGTATTAAAATTTCAGTCGAATAACATTATGAGTAATTTCCATACACTTAAATGCGATCTATGCACATATAGATCTAGAGGCGACAATGGCCGATTTTGTGGGAAGAAAAGGAATAAATAAGAATATTTTAAAATTCAACATGTTCAATTTGGGCGACTAGCCCATCTTGTTTCAGAAACTTTTGACCAGAGATTGGAAATTGTATTTACAAACATTTTCTAACGTTGACCACCTTAATTAATTCATTTCCCCACTGGTTGACGTTTCCCCAATTAAGAAAAAAAGCTAATTATAAAAATAAAAGAAGTTATGTTTATTATTAGAATAAAGATAACTTCTTTTTTTTCTTCACATACGTATTATTGGAAAATTACCTTCACAAGTAGATGAAGACAAATCTCGTACTTGCACAGCCTAGTTAAGAAAGAAACACAAATAGAGGATACTTTGGTACACTTTGTTAACTAAAGTTATGCACATCCAGAGCGGAAATGGCGCCATAATTACTGTTAGAAATTAGAACAAAGTTTTCATACTTGCGTCAAAGGGATTCGTAATCATTATGAATACTTAATTATAAGTCGAAACGTTAATAGTTATCGCATGTTTGAACTATGTAAAAATTGTATATATATATATATATATATATATACATATATATAAATATATATATATATATTTACATACATACATATAATGTCGCATTAAAATTTTTAAGTACAGTTAAAAAAGTTTTATAATATTATTTATTTCTTTTTGTGATATTATTGTTAGAGATTTAACATCATAATATATTTCTTAGACTGGTTGTGAAAGAAACAGGTCCGTGCTTTAAATTAAGTCAAGCATTTGTTGTCACTTTTACGTCCCGATGAGTAAATTTCATATATTTCGGCTCTTCCTGACTCCGAAATAAATCAAAATGATTTTCTCACTTTTTCAGTACTTGTTTTAATAAACGTCATTTCATTGTATACTTCTCCCTACACGAGTACACTTTTCAGTAATGAGAAGTACCGAATTAAAAATAAAGTTGTAAATATACGATTAGTCCAAAATGTCCACTAATATTTCTTAATAATATTTTGGCTTTGAATTTATTTCTAAGTTATCGGTCTTAAGTTTAACAATTAATGAGAGACGAATGTACTCAATAAGAATTAAAAAATATATTACTTTTAATGAATATAATCTTGAGTTTGATGGTACATGAATTTAAATTTTTCGCATTTATAATAAACGATGTTCATTGCTCCAATGAGCAATATGAGTAAGTTTAAGTGAAATACGTAAACAGATTTATATTCATCCAGTTTCATATTTATCATTGACTTATCACATTTTTAATTATTCAAGGCGAAAGCTCAACAATATTATGAAGTGATTTCTTATATATAGGATCAATTATGAAATCAAAGCACTCACTCACACTGAAATGCGGTACTTCCGATTTTAGTTAATTTTTAAAAAAAATGCTAATAGCCAAGGTACCGCAATTCATAAGACTGCCATTCGGACACCAAAAAGAGCGAAATTAATCCCAAAATATATATATATATATATATATATATATATATATATATATATATATATATATGCACGTATATGTATATGTATATACTCACATATGTGTACATAGATCAAATCCCGTTAGCCAATTTTCAGGCAGAATGAAGCGTTGACATAAATATTTCAAATGATATGTGAAAATCCATAAAGAAGATTACCGAGATGCAGTCTTGCCATCACAAATTTTTTATAAATTATATTGTAAATTTTTGGTTCTGCTTGAGCTCCAGTCTTTAATCAGGTTTTCGTTAATAAATAGAATGATTCACCAGAAAATTTTAATTGTCAAATTTATTTTGATTTTGTGAAAGTCACGCGACTCATGAGGAAGAAGGTCGATGAAGTCTGCAAAGTGATTTGCCGTGCGCTAATTAAATAGTTAGAGATACATGGAAAGAATTTATCGCAATACTATTCCGCTCAAAAAAATCTATATTAACAACCACAAACCTTTTGTTTTTATATTATTTAAAAACGATAATAAACGTTTTATTATGAAAAAAGTAATACGGTATTTTGCAACTCAACTATCCAGAATTTATTCAGCAGAACAAGTAGATTCGAAATTAAACGCATGGGCTTTTATGCATTAACACAAGACACGTCAATGCATGAAAAATCTACCTACCCCTAAGAATCCGTGGTGGCATTATTTATCCATATTATATTGGAGGGATATGCTTTTTCACTACAATAATTAGTATTGAATAATTATTCATCACTTGCTGTTAGTCTCAGTTTTAATATTCTCCATTACATAATGACTAATATTTATACTTTATAATTGGTAGGTATTTTAATGTCCTGAAAGAATTATTCGACGAATTTTATTAATTATACATTTCCATCATTAATAAAAATTTTAAGGAATTGGCTATTCGTAAAAAGAAAAAAAATCCAAGATCCATCTTTCTTTGACGAACTTTTGCCTGAAAGATAATTCCACTATTACGGTTTGATAAATTAAACATTTTCTTATATTAAGGCATTCATATTAGAAGGTATGGATCAAAATTTCTTTGAATTCTTAACAGTATTTTCTTGTACGAAAACTAACATTGAAAAAATTTGTTAAAAATGATTGATAAACACGTCAAAAGTACTTACATTTCTTCATAAACTACTTCATTTTCACTTCACTTCAGGCTAAATGAAGTGTAAGTTTTATTTCTTAAATATCCTTAATTTTTTCGTAGTTACAACAAAACGTTTTTAGTTTTTTTTATCTTTATGGTTAGAAAGTCCTTGCTTTATTCGACTTCGATGTATCAGTTATTACAGAGCACCCGCGCTACGCAACATCTAGCCTTTGATGAATAAAAGCAGCTAACTTAAATAAATTTAATGTGAGATGTATTCTAATCAATTTTTTTAAAATGCATTAAAATATTTTCTCAAAAACTTAACCTTTTTCATCTTCTTAGCAAAAATGCCGAAATATCGAGATTAAAAAAATAATTGAAAATATTTATAAAAACATCAAAATATAAGAATAAAAACACAGAAGTTTTTAAGAACAATAAATCATGATCCATTAATGCACTGTAACTAACTGCTAATAAAATTTAAATTTTTTGCGTGAATGTTTTTCTTCCCACATCAATTAAAAATTTAAATGAAATAGAAGTGATATGAAAAAAATTTTATATTAGTTTCCTCTAAAATATTCAAACTGCAAACTCAAAAATTGTCAACAAATATATAACCATTCGTAATTAAATATTTAATAATGATTTAGTAACTAAAACATCCAGTATTCTAACTTTCAGCGGACAGCGTCAGGGAATCCCTAAAATTTCCAAGGATATCTTGCCTGTTCAATATAGTTGTTTTTCTAATGACCTAGAATTAACGGAAAACTGACAAAGGGTACAGGTATTAGGATAGTTTTTACACTTGTTGAAATTGAAAAAAAAAATTACATTTCCTACCAATTTCACTTATATTTGATTACCGTTACTCTCAAGTAAATTTGGAAGTTAATGAGTTTTTTTCTTGTAGTATTAAATTATAAATTTGCTTGTTTAATATTTTATCCCATTTGATACACATTATCTGTGATATCATTTATTGAGTGATATTTGATTTTTTTCTTTCATCATTAACTCAAATTCTTGGTCTAATTAGTATGTATACATAGGAATATATTCAGAGAAATCATGTTATACAATGAGTACCCAATTGTTAAAGGAAGTAGTCAGTCTGCGCTAATTCACTTCGAGTGGCGTAAATCGATTTGTTGCTGCGAAAGGCACAGATGAGGAAAAAGTGCTTTCCAAAACCTTCGACAGTCGCCGCCCTCTCCTTCCCCCGAGGCAATCAGCCCAATAATGGACTGTTGTTTATTTCTGTGCCGGATTTTATTCCTTGTTAAATTTGGCTTTAGCTCTGAGTATATAAATTTGCCATTTTATTATTTCCATTGGAAGAGATCAAGAGGAAGGGACAAGTTAAGTAATAAGATTAAAAGATATATGTAAGCGGGCTCGAAAGTAATATTTTGTTGACCTTTCCTTTTGGAAAAATACTTATTGAATTATTTGTGCACATAATAATTTTAGTTTCTCAAGTGCATATATGGAAAATAATCTTGCAATGAAGAACTCAAATGCTAAGAACATTTCTTAAAAATCGAGCTACCGATGAAGAAAGTTGGATGGAAGGAGGAATGGAAAAAAATAGAGGAGGAGGAATAGCCAGAAGCGGAAGTGAGCAGGAGGACGGGACAAGGGCGAATGAAGAGACGGGTGTGTTTGGGAGAGACGGAGAGTCAGAGAAAGGAAGAGGAGATGAAAGGAGCCAGAGGGTGGGATGAGGGAGCCAAAATGCGACCAATTGAAATAGGGAGAAGCACAGGGAGACGAAGGGAGTGGGAGGGGAGGAGTAGAGGGAGAGTGAGGCAGTGAATTTGGTAGACAATGGCAAAAGAACATGGTGAAGAGTGAAGCAGGGGAATAAAAGAGAGCGGAACAATGAATGGATAGTGTGGGATAGGGTAAAACGAGTGGGGAAAGGGCAATATAGAGAAAAGGGCAGGGACGAGCGGAACTGCGGGAAATAGTAAAGAATAATACTGGTGGAGACGGTGAAGGAGGGACTAGAAGTATGAATACACGGAAAAGGGATAGAGGGAAACGGAGTTAAACATAAAGACAAAGCAAATGTAAGAGACAGATATATGCACGTCACTAAATGAATGTCTATTTCGCTGCTGTATCACTTTTTATTCGCTCTCTTACCTTCACCATATAAACATGTGTGTCGTATTATTTTTAAGTTTTGCAAGTTTTTTCTTTAAATAATTTTTATTTCCTATAAAAAAAGTAACCAGCTTTTTCTATAAATACACTTAGATTGGCAAATGTTACCTCGTCAGGTTTATTCATATTTTTCATCGATATACATTGTCTTCATATTTATTCGATGCACATTTTTGAGAAAATTTCAGCTGCATCAATTTTAATTATAAAATCATTCCTGGTGGGTACTTTGACCACACGTGTGATGTGAAACCTTCTAATTTTGAAATATATTCATAATTACAGTGATGTTATATGAGTGATAATATTTCAGTGAATTAGGAGTAATGCGTTATTATTATTTTAAAATAAAATAGGATACTAGTTTATATTAAACTACCCACAAATAAAATATTAAAGAACAACTATATGCACTTGAATTATTACACTGACTATATATAACGACGTTCGCGTATTATAGTAAAATAATAATGAAAACCGTAACGCAAGCAAAGATTTGAACCATGAATCCTATCTATGAATAAATATTGCCAAAATATTTTATAATTAAAAATTTTTTTTTTTTTAAATACCGAGTTTAAATCCCGGACGAACTCGACTATAGTTATTTAAATATTTTGACATTTGACCTTTACAGACAGTTTAATACAACGAGCTAGTCGAATTAAGTCGGAAAGAGCCGACAATGCAACAAACTGACCGAATAGGTTATTAGTCGGAAAAATAACAGGCGGATATTGTATTAAATTATACTTAAATAAAATATTATTCAAAAGTAAAAAGAAATTCTTGAAATGATCCACACCGTGTTAGAAAGTGAACTCATTTGGCCGATGTCGAAGACAGCCGAAATTAGCCGATTGAGTGTCAACGACTCATGCAAACGCCTCAGTTTCGTTCATTCTTCAGTATAATTTATTACATCAATATGTAGTACGAAGGTACGCCTGAAGAAATTTTCACTTCAGTAATTTGTCAAGACTTTAATGCATAATAATTATTGTAAATTATTGTAAAGTAATTGTCTATGCAAAAATCATTTAGTAAGAAAATATTATATCAGAGAAGACACCAATAAACTATTTTCGAAGAAAAAAGTTTAAAAAATATAAAGTGGGAGGATCATAACAAAACAATAGGAAAAAGAAGAAATAAAGTACAATTTGAAAAAGCTTTATTTTTGTAAAATATATTAATTAATAATTTTTGTTTATCATTTATGATTTGTTTTGCAAGAAAAATATTGTTAAATTTCAAGTTTCTATTTCAAACTATTCTCACGAAAATAAGCTACGATAGAAAAATAAAACAACGGAATAAGGGTTCTAAAATGGAACCCTTATTCCGTCGTGAGAGCCTTATTCCTTTTGAGACACTGAACCTTAAAAATGGTACAACGCTAAGTGACATTAAGTATTAAAAGGAAACTAATTTGATATAATTTTCTAAGAAAATGGACGAACTATATTGTATTTTTAGCTTTTATTTTATATTCTTCGGAAGGTAGGGAGGAATTTATATATTTTCTTCTGCTAAAAGTTCAAGTTAAAACTGAAAATCTAAAAAAAAATTTTAAAACTTTCGATATACGTCACAAATTTTTAATAATCATTAATGTTACGTGTATTAAAGCTCCTCAAAATTTATTTGCCATATTTTATTTTAATTTGGCTCTGAATTTGAATTGTAATTTTACACATTCTCTGCAAATGTTATTCATTTAACGTTTATAGTTTAGAAACTTGAGTCAGAATGGCGAACAACAGAGCAAAAGCAAAAGGATTCTATATAGACTCTTCGTGTGCGTCACTTAAGAAAACAGATTCATTTCTTTGCATTTTGGAATTCTACAGGTATCTTAATAATTCGATGCTAGATGTTTATCACATTAAATTTCGTGACAAATTATTTAATTTTGCTATTGTCAAACTTGTAACTATTGTAGACATAATATGTTAAATAATTCTTGTATCAAATTTGGCCAAAATGGGGATAACAAAAAATGTACATCCGTCGCCATGTTTTGAAAAATCTGTAATATTTATCACACATTTGTTCTATTTGTCTTCATTTTTAGAAAAGTGAAGTAAACATTTTAAATGCTAACCAATTTGTGAAAAAATATATATTAAGTTAAATTAATGGTTACATAAATTAACAAACTAATATTGAAGTCAATTATTGTAAAAGGAATATTCTTATAGGCTTTTACTAGAATAAGTATTTTATTCACCCTTGTCAAAAAACACTTTTAACCTGAAATATTGTATTTGCGATTGGAGCTCAATTTCCACCTTACTTACTTCAAACTCACAGTCTACATCATTATAGACTTGACGCATAAACTGAGTTACTGTGGACTTGACACACAGTCTGTATTATTGTGGACTTAATGCATGGGATATATTATTCTGGACTATAGCAATGAAGCATATTTCTCATTCCCTGCTATAATTTAATTACATCGCGATGGAGCTATAAAAGTGTCAAGATTTTTTAATTTGGTATTCACAGTATGAATTGATACGTGCAAAAATCAAACTTAAAGAATTTTCCTTAAAGAAAATATTACATGATCAGATAGAAACCTTATGAACATTATCTTATGTTAATCCAGGTTATGATAGTAATCCAGGTTATGATATAATCCCGTATATTCATATGTCAAATTTAGTGAAGAAATCTGTTCAGTTAGTACAGAATATTAGTGTAACAAACATGAAACTTTCGATCTATACTAGCATTCAAATAAACTATCGCATTTATAATATTATTTAAATGACTAGAAGGATGATTATATCTACAACTTTCTAGTAAATAATTTAAAAAATAAGTTCATGAGATTTAAAATATATAAGTGTTTTCTCTGTCTATAATCGAGGACTTTTCATTTGTATATGGTAGAATATAATTCACTTTATTCACAATTTATTGTTGGAAGCTCCGGTTTGGGAAATTATATTTGAAAACTCTGGTCCTGTATGCATTGACCTTGTTTATTTTTGTGAACTAATTTAGTTTTGATCCCTTTTTATTCTGCTTTCATAAGTCAAAATACTTTACTATACGCTTAAGAAAATTGGAATCAGCAGAAGTTTCCACAAATCTTTGTTAAGATTCTACCGCGAGATTTAATTAAAACTTCAAAAACCTTTTTCCTAGTTTAATATTTGCCAATGTAATAGAAATTTAAAAACTTTTGTTTCAATATCAGCTTTATATTATACGGAAGAACTGATTAGATCCAATGGTGCTATTAAATTCTCCATCCATTAGGCCTTAAGAAACTTGTATGCATATGAATTCTTTATATCCTTCCGATTATTTACATATTTGTTCCTACTCGTTATAGTTAAATATACTAAAGTTTGCAAACCGATTTCTGGAAGGCACATTACGTGCTGAAAATTTTAATATTACTTAGCCGAGAACATCTAAGTACAATAAATTCAGTGAAAGAAAATATGTTCTGATATTAATATATTTGATTCTTCTATTTCCATTATACTTAATCTACTTGACCAATTTTCATTTATTATTTGGCTCGTTCCTACACAATATTGCAAGTCTTTTATGATAAGAAAAATCGTGTTCAAGGAACTTATTACTTAAAATATATTTCCTCTCACGGCATTCGAATATTTTCTTCACAATGGACACAATATATACTTATACACTATGTAATAAGGATAACAAGCTTTTGACTGTGCAGAAGCTCAATTCGATAGAAGGGAGCACACTTTTTTGTTAACAAAGGAAGAAAAATGACTCACAATTTTCACTCCAGCAACTCCAGTATATTCATATGTCAAATTTAGTGAAGAAATCTGTTCAGTTAGTACAGAATATTAGTGTAACAAACATGAAACTTTCGATCTTTTTTTTTTTTTTTATTTATCACCTATGGAGAAAAAACAGATACAAGTCATAGTGAAATACAAAATAAGAGTTTTTTTAACAATAAGGTTAACTTATATCCTAACATTCCCACATGAAAGTAATATTCTACATACATATATCCTCAGTCTTTTCTAGATATTTCCATGTTACATTAAATATTCAGAAATTTTATAAAATATTAAATTAAATTTTAATAAAGTAATATTGTTAACAATCAAGCAATAACTATTGAAATTATTGAAATCAGCCTTTCATTTACAATTCACTGTAACAGTTATCAATAATATAATTAATAGTAATCACTATCCCACTTGTAATAATATCGATTAAATAAAAAGAAAAAAAAAACAGAATATCAGGTCGATTTGAATAAATGAAAATGTAGTGTCAATGCTTTTAAAGGACTAATGGTTGTATAGTATCCGTTTAACTGACTGTTTGTATTGAAGTACTGAGCTGGCAAATATATCTAGAGAATGAAATTTTCCTTCGCAATCATCACAAAGCCTGCGTAGTGGTACAAGAGCACCAGCATTAGTGCGAGCGGTAGGTAGACAGAACAGTGCGATGCTACGGGTCGCTCTCCCTGGCACACGAAACTGCAACTGATTCACTACATCGGCGCAATCATAACGACTATGGCAAATATTGTAAAGTACAATTGCTCCGAGTTCGACACGCCTTTCGTGGAGAGTACTGTATTTGAATGTATACAATGCATTATAATAGTCTATTTTGGGTGTATTGAAGCGATATTACAATGTACGTATAAATTGTTTTTGCACTCTTTCGATCTTATCAGAATATGTAAGATAGTAAGGATTCCAGACGGCAACAGCATATTCAAGTTGAGATCGCACAAGACTTGTGTAGAGAATGCGATACGTTCTCATTTGCTTAAAGGGTTTGGTAGTTCGTAAGACAAAGCCTAGCAAAGCATAAGCTCGCGATGTGATCTGCTTTACTTGAACATCAAAATGTAGCTTTTGATCGAACATTACACCAAGGTCACGTATGCAATTAACAGATTCCAAAGAACGACCACCTACGTCGTAGGTATTAAAATAGATTGTCTTATTTTTAGAGAAGATGATCGATTTACACTTACTGCGACTTAATTGTATCTTGTTTATTCTTCAATACGCATCTAGTCTTTTAAGATCTTCTTGTAACTTCGAATGATCAGAAGAATCTCTTATTTTGGAGGAAATCTTTAGGTCGTCAGCATATAACGGGAACTTGCTGTGTTTAAAACAATTGCTGATGTCATTTATAAAGATGATAAACAAAAAGGGACCAAATATGGAGCCTTGAGGTACCCCTGAAGTCACGGGATCATGAGGTGATATAAAACCGTTAATTTTTACTACTTTTTGCCTGTTGCTGAGATAGGAGACAAACCAACGAAGTAAATTGCCCTTTATACCATTAAAAGAGAGTTTTTTCAGCAAGATGAGATGATCAACCTTGTCGAAAGCTTTTTTAAAATCTGTGTAGATGGAATCAACCTGTGTCCTGCAATCCATAGATTTAAAGAGATATTGCGTGTACAATAACAGGTTGGTTAATGTTGACCGGTTCCGTACGAATCCATGCTGCTCCTCAATAATATGCCGATGCAATGTCGGATAAATCCTATTGTGAACCACTTTTTCAAATACCTTAGACACTGCTGGCAAAATGGATATAGGCCGATAATTTTCGACAGATTGTTTACTCCCAGATTTATATACTGGTATTATATGTGCATCTTTCCAGCACCCGGGAAACGTACCCTGCGCGATACACATGTTAAATATTGTAGTGAGTGGAGCAGAAATCGTATCGTGTGTGTTTTTAAGAAATATAAGTTCAATGTTGTCTGGACCTACTCCCTTGTTGGGATTGATTTTCTTGAGGGCATTAGTTATTTCATCTCTTTGGAAGCGGATGGAGGTGATATTAATATCCATCTGAAGTGCTAAATTGTGATGAGGAGGTAGGTTTTGTTCGAAGGATTCACAAATATTATTTGGATCTAGAGGTGGGTTCCGTTAAAAGGTAGATTTGAAGAACTTAGAAAACATTTGGCATATCATTTGAATATCATTCGATTCATAACCTTCGAAATTCATCGACGATGGGTATCCTTCTGACTTCTTTAGTGATGACACGTATGACCAGAAACCTTTTACGTTGTTATTAATAAGTTTCTCAGTATTGTGGACGTAGTCACGAAAACAAGACCGGGATATTTTCTTAAATTGACTTCTTAATTTAGAGAAATTGAAGTAATCGGAGAAGTTACCGTATAATTTCCATTTGACCCAGAATTTTTCTTTAAATTTACTTACCTGTATCTATTTAGGAGTGTACCAAGTTGGATGTTTCCTTGTTTTTTGTGGTTCCTTTGTAACTAATTTATTGATAATATCAAACATAATAATATAAAATCTATCCACAGTGCAGGTAGCTGAAAGCTGGTGAAACTCCTTTTCCCAGTTTATGGATTCTAGCGGTTTATTGATTGCAGTATAGTCGCACTTCCGGAAATTGTATTTTGAGTTGTCAGCCTTTTCCATCGCGACCTCTGGACAGCAATCAATTGTGAGGAGGAAAGTAGTATGATGGCGGTCCTCACGAAGTAAGGGTTCCGCAGAAGAGAGTTTACATTTATTACTCAGTGCGAGATCGAGAGTCCTGTTATTACAATTTTTAAGGTAATTAAGCTGTTGCAATTTCATGAACGAGGTGACGCCAGTAACAAGGGCAACTAAGGAGTCAGAGCTGTCATTTATGATGCCATTGGGACAATTTTCCATAAACTGATAATTTAGGGTTGGAATATTGTAATCACCAACAATTAATATGTGGTTACTTAAATTATCAGTATATAAATTTTGTAAATTGCCTGAAAGGTTTTTTATAGATATTTTGCGAAAATCTATACTGGCATTCAAATAAACTATCGCATTTATAATATTAGTTAGATGACTAGAAGGATGATTTTATCTGCAACTTTCTAGTGAAGAATTTAAAAAATAAGTTCATGAGATTTAAAATATATAGGTGTTTTCTCTGTCTATAATCGAGGACTTTTCATTTGTATATGGTAGAATATAATTCACTTTATTCACAAAACTTATTGTTGAAAACTCCGGTTTGGGAAATTATATTTGGAAACTCTGGTCCCGTATGCATTGATCTTGTTTATTTTTGTGAACTAATTTAATTTTGACCCCTTTTTATTCTGCTTTCATAAGTCAAAATGCTTTACTATAAGCTTAAGAAAATTCCACAAATCAGCAGAAGTTTCCACAAATCTTTGTTAAGATTCTACCGTAAGATTTAATTAAAACTTCAACCACCCTTTTCCTAGAGTTTAATATTTGCCAATGTAATAGAAATTTAAAAACTTTTGTTTCAATATCAGCTTTATATTAAACAGAAGCACTGATTAGATCCAATGGTGTTATTAAATGCTCCATCCATTAGGCCTTAAGAATCTTGTATGCATATGAATTCTTTATATCCTTCGGATTATTTACATATTTGTTCTTACACGTTTTTGTTCAATATACTAAAGTTTGCAAACCGATTTCTGGAAGGCACATTACGTGGTTAAAATTTTATTATTACTTAGCCGAGAACATCTAAGTACAATACAAGCAGTGAAAGAAAATATGTTCTGATATTAATATATTTGATTTTTCTATTTCCATTATACTTAATCCATTTGACCAATTTTCATTTATTATTTGGCTCGTTCCTACACAATATTACAAGTCTTTTATGATAAGAAAAATCGAGTTCAAGGAACTTATTACTTAAAATATATTTCCTCTCACGGCATTCGAATATTTTCTTCACAATGGACACAATATATACTTATACACTATGTAATAAGGATAACAAGCTTTTGACTGTGCAGAAGCTCAATTTGATAGAAGGGAGCACACTTATTTGTTAACAAAGGAAGAAAAATGACTCACTATTTTCACTCCAGCAGCTCACTCTTTGTCTCTGGGTACAATTAATCATCTCTTTATTACTTGGACTTATCTCAGTTATCCCTTTTACCCTAATGCATTATATTTTGCAATCTGTCAATCTATATAGATTTTTAAACGGGAAACCTAGCATTGTAAGACCTGCGAAGTGGACATTAATTGTCAGTAGAAGATATTAAAAAAACCTACTCGAACCAATAAAAGCTGATACAAAGGTGAAATGTTTACTATTCAGTACATATATATTTATTATAAAAGAAAGATCAACAAAGGTGAGAGAAGGCGCATTGTTGCATAGTAACGATATTATATATTAAAAATAGGTAGCGAAATAAAAACCTTTGTAACCGTTTTTTTTGCAGAGCGGGTCGCATTTAGTGCTACGTCCTAATAGCGATCAATGTTTATTATCACATTGTTAAACAAAATGTGTTTGGAACAATAACGTTTTGTTCTGTTCTAGATTGTAAAACTACGCACGGAAATAATGCAGTATTTTACAGATTTAGCAACTAATTTGTAAAGAATGGATACCATACTTTCTACATTTATTTTCGAAAGCCGCACAGAAGTGATTATTTAATATATGAAAATTTACAGAACGATATGTGTAATTACATGCAAAATGAAAGTATTCGTTAAAATATCATGATTTATCGAGTTTTTGTATAGTAATATTTATTTAACGTTTAGGCGAGGGTTTAATTCTCGTATCGGTAATTTATTTTCGATTAATTGGGTTTAATATTGTTGAAAGCAATTTTATACCGAGGGAAATTAGGCACTGCTGTTTCTATCTGTCCATATTTTCTACATATATCACAGCGTAGTAGTTAGGTAATTTTTAAATATTTTACGGTTGTATATATTTTTCAGGGTCATACGTTTGGAAAATTAAGGTGGATTTTTTCATCTACCCCATTAAAATACCAGAAGATACTCATCTGTGAATATTTTTAATTCTCTTTCAAAGTACAACTAAAATGTTTGTGTTATATTTTTAATTACTTTCATTATTCTCTCTTTTCAATCGTATGGTTTAAAAATCCAAATAGTATCCTAATAATATGCCTTAGCCATTAGTTCAGATATTTGGACCAGCACTTAAGATTTTAAAAACAGTATTAAATAGATAATTTCATTAAAATTAAATTTAAAATCATTAATAATAATGAAATACACTTAAAACATGTTTAAAAAAGTTAAAAATACTATTTCCATCACAAATATTAACAATATATAAATGTTTTTTTATTATGTGGACCATTGTTCAATTTCAAATACTAAAAATACTATTTAATTGTAAATATACAACTTGCATTTGCATAAATAAAAAACACGTGCTGTACGAATACCTACCTCAATAACTATGAAGAATACAATATCAATCATTGCACGCATATAAATATATGTTTAGTGAGAAACTTCACGCATATAAGTACATGTTTTTATAGCATCGCGTGCGCTCATCGTGACCAACTACATCCTGTTGATTTTTTGTTGCATCGTGCGTGCGCATGCGCGCTTCATAAAATTTCACTCTCATCATTCTTTCACAACGTGCGTAAAGAAGTATAACTTAAAAAAGTTATTTTGGAACGTCTGTATCATTTATTTAGACCTATCTAACGATTCCCCACACGTCTATGTGCAATTAATTTTTTTTATACCTCTGTTACCGGTATAGAGTGTCACCCCCAATATTAATTTTTTTTATAATTCCAATATTTCATTGTATAGAGATTTATGGAATACCCCTACCATCGAAATTACGTCTATGTAGTGCCAATATTATTCGAAATAAATGGATGTGATACACGAACAGAAAGATAGACAGGACGAAATTATAAAATCCCGTTTTTACCATTTGTAAAAAAATCTTAAAGATTCAAAAACCGTTTTTTAAGAATCTTTTGTGAGATAGTTCTGGAAATTTGTTGGAAACGTCCATAAATGTATCCATCTCCTGAAACTGCTAAAGCTAAAATAAAAAAAACACAAATTTGCTAAGAGGTAAACTAGAGTTTATAGGAAAATAATAGCATTCATTTAAAATCTCGCTGTTTTTGAAAAATTCAAATTAAAAAATAATGTTATTTGTATATAATTAAGCTAAATAATTTTATGCCGTCAACTGTTCATGGGTTCCTCGGTGTATACGGAAACCTCGTAAATTATATTTATATATTTCGTATTGGAATAAACTAGTATTATAATTTTTATAGAGTTAATGCTTAAATGTAATTATACTGAGGGAATCGCTTTGTTAAAGAGAAAAATTTAAATAAATTATTCGATCCGTTCAGTAGACTGAATCTTGTAGCACATAAAAGTGAAAGTAAGATTGACATATTATACATAAAACATACACGAAAACTATCATACACACATTATTAGTTTTCAGTTCAACTCAGAATATCAATGAAATCTAAGCGCATCCTAACACACGTTTTTCGTATCATGAGTTATTTGTTTTTAGACTTCTTTTTTGAAAATTTCATTATTTACTTTATCCGTCTTTTTCTCATCAATATTAACATCAATTCCTCGGGTAATCACGCGACTCATTTTTTATATCGATATTTATAGACCGAAAGCAATCGAATAATAATATATTTTACTTTTGTCTATTTTATATGGATCGAATTTTTCCAAAGATTGAATAAACTTCTATAACTAAATTCGACATTAATAAAAAAACCGCAAATTAACGTGAAAATTTGGTCATGGAATATCATTATTTTGAAGTAGAAAATGTTTATGAGTCTAGAGTTTAAAACCGAATCAAAGACAGATGAAGTGGCCAGCACATAAAATCAGCAACGTAATAAATGAAGACATATTGCATCTAAGAAGCTGGCCACTCGATGTTTTTTTTATCCATGGATGCAATTATTCATTCCATTAAAACTCTAAATTTATTTCACACATTTGTTCTGCTGCACACTTTCAAATTTATTGATCACCCGTATTTACTGAAATGGAAAGTATTTTTCAGGTCTTAATGCCTTAATATAAACGGTGGTTGTTGATAGAAGGAACTTTTTAACATTTCCTAGTTTTCGATAATTCTTTAGCTACATGCCGTGGTTTAAAAGCAATCGACATGAAAATTTTCAACATAGAATAATTTTAGAGGGAGAATGATCACAAAAATCGCTTGTTTGTAGAACCGAAATTATTTTTATTACATTTAAATCTGAATTATATTACATTATTGTGACACATAAATTTTGAAAAAAATTGTATTTCGCAGAGGACTGATTTCAGAAATAAAATGGTATAAGTAGTATAAAATATAAGTCACGTAAAAAATCGTCATATTGATAAGAAAAACTTTACATAGAAATGTTTTCAATATACAATTTTCTCAAAATTTAACATTACCTTGGGAAAATTACATTGTCGTCAAAGATATTTTCACATCTTTGACGTGAAAATATAAAACGAGTGACTGTTTCTATGGAACTAATTTCATTAATTCGCCTAAAAATAGGCACAGCGCCCAGACATTCCGTTTGATGATCCGGTTGCCCAAAAGGTTTAATTTGAAGACGAGTTATGTGATGTTAAAAACAAGTATAACACTTTCGAAGTAACGGGTCATAATTTTTTTAAATAGTTCTTCGTAGCGTACCTAGGCAGGTATGAATCTATTGTTTACTCCGACCGCTTTATTGTCTCGCTATCGGCCAGCAGTCGTTGCTAACATTAGAGAATTTTTGCACGTGGATTTTAACATCTTTGCAGTTGTGAATTATGGCAAGCTTAGCTCCTGTTATGTACACACATTAAATTCATTTAAATTTTTATTTACGCGGAACTTTATTTAAAATTAATTTCTCGAACTTAATGATTTGCAATTAAAATTCATATTCTTTTTTCAAAAAATTAAGGCTAGCAAAAGCAAAGCCACAAAAGTATTTTAAAAACCACCATATTTGTTTAGATTATTCATTTACAAGCTCATTTATGTATAAATTATAACCAACTTTAACAAATTTTTTGTGGATATTTTAGCTTTTGAGGGTGATGTAACGCAAAGAGAATTATTTAACGTTTGGCGGAATGAAGTTCACATATAAAAAAGAGTGAATTGCGTAAATAATTATATAATTGATAAATTTTGTCTGAATGACTGCGATGAACATTTAACAAAAGAAGTACAATGAAACGTTTTAATAAATTGTTGTGAAATATCAGGATCTGAAACTTCTGGGAAGCATAAGTCTATTAAATATATTATTGGCTTCTTTCAAATTCAGTCATTATACACATAGCTGTACCATTGCAAAGTTTTTCCTTAGAAATTGTATTTATCCACCCTTTTGTATTTATTTATTTGTGAGAAATACATTGTCTTAATACGAAGTAATTTGGTCTTATTACCAGTAAATTTATTATTTTTCAATATTTACCAGCGTAAATCTTTGTCAATACTTACAACCAAGTATAAAATATTGGTTATTTCTTTAAAAGAGGGATACTTACAAATTGTTACCATGTCGTCTATCACATCAATATTTTTCCAAAGTTTAACCGAATTACTGTGAAAGGTCCCTGATGATGACGATGTTCAATCACATCGGTATATAAACTACGAAATTGTCTATATACATACATAGTACAGTTCCCTCACCTTGATTCGAATTCTGATGAAAAAGAAAATTAACAAAGGGAAGGTTTCATGATAACAGCCAATCACTATGCGTCAAGCAAGAGTATGAAGATTTTGATAAAATTAAGATCGAGAATAATTGTTCTAGACAATTCTTTCGACATCTGCCTTTGAACTCCAGCATGTTACAATGAGACAGTGATGGAAATAATGATAACGATTACATCGCTTCCCTCCAATATGGCTAATTCAGCACTTGTTTTAAACGTATCAGTAGATTTCGAAACAATGTCTACTAGTCCAGCTTATTGCCTAAAACGTAACAAAGTACTGTGAGAATTTCCTTCATATTTCGTTCTGAAAGACTTCAATAGATAGTAAATATTGTTGCACTCCGTAAACAGTTAAAAAATTGTAGTATTTACTAGTAATATCATCAATTACAGGTTTAATACGAATGTATACTTTGGTAAAATTTCCTTGGGTAATATTGCACATAAATCTTCTAAGAAATTGTCCACTAGCACCTATTCTTTTAAAAATATTGGGTTTAAAGCCGATTTCCAATAAGGCTATGGGACAATTAATGAATGAAAGGGCATTGATGATGTGGCTACTTTTCATTCTACTTCTGTAACATCCCTTTAAAGTTATTATTTTTGTATTTATGTACTTTAACATTTTAAGAAGCGTAAGTGACAATGAAATACTTCAAAATGTATGCTTACGTATACAATTTTAAAAGATGAAGAGAATACCCATACAAAATGTAGAGAAAAAACAGAGACACGTGATATTTACTATGAGTATGCGTATATTTGATATCAAAACAATACAATTGTTTTTTTAATAAATAATTTTCATGAAATGACGAATAAACAAATATTGCTGGTATTCATTGATCCTAAAGTTAGTTTACTTGAATGTAAAATTGAAATTAAAAATATGTAAATAATATACTAATATCTCTTGTAAGAATATTTTTTTTCCAAGTAATTTAATCAAACAACATAAAATAACAATAACAATATTATTAACAACAAAAATAAATAATAACATGAAAATATGGATAAAATAAAGAAATACATTGAGTTAATCACAAAAAAATAATTATTTGACTATATTACAAGTGAAAATGACTAAAAGCGTATTCGTGAAAAAACAGATATTTTGCGATTCAGTATTTTAAGGCAGGCAGTTAGTGAATAATGAAAAGTTTTCTTGACGATTTATTAGTGAAGGTTAACTAGTTTTAATAACTAAAAAGAGTGGACTATACATATACATGCATATATATATATATATATATATATATATATATATATATATATATATATATATATATATATATATATATATATATATATATTAAGCTTTCTGTTTCCCCAAAGTTTACATCGAAACTTTCTTTGTTATAGAGGTTTTTTTATTATACTGTTTTTTACATACAGTTTTCCTTTACTTGTATTATCTTCATTTCCGATCTTGTCAAATTTTCTCGTGGGGCAGGAAGTGTTTTATTTCTTTTGCGTGCTGTGCACTCTTTATTGCTTTATTGAGGTTTTGATTCCCTGCTCAATATTTTTACGTATTAAATTATTGCTGTGATTCATTAGCTTTCTCTTTTTCTCAATGACGAACATGATGATGATGAAAGCGTTGCATCCAAACAGTCGTAGGATTAACTAACTGGTATGCAATTCTTAAATTCATTGTTGTGCGACTTTTGATACAATGGACATATCTTCCTGATTTTTATTAATATATTTTTGTCATTGAACTTTCATTTCCCGAGTTTTTCCTTCTGCTCAAATGTAATTAGAAAGTAATTAAGGGTTATAATATACAAACCGCGAAAGAAATTTTGTTGCAAAATTTCGTTATTCACGGTAACTTATTTCCGAACGTACTTTTATTAAATATGATGTTACTTGTGCTTGTTCGGCTATTTTTAAATAACACTAGATTAGAATTGTTTACATTGGCTAACACATTCGCTCATTACATCGAAAAGGAACTAATTACGCAAGATTGAGCATTAAAATCGCAGTGTTTCTGTAAGGTTATTTATTGCTACAATTTATTCTAGGGAAAATTAGCTGAAACCTCAGTATCTATATTGAACATATCCCTAACTGTTTACCAGAAAAAGCTTGTAAGATATAGGCTGATTTTCGTAATACAAGCGTTCTATGCAAGTAGGCATACGTAGTGAGCCGTTGCTGTACAAAGTGGACAACATGACAGAGAATACACCAGTGAAATGTCCAAAGCTTACTTAGGTACTCTAATAAATATAGAACGGGAAAGCTTTAAGTATTTAATCTGTCGGACTCTTGTGTTTTTATCGCCCGTTAATCTCTTGAAATGTGTACTGAAAATTCTTCAAGTTCCTTTAGGATCTTCAATTTGAATGTCTTTTTTAATTAAAAGTCATGAAGTTTTATACCTTCAAGTACTTACAGTTATAAACACCTTCTTGTTTTTGAGCAATATTGGTGTTAATTTGAGTTATACTGATAAGGTCAAATTGTCGTTGTCTCCTGTAATGTGGTCGCCAGCTGCGTAGTAATTATGCAGAAAATATTCAAAAACCTATGGATAAATAATGAAAAGCTTTAATTCATATATGCAAATATGACATTTTTGCCCTTAAGATTATGAGTGCATAATTATTCATTACCACGTTATAAAAGTGTCAAAATAACTTTGACGATATGACAAACATGACATTGAAACAGATTTTTAAGAACTCCTAAAAATATGAACGAAAAATTTTACGTACAGAATTCACGATGAAATAACTAAACAGAAATAATTCTGCTCATTCGTATACCATATCACGTTAACACAAGCCACTATCTTTTTTTCTATTTATTTAATATTTGAAAATGAAATTGTAACAGTAAATTTAATTACATTATCTATTCTGGTTTGAAAACCTGAATGGTTATAAAACACAAGACGACAATTATGCGTATGAAAAGTCTCTGAATACATATCCGGTTTAGATTGAAGGACCATAATAAAAAAATAAAAAATATATTTCTTGAATAACCGTAAAATCTCGATTATTATGAAAATTTATCCAAAATAGGTTCTACTTTAAATTATAGACTCTAAGTGATTATGCCGCAATCTTTAAGTTGTTATTGTCGACATTAGTCAAATTAATCATAATAAGAGTGTAAAGTCAGATCACACACGCGCCTAATATACACATACATGAAAATATTATACACAAAGCACACTATCCATCTCTTATCATTATCTGAATCAAGCAAAAATTTCGTAACTGAATAGTATTTCAAAAATTAATATTGAGTGTACTACGTAGGATACTCTGTAATTGCACAAGGGCCGACAAAATTAATATTGACTTACTATATAGGATACTTTGTAATTGCACAAGGGCACGACAAATTTAAACCATTGTTTTTTCACGTACATTATGGAAGCTGTTTAGAAGTAATGAAACATTTCTTGAAAATCACCTTTGCCGAAGGAAGTCTCCGCGGGAAGGGCTAAATATTTTCTTTCTTAACTTATGTATTGGTTAAGAAATTGCCTTTAAAATAAGATGAATAACTGAAGTGAGGCAAGTTAATAACTTGATTGTGATTAAAAGTAAGCATGGATAAAGTAAAATTTCTGATTAAGTTATCTGTTTTTATTTGGGAAAATATATATTTAAGTAAATGTGACAAAAGCTCCTTAGAACTATTTAATCCATCCTGTGTCATTTCTATTGTAAATATCTAAGTAAATGTGACAAAAGCTCCTAAGGACTATTTAATCCATCTTGATTACTCGACTAATGACGATGAAAATATGTTGACGGTAACAAGCTTCTCCAACATAATATTTGTTGTTGAAAAATAATTGTAATATTTCAGTATTTATTTATTTATTTATTGACAATTTTTCTTACTAACAAGTACAGACGAAAAGAAAAAAAATATGAGTAATAATCGAAAATGTAATGATTTTGGTTGGAACTTTAAAATTGCCTCGGTAATGAGATTGTCTTTCAGTATGAAGATATAGTTTATTCCAGTATGTTTTTTTCATGTGCAGATTTCTTACGTTTCAATAATCAGAAAGAGATTTGTATCTAAAATATATTAATCCGTGCACCGTGAAACAAAACAATAATTTTTGTACGCAAGGTCTCGTTGACTTTTATTAAATGTATGCCTAAAATCGTCGTATATAACTTGTTAGAGAAATAATATTTTAACACAGTCTCGAATAAATACATTTTTAATAATATTACATACTTTATTAAAAATGTACATAAATACATTATTAAAAATGTTTACAACACACTATAACCTCACTTTGTGCTTCGAATACAAAATATTCATTCTCTTTTACGACTAAATACTTAAGAGAATTAATAACGCGGAATGAATTGAACCAAGATATATAATTTGGTATATAGATATTGAAAATGATTTGCGTTCGCGAAATATACCGTTCTTCTCTAGTGTAGAGGTATAAAATATAATAGAATATGTGGTACGTTGCAAAAAATCAACGATAAAGTAAAACCGTGTCGATTATATGAGTTGAACAATGTAATATCGACGTAATAATGACGTTACAAACACTAAACAACATGTTCTGTTAAATCAACCCATAAGAGCTTGATCATAAATATGTCACCTTAAAGGCTATACAAACAAATTGCTATAAAAGTTTGGAAAAGGCAAATTGTTTTAAATACCTAGGTTTTATCGTTGCAAAAAAACAGAGCAATATAGGTATTTATAATCTACGGAAAAACTCAGCGCTATTTCTTTTACCGTAATATAATTCTTTTTCAAAATATGTTTATTCATAATAACTGCTTTAAATCTAGTCAGAAGGGTGGAATTATTGAAATAAGTTTAAAAGATATTGTTAGTCATTTTAATTTATGTGATTTTTAGTTTGTCGGAGAACAGTTGATTTATTCAACAATAAGAATAAAAAGCCGTGCAGTGAAGTGATGAAAGGCAGGGCGCCCACCAAAGCATTCGTGGAATTCAGTGAAGCGTAAAACATAGTATTTACCTTAGGATACTTAAAAAAAAAGTAAAACATCACGTCGACTATAAAAAAAGAAATGAAACAATCGCTCACAAATGTGACCAAGACTCAGAAGATAATGAATAGCATGCGCGAAACAGAACAAAAGACCCATTGACAATGGAAAAAGTGTTGTCTTTGTTCAAGGTAAAATATTGATACATGACCAACCCAAATTTACCAAAGCATTGCTTGTTTCCAAAAGGACATTTCTACAAGGAAGATGTAGAAGAGAATAAAAACATTATGGAGAGTGCCGACCACATGGGTTCTAATAATTTATTAACATTGGAAACTATGGTATCTTGTAAATATCCCACATGGCAAACAGAAGAAAAAACAGTTATTAACTAAAGAAGCATTATAGTTTTAGTAGAATTCTTTCCAAAAGAAGAAAAAGTTTAATAATAAAATATTGTCCATGTTAGACGAAAATGGATATTATTAAAAATACATGTAAAAAAAAGCAATATTCAATTACCGAAACTATATGTTATTTCCCTTACAAGCTAATGTTGTGTGCAGACATTTAGAACTTACTTATAGGATATACAGTATATGTAAAGTTTTAGTGTAAACTGCGTTATATTAATATTATAATAACTTGGAAAATATTGAATTGTAACACAAATAACACTTATGGTAAGCACCAAAGGGAAATGTAAATTGTAGTTTTAGATTATCTATTAGATCTGTACGAATATTATAGGGCGAATTTGTTTTTCTTTGCTTATTTAAGTATATATGAAGTAAATTAAAAATATACGAGACCGATTTCAATAATTATTTCACTGTCAGAAACCACAATATTCCAGACGAATAAAGGCTATTTTTTATTTTGAAAAGTTAAGTGTTTCTTAAACTATATCAATATTTATAAGTTTAATGCTTCCTTCTTGGCAAACGTTGGTTAAACCATGACATATATGATAAATGATTGTAAAAACAAATTAGGCATCACAACGAGACCTACAAAAAGGTTTATAACGTATGTCTCCCTTTTACAGAAAGTCCGGAATATTTATATTGATGATTAAAAACGTCCGGAATTTACTAAACGCATAGTTTCAGTATTTCATAAATAAAAATAGGAATTTCAACTGCATGTCATTTTAATTATTATTGTCTTTATATTTTTCGTATCAATTAGCATTTTCCCCGTTCAATTTGCAAAAAAATGAAAAAAATATTTACACAAAAGTCTCGTGTTTTAACATTTCTTTTCAAAGTTGTGCAATTTGCGCACTTTTGTTGTACGAATATTTTTAGCAAATTTTTAAACATCAAAGTACGGAAATATTGGACCGATTCGATCCTTCTAGGAACTTAACCTAGATTGCGATTTATCCGATATTTTTGCAAAGTTTCACTCCGGTTGAGAAGAAATTGGTTCCCCGAGTATCCAAATATTTTCTTTGTATTTCGCAGATATATATTTATGTACATACATTTATTTATAGGCTCCATTATCGAACGTTATCCAAAAAAGAATGTAAATAGATTTTCTCATTCAAAACAGCTTTTCCTTTAGAACATTATTAATATTCACATTAAATTAAAAAAAAAACGAAAACATTTAAATTTTTTGTGTTTAAAATAATGGTCATCCTGATTTCTGAGGGAGAGGGAGGTATGTCAATTAAATGGACATGTACCAGTGTTCTGACAGTCCCCTCCCATCCTATTGTCTTATGTCAGCTGGTCAAAAAATCAAGATGCCTTGTGTTGAATTTTTCCGTATTTGGTTACCGGTGAATAATAATTAAAGTGTTTTCAAATATTTTATAACCTTAGAGAAATTTTCGTTTATTATTACGACGATTAACATTCATGAATTTTATAAAAAAATAGAAAAATTTATAAAAAAAATTTATTTTTATGATTTTCTGACCCGTTTTTATGATTTTGTGTGGAATATTCCGAATATTAATATATTTTGTACTAATATTACACTTGAAGAATTGTATATAGACTAAAAGGATTTAATAAAAAAATCTGCCCTTACAATATTTTCAACTGTTGGGGTATTGCAAATTGCTACCAATTTCAATTTAAGATCTAGTTCCTCACTGCTTAAATTTATTTATCAACAAAACTAATTACCATCAGATAATATAATTTAACACTAATCAATATAAAATGCTCACCGTATTATGAATTGTTTTCACTTCTCATTAATTTATTTGCGTGAATATATTTACGTAAAAACCTTTATTTTTAAACTGTCGTTCGTTACCAGGCATTGATTAAATTAAGTTAACGCTGAACAATTTGGTTATCATCCACATATTGTCCTACGATTGGTTGTATCCAATAATGTATGGAAGTTGGCAAAGTATTCTAATTTTTTTAACTCTGCTAAATATTAAGAATCTGATCAAAATACATATTGAATATGACGATGTGGAATATCTTGTTTAAGAAAATTAACCAATCTAAATAGTAAATTAATTAACATAAAAGAAATTGCTTAAAATTTTTTTCTAAAAAATTTCTAGTTATTTGTACAGCCACAACAATATTTCAATATTTTTGGATAGTTAAATACTTTTAAAATTCCGTAAAGGCCAATAAAACGTACGACTAAGTAATTTCTAAAGATAGCGATAACCATTTAGGAGTATTGTTTATTCCGTTTAGACTAAGAGCGATTTATGGTCTATTCGCTCGCTACACTATATATTGTGCTCAGTTATTATAAAATATATGGCCTTACGTGCACAAATGTTGTTTTTATGTTTTGTGACAGAATTACATTTAACTTAGTTATATTTACTCACGGAAAGTAAGGTTTTAGGTGCAGTCGAGAAAATACGGTTTATAAAGTGGTGTCTCGAATTTAGTGCTAAAACACGCCTACTTCTTTGATTTAATCCGTGTCGTTATTAATTTTTACGATAATATTACTTGTCATATCCATTGATATGACAAGTGTTATTATTAATGTTTATAAAATAAAATACACTTTTTTTACACTGAAAATGGAAATTAATAGAATGTCCTTCGACTTCAACTTATAAATAACCACATTATGGTTTATTGTAAGTTTTCTCTTAAATAAAAATATGAATAAAATCTAAATTTGTCTAAATAGCATTCATTATTAAGAACTTTTATTTTATGAAATTTAAAAGAATTTAAATATTATTACAATAAATTACACGTTTCGTCAACATTTTCATGTTATTTATATATATACCGGTGTTGTTATTCTAATGCCGTTTCTAATCCGAAAAATCGCACTGTCCATAAAGATTCTCATTATTACTATATTAATTCTTAATAAGTTTCTCGATGAAGTATAACAATACTCTGGTTCGTCCTTATTTCATCTTTTCTTACTTTATTTTTTCTAAGACGACTATCTTAGGTACAAAGGTAAACTTAATAACCTATTGCTGAGGAAATAGTAGGTAATAGCAAGACGACTAACTTCATGTGAGTTTAGAAACAGCATCCATTTGACAAAATTCGTAGCTAAAATTTTATGATAAAATTTACATCTTTTCTACTTTATTAATAAGAAAGTAGTGAATAATAAGTAGTGATTAACGCACGTTTCCAATAGCAATTTTCTCAGTAGATTTAATAGCTTTCCAAAGGAAAAGTTGCTCAGTATGGAAAGATTAATTTAAGTTTTTTTTATTTAACTTTGAACTTTAAACCCTATATTCTTTTATAGTTATTAAATAAAATTTACAAAAAAAGGAGTTATAAGATCAGCAAGTGTAATGCGACCATTAAATCAAATTAACGTTGTTAAATCGTATTATTAAATAGTCATGTGTATTTTGTTTTTAAAGCTTAGTAATATTCTAGAAATCTTTACATTTTCCATTTAAATAATATAATTATCAAGTTAGGAGTGAAGAAATAATTGTATTTCTTTCTTCAACCACGTGATAGTTAACAACTGATATTGACTGTAACAAATGCTACATGTGAGTTTACATTTGAAAATTATAGAACTCTTTGCGAATCGCGATATTTGATTCGCGAACCGCTCTATAATTTTCAAATGTAAACTGACATGTATTTATAACAGTTAATATTAGTTTTTTCCCATTATAATGTTGTTTCTCGGCCTCACTGCAATCATTCAAGTTAGAAATATATACTTTTTCCGACATTGTAAAAAATAAACAAAAATATTCATTTACTATTGTAAATCCTAACACGAACAAGTAGACGTCGACTTATAATTCCGCAAGCCATCTTTGAATAGTTCTAATAGTATATTATGCATTCTTACGAGTACCTGTATCGACCTGCTCAGTATTACACATTTGTATTGGAGCTCTAACGCTGTAGGACATTAATCAGTTTCGTATCTTCAATGGGCCTCTTGAGATCTGATTCACGATTTTTGTTTAATATTACTCTAAAATGACCATATAATAAAGTAGAAGTAAATACGATTCAAATCTATTTAAGCGGAACTGTTCATCAAACGATAAAAAATGCGAAATTTTTTCATGAAAATGGAAATCTTACATTTTTTTTCTCCAAACCAGAAACAATTCAGCATATGTTCAGTATAAAGAGAACTGCTAGAGTAACGTTTCATTTTATACCCAGTGTATGTGTGTGTGTATGTGTATGCGTGCGTGAATGCGTGCGTGCGTTGCCGCGTGCGCGTGCAATGACTGAGACACAATGTATTAAATAAAATATAAAATCAATGCGCGAAGATGTAAAGAATATTGTGCGAGTCAGAAAATAAAAAAACAAAATGAATTTTCATAGAATACTGTTGGAGTATGCTGAAGATGTATCTAGAACACTTAGCAGATACAACTAAAATTAACATAAACTTCCACTCATTTTGGCTAGCGATTTCAACATCAACTTTTCTGATAAAAACTCAGTCATTGTTACAATTTCTTTTCAGCAGAATCAACAACAATATACAGACAATACCACAATCAAAGCAGTTTTATTGCGACACTGGGGAAAAATGAAATCCCAAACATATGTGTCCTAATTTAGATGCCACAAATGAATTATTACTATGATTGAATGTACTGATTAAGTTTATAATTAGTTTATATCTTTAAAATAATTATTAATAAATGTTTATTTTCATATTTATAAAAAAACATTATTAATTACAATTTTATACCATTACTACGTTTATATTTTTTAATTTATCATTTAATTACTCTCAAACGTTGTTGACTAATTTCATAGTGCCTGTCATTTAACAGGGTCCCACTACTCTCATTTAATATAAAAAATTTACACTAATTATTTATACACTTTCTTTAATAGTTTGATTGTAATTTAGATTAATTATTTGCGTCAATGTTAATTTCTGTCACAGAGATTAATGATTTTTTTCTCATGTTTCTGACAAAGACAACATTAAGTCACCAATGGTGTATTTTAGGGAGTTCAAAAATTTATAAGATTTAAGAAAATAACCAACATATTGACTTTAAACAATTTTTTCCCGTCCTTAATTACCCCACAGAACTACTCTTCAAAATAAAATTAAGTTTTTTGAATTTTGCGTAATATTTGCAATTATTACTTATTCCAAGATTTTCTTCCAAATATTTTCATTTATTCCAAATATTCCAAAAAATTAAATTCTTCTTACGATCTTCCATACTGTTAGGTGTTCCGATTTTTCCATTTTGATAAAGAACAATAAAAACTACTAAATTGTAGTCTGATGTTCAAAAATTTAGTATTCAAGAATATATATCCTTTGGATAATGTCATTTTTCATACCTTCTCAATTAATTTTTCGATAAATATGAAGTTGTCGGTATCTAGAATTTTATTGCTTCCAAAAATAATTCTTTTAGAGATTTCTGAATATATTAGATGGCTAAAGTAGTGCTTGGTTAACATTTATGATAGATTTATTAAAATGTATTTACTCATATAACGAATTGTTAGCTGGATCGTTTCTCTGCGGCCATTATGCAAAAATCATTGGATGGATATTAAAGAAGCTTCGCCGTTTCCTACTTTAGAGGTTTGTTCGATATTTGAATAGGTATTTTACTCTAGTCTTCAGTATAAAGTTAATTTATTAATTAATTTATCACTCTATTGTTTAAGAGCGACATCTAACTCTCTTACAGACAATGATTTGTAAGAGAACTTGACGGCGATTTAAAAGGTTATTTATATTTTCATATAAGTAGCTACACTACTGTGATAAAACTCCGAGATACTCTTCTAGATACACCAAGCATTTCAAATGTATAATATGATAAAATATTTATTCCCAAAATAAAATCCCTTCATATAATTCAATAAGTGTAAAACAAATCGCGACAAAATGTCGTCCTACAAAAATTATAAATACCAAAGTTTTTAAGTTTGGATATTTGTTTCTCAATCACGTATAAGCGGTTAATTAGATTTATATGAAACTTGGTTTATTTATAAAATATGATTCAATTTAATACAAATTTTAACTCAACGAATTGCAGAGTTCCTGTATCATAAAATTTAATAAAATTGTGTGTTTTTATTCAGTAATAAAAAAATAACATATGCCAATAAATGATGCGATCTCTTTATTAAATATGTGGCCAAAATACCGAAACCAGTAAGTAAATCACATTACCTAAATTATAAATCCAAGTCGCGGGCTGAAACTAGATAAATGAACAAATATATGCTTAAAAACTCAGTCAAGGCGAACTGCTTCCCAAGGGCAGAAAAAAACATTTAATTATTATAGTAGTTACTCGCGATATATGTACATAAGTATTTAGGTACAAGTGTTATGGTACTTCTATTATGAATATTATTATACTCGTAGAAATGTAAATTGTGAAATTACTGTCAATGTCAGTCCTCCAATTGGAGAAATAAAAGTGGGGATTTAGAAAATATATTTCTGTTATAATAGAAACTAACAGGGTCAGGGAAAAAAAATGAGTGAAGACTACATAAAAAGCAAAATAAAACAAAAGATTTCAAAAAGTTTATAAATATTTAAGTTTCAGTTAAGCATTTTATAAAAAATTCTCCACCCTCGTATTTAATACAATTTTCTTGTATTGTAATAAAATGGTAGTGAATATAGGTAGGCCTTAAAATTTTTGTAAATATCCTTGAAAGTTTTAAACATTGACATGTTATATAAATAAATGGTATTACAGGCTGTTGCCTTATGAAATCAAGGTACTTATTTTTATAGTTTACTAAATTCGGAATTTTCCAATTTCTGAGTTAGATCCTTTTCATATCGAAGGTATGAAATGTTGAAAGTGTAAATTTTTTTACGTACCAGCTTTATTCTAGTGAAATTAAAAGTGATAGATAATAGAGTAGAAATAGAGATATTTACAGTATTTTTTTAAACTGATGTTCCGATCTAAAGGAAACTTGAGAAGAGAATTTGAATTCTTTTTATTATTATCGTCAGTTAGTTTATGAAAAATAATTTACTAACTATAATAATTTATAAACTAGTGGCAATCCTCAAAATAGTTTAAATGTATACGTATAGAAAGGTCCTTTTATGAGGGTAGATGGTCTATACATAAATCCAGCTATATCCTTTTAAACTTTTGAATTCACTTGGAAGACAACGAGATATGCTTTCCTAAGTAGTTTGGCCGAAAAAAAATTATTTGATAATAATTTTCTCCAAAAGTTATAATACCAACATTATTAGTTAGCCGTAAAGCCCAATAATACTGCCTATATATATATATATATATATAATTAATTAATTCTCCATGATGTACTTACAAAATCAATCAAGAAAATTGTTTGGTGTGCATATTTTCTTTGTTGATTAAAAATTAATCAGATAAGGTTTCATATTTATTCCACTAAAACTATTTACAAATATCAATGTTATTTTCTTAATTACGGGATTTAAATTAATTCCGATAAACTATTTGTAAATTTCTGTTAACTACAGTGGTATTTGTTAGTACATTTTCAGTAATAATGTTCGGTTCTTTCCAGTTTAATACAATAAAGTTTAATACAGTAAATAAATTTTAGGGTAACCAGTTGGTACCCTCAAATTTATTAATATATAAAAAATATAGTCGATTTACTACTTAATAATTACTAATATAAATTAACTCATGTTTCAATTTAAGATAATCAGATTTATTTATCCTCCTTTAGATCCAATAACTTTATCCAACCATAAAATAACAAAATTTGCTTTTAAAAATTACCAATCAACAAGCGACCTAGTAGGTAAAATGGCTAAGATTTTAAGTCTAATTCTTAAATGATTTATAATCCTTGAATTGAAAAGCTTATTTCATTATTTAATTATTTTATAACACATGTTTGACAATGAAATTAGAAAAATTATTGTACTCATATAACATTTCATTGCACAAATGTTACGTATTGCGCAAAAAATACCTGTTCACACAAAGCATATTATGAATTATTCAGTCTCCATTAAGTCATATGTATGTTAAAGAAAGGGCTAGAAACAGTCCTACGAACTATCAACTACTTGCAACTTTGACTTCAAAAGAAAAAAATACCCAATTATCCCTATTAAATGTTCATGATAAGTTCATGCAAACTTCAAAGCAATTCAATATGGTGATTAATAATATTATATATGTGCATTACTGAAAAATATTATGAAAAATGTTATTATTCTGGAAACCATAAGCTATTATATTGCAATTAGTCATATGTTAATTGGTAGTTTTTGTGTAAATTCCTCAAAAAATAGCAAAAAAACGAACAGATCTTTCCTCTATATTATTTTAGTAGCATAAGCAGATATACATAGGTTTGACACAATTAGTTACTGAATATATTTGGCGTTAATTTTGTAGAAATTCATTATTCACAATTAAATGAAACTACGTGATGTAGTATTATTTCTACTATCTTTAATTTCTTTACCACGACCTAGGACCCATCTTTGCTAATATCCCACCTGAAGATGTTGTAATACAACGAAACCTAGGTCGTGGTAAAGAAATTAAAGATAGTAGAAATAATACTACATCACGTAGTTTCATTTAATTGTGAACAATTAGTTACAAAAATATATTTTACACACATAAAGTGTTACATTTCAGTTCAAGCATAAAGTGTCAAATTCATGCATAAAGTGTCAAATTAATAAAGTATCAAGTGGCATTTCATGCATAAAGTGTCAGTTTTAATACAAGCGCCCCACGCTTTTACACTCAAATATTACACTCAATAACAAACATGCCTTACACTAAAGTCCTTACAGAGTAGACAGAAAAAGTAGGTTCCGTAGTAAATTATTTGTCCTGCAATATTTATGAAATATTGTTTTTATTTAGTTATTTTATGTAAGTACAGGTTACTTTTTGTGACACAAGTATGTTTTCTACAAAAACTTTATGCGTTACGGTACCAGTTTTTTTACAGTATCTTACTGATGCTGTAATGGAGTTAGGACGGAAATATTCTTCTGTTACAATAAGCGGTATAAATTTGCATGCTTTAGTATCCTGGATATGTATTTTAATCTCTTAAACCGAATCTGGAACAAAACTTGTATACCTCAGTCATCTGGGAAATCTTCAAACCAATCGAAGAACTTTGAGAACTGTTGTTATGAATTTAAGTGATATTATGAAAAGAGAACCCCCAGAGCTTGGCAGGTTACATTCACAGATAGTCTATGAAAATTGATGGCCTATTTTATCCAGAACGAATTCGACTTGCTTGTTCTATTGAAAATAAAAGTCCAAAATAAGGTAGTGTAATATTTTACAAAAAAAAGAGTTTTCGTTTCAATAATGTCCTATAAATTTAATATATCGGTACTATATTCTGCAAGAAAATAAATCAAACGATAATATATATTTTCAATAACTCCGTCAACAGAAAGCGTACAGTAACCATATAATTAACCCAAAAGCTATGGAAAATAATTGCAGCCAAAATAAAATGAAAAAAGTAATTTCCAACCACATTTAAACTTATGTATTTAAATTTTTTTTAAATGCCTTACTTGTTCAATTGTATGGACTTTGACAATATGTATATAATTTCTTCCAGTTCCCGGTCAGATAAAATTTAAAAATATTAAATATATATATATATATATATATATACATATATGTATATATATATATATATATATATACATATATATATATATATATATATATATATATATATATATATCTCAAGTAAATTTGAAATGTGAATAAAGTTTGTGTATTAACTGTCCTACTAATATTGTATAAGAGATTGTTTGTTTCTAACCTAAAAATTATTCAATAAAGCGACGAATCACTACTAAATGTGTGCGTATAATTTGCAAGGAAGAGCAACACATGAATTATTACAATACACATTGAATAATACTACTACGAAATATGTGTTTCAATGTGTTTTATTAAATTACTCCTAGACAGTTTAACCGTTTGTCGTGACATTAAATAACAACATAACCGATGATTAGAATTAATAAATAGGCTTTTAATCATTTTTTAAGTTTAAAAAAAAGGAATTGCGTAATTCCCGTAATGTAGGTTGTACGTTTTTAATAACTATTGAAACATTATCTTATAAACTGTTTTAATTGAGTAAAGCCTCTGATTATTTTACTAATGATTTATTACGATATAAAGTGGTTTAATAAGGAAGATGATGTAGTCTTATTTAGTATTATACGCAATCGTTTTAAAGTAAAAATCGACTCATAATGAGTTTTTAACGCAGTAAAGAGATAAATAGATATTACTATTCAATCAAAAAGGGTCTTTCATTTTACTTTCGAGCAACTGACCTTTAAGGAGAAGTTTTATCAAAAAGTATACCAAAAATTATCAGAGAAAACCTCATGTCCTACGAACGAAATACATTATAGTATCCATTTTTTTTTGAATAACTATAAGAAAATATCAATTTTTCCAAACTTTCACTTACTCAAAATCCAATAATTTTCAGTGCTTCATCTTCACCGCTTTAGAAAGCAAATCGAAAAAAAAATTAGTATCGTTCTTAATGTACCTAATATTGACTAATTATAATATAAACACAAAATGTCACTACAGAATAGGCATAAAATAAAAAGAGATCGAATTCTAACAAATTCTCTTACTCTCTCTAAAATAAAGGTCAACAATACCCTGGAACTTACATACGTAGAAACTTACAATATTATTATTTAATCTATCTCCATAAATCATTCCATTGGAAATTAGAAAATAGGAAATTCATATGCTTTGATTAAAAACCCGATTTTACAAGGAATAAAATCTGCTACGGAAATAAAAACCAGTATATTATTGCACCGATTGCCTCGAGGGAAGAAAAGCAGCGACTTTTCATGGGCACTTTTTCCTCATCTGCGCCTTTCGCAGCAACAAATCGATTTACTTCATTCGCTAAGCCTCAGCGCAGGTTGTCCATTTCTCGGATGTCAGCTGTTAGGTACTCACCGAGTAATAAGATTTCTCTTAAACTCCTATAAACTAATTGAACCCATAATTCTATTAAGTGGTGAACGAAAAGGTTGTACTGAAATAATGTCGCTTAGTGCTAAAAGTCCCAAAGGAAACTGCAAAAATACAATTACTACCAATTCCACTTAAAATGGTAGTAATCACCGGACCTGTTAACAAAACAAATATTGAATATATTTGGCGTTAATTTTGTAGAAATTCATTATTCACAATTAAATGAAACTTGGTTGTAATCTTTGCTAATATCCCACCTGAAGATGTTGTAATACAACGAAACCTAGGTCGTGGTAAAGAAATTAAAGATAGTAGAAATAATACTACATCACGTAGTTTCATTTAATTGTGAAAACAAATATTTTTTAAGAGATATTTAAAAAATCTTACTGGTATATCTAAGTAAGATTTTTTCTGGTTTGTGACATAATTTGGCTTAAAAAATACTGATCAATTCAGGAGTAGATGATTTTTTTCCAGTTTTCGATAGAAATAATTTTGTTTATGCCTGCTTCAGTAGTCATAGTTTGCTAGTTTTCAGCATGTGTATGTTAAAGTGTTAAGTAGTATTTTAAAATAATCTAATCTTTCCCTTTCAGAGTTCTCATAGTTCCTAATTTAAAAAATGCTGTGATTTTAAAGGCACAAAATATCCTTAAAACGTCTATGTATACTTTGACACTATCCAATAGGCATGCGATAATTAGATCTTTCAGTTTTAAAATTGTTCATAATTATTTATTTATTAATGTCTTTCTGCCTGTAATTTGGTATTGCCTTCGTATCATTTTAATATAAAAAATGTTTTATTTGGATTCTGATCGCAATTAATAAATATCCTTACATGTTGGCAGGCGTCATTATGTGTGTGTTTGTGTGTACATGTGCATGCGTGAATGCGTGTCTGTAAAAATATCGCAATGTGTGTTGTTTAGTACGTAAACCATTTTTTTGTACTTACAGTCTTTTATTACCAAATTTCGATTTTTTCCTTTTTCGTAACCTAAAACTTCCTAATGCTTCTCATAAAAAAAAATGTTGTCCAAAAATGGCTCTGAAAATGTTCTTCAAATTTTCCATATTTTTAGTGTTTTTGCAACAAATTTTATTATCTCTTATACAAAATTTAAGTGATTTGCGCATATTCTTTCAAATATGAGGTAGGCGCCACCCCAGGTTTGAGTTTTGCCAATGATTTATAATTCAAAAAGATTTTCCATTCTTATTTTTTGCTTGTTTTTTCATTTCCAATACTTTTTTAAAAAATGAAAAAAATTAAGTTTCCCTTAAATTTTTTTAATAGTATAAACAAAAATGGTATCTATAATGTATTGCACTGAACAGCATAAAACGGAAATCCACGTTACACTTCATGTGTCAATATTTTTACACCTAAATAATTTTAATGTTCCGAATTATTTTTTTTTCTTGTTTAAGCGTAATACTAGCTTGACGTTGGTTACAAAGATTTGTAATATTTTACTACCTTTTTCAATTTTATCATCCATGTATATGTTAATATTTATGAACAAATAGATTTCTATGTATTAAGAGATTTAAAATGAAAATGGTCAGGGAGACAAAATAATCATTGAAAATATTTACGAAAAACTGTAATAAAAATGATTTAAAGTTTTCTTTAACAAAAAAATTTCAGATTTATTGTATACATAAAGAATTCTCATATTCATTATACATCTTCATATGTAATAGGAGGATGAGAAGAAAAATAACTGACTGGTTTGAATGAAATTGCAATTCTTAAACCCGTGCATAACGAGTTACATTAAATAAATCGTAACCTTATGTTATGAACAGTAATTATATAAAAATAAAAACACGTACATTTTAAAAATTCTTTTTACGTGTAAACTTTAATTCTTCGTTATACGATAATACTTTTTTAAACAATTATCTCATAAATCAAGCATGCGTCCTAACCAAGCGCTTGTGTTTCAACATGAAAGAAAGTTTTCATGATGAACGACAACTGACTTTGATGATCTGCTCATCCGAAAAATTAACATTATGAATACAGTAATTGTAGGCAAATTGTCAATTTACATTTCAAAAGAAGACGTTAATTGTTTGTTGCGTGCTTTATCAAAATATAGGGAGGATGTGTCTATTTGTGAAGCTTAAAGGGAGAAATAATGTCTTATGTGCTATACGTATATTCAGATTATCTGTGTGTGCTATCATAATTACAACGTCAATATGCCGGTAATTCGCATGTTTTAGTGACTATTGTAAATTAGTATTCCAAAAATTAAACACAAAAATGTTCTCGTGATTAAATACAAAAACGACTACAAAAATTTGAAATCATTCAGAGGGTTGCTAATATTTCTACTGTTTCAGATATGTTATATGGTATATACATATCTTTTAAGAATTTCTAATTTAGAATTAATTGTAATAATTAGTTTTTTTTCAATTCCATTTGACTTGATCAAATTGTACCGTAATTAAGCAATATATACTTAATACAATAATAAAAGGCGAAACGAAAAAGGTAGTTAGCAGTGTGTACCTTAATAAAAGGAGGATTACACACTGGAAGAAAAGTTACTTTACAGAAAATTCTGTATATATTTAAAAGAAAGTCAGAGCTATAAAATAAAAGCACATTTGATGTTAGTGGGATACAGAAATACAGAATTAAACCGTTATTTTATTAACTTTAGAAAAATGTTTCAATTAACATCGTATGTAGAGAGTTTGCTAAATTTTAGAAAAAAGGGAAAATACATTTTAAAATGTCATCTTGTCCTTATCATTATTTTCCCTAGCTCTGAGTATTTTGGACCTCTGGCATTATATTTGTATCGCAATATGGCAATGCCGCAATTATAATCAAATGAAATGTTGCATTATTTACATAGAATTATATTCTCTTATCATTACACAATAGTTTTAGAGTTATAGCATGAAAGGTAGCTGTCATCTCCACTATAGGTTCTAGTAAATTATTTTAAATATGTCACCTCACTTATTATTCTACTTTATTAACATCAATGTCCTGGAGTTCATATAATTTTTTAATAATTTTAAGCGATTAATTACACATATTTTGAGCAGCTTTTGTCTATAGCAATATTTATCCTTTGGCATATTTATACATGCAAAATCAATGGGCTGATAACATTGTGGTTTAAGTAACCTCAAATACAAAATAACTTGATGAGGACTACGAAATTAATACAATCAATGATTAGTAAATTTTCAATTTGTTATTTCAATATTATACGTGAGGGCACTGATATTACATAGAATAAATATCTTACTTTAGAGTGAAATCACTATATGGCGCGAACTTTTTAAACAGGATGCAGTAAAATAAGTTTGAAATAATCCGTATTTTGTTAAAAGTGTGCAATATTACTTTTACGTATCCATTAAATACATCATAATATTTGATTATTGTGAACACTTATTTATATTTTCCAGAATTATCAAATTAAATGAAAAATTTAAAGAGAGTTTTGTAAAGTCGACTGGGAACAGAACGTTTTTTATTAAGTGGTTAGTTTATCAAACTGTGAAATGAGATTAAAATAAAATTTCTAACTTTTCTGAAGATGATTACAACAAGTTTTAGTTTCTTAAATTTTTCAAAATTCCTTAGAGCTCTGTGTATATTGAGGTAGGGAATATATATTCAGCGGGACTCATTTAATTTCTTTTTACCACATTTCAAATTGTTATTCTCGCTGTTCCTAAGTTAATTCTAAGCGTATTTTTACTATTAATTTTTTTTTAATATTCTAATTAGATATGCATGATATAAACTTAATATACAATTAATTAATTATCATTGATGAAATGCACTCAATTTTATTTTCAAGTAAGTGGTGTGCGGGTTTATTGTACCAATGTTCAGATCAACTATGTTTATTCATGAAGTTTGATACGTTTTAACCTTCTCAGTTCATGGATAACATTCAAAAGTCGAATAGCTTCTACGTTGGTATGGTCGTGTTTAATATCATATTCCTGGATAACTTCGTTAATCCATTGTAAGTCTAAGTCGTTGTGAATTTCTTGATTGATTACATAGTGATATGCATTGATGATTATACGCAAGAACTTGCTTTGGCTTCATTGGATTACATTAGGATTTGACTGCTTGGTACGTCCCCAAAGCTGGATACCATACATTCAAATCAGTTTGACGATTGAAAGGTAAATTAGTCGCTTATAGTAGAGGTAAAGCTTGGAATGATGTCGAACCAACCAGAACATTTGTAATTTTTTCTACTTGATTTGCTTAGTTTTTACTTTAATGTGATGTTTCAAATTAAGCCTACTATCCAGATGGATTCCGAGATATTTTGTTGTATCTGCTTGCAGCGCTTAAATTCTGTTCTGTTAAAATCTATTGATTTTGTCAAGTACTTCTTGTAAAGTTGCCATTACTACCGTATTATCAGCAAAGGTGTTCTGTAGTGGGAATATTAGCGGTAAACAGTAGGTAGAGAAGAGGTCCTAAGACACTTCCTTGCGGTACACCTACCCAGGCAGGATAAAAACCTGAATACGTTTCTTCATGCGATGTTCTGAACCTTTTATCAAATAGATAAGACTTAAGTAATTGTCAAAGGCCTGTGATAAATTTAGAAACACTGCAAGGTAATATTTTCCAAATCTTATTCACGTTGTTAGTTAGTTGTAAGCATATTATTACAATAAATATAATTTTTTTATACATATAGAAAGCTTTATATTAAAATCAAGGCCAATATTCTTTCCGCAAAATCTAAATCCACTATCTATACTGATTATTTAAAATTATGAATCATTTCTACCATTAGTAATACAGTTAATACAATATTTATATTGCGGAAGGAGCTATTACTAGTCAGTCTAAAAACTTCGGTCCAATAACCTTTTTATAAATTTTGTAAAAAATATAAAAGGATCATTTAAGTAAGTTTCTAAACAAATTAAAGAGAGGCATCTAAAACCTTTTCTATTGTGTTACATATACACTTATAAATTTATGAACAAATTCAACGTTTATGATTTTAGAAATTAGATTTACTTTATGAATTAAATATTTATAAATTTATTTTTTAATATTTAATATTATTTTACCTACTCTGAAATGTTTACATTTCATTTATATTACCATAAACAAGCTTTTAAAATTATAACAGGTAATTTATTTTGAAAGGACCAATCTGAGTACAGACATCGTATGAGCCGATTTCTAATATCAATCTTTGTGGACGATTTACTACTAAAAAAATTATGGATTATCAGTTCAAAAGATCTATCCATTAATTATATTTAGTTTTCGGCTATTATCATCAGTAGTACGAGTCTTCTTTCTATCATCATCATATTTAAACTAACTGTCATTCAACTCTTTTGTTATACTTTTTCTTACTGTGTAAGGTTTTTCATGTGAAATAACATCTCGGTAATATGACGAAATCAATTGAAAACTTCATATTTTAGAAAGCAGTCTATGAAATATTCTCAAAGATTCAATTCATTTAAAAAAATCACTACTTTCCTAATCTCTACACAGTTCAGTAATCCCGCAGAATACATTGTAATTTAGAGTTCATGGTGAATTATAAAACAGGTCTATTTAAAAGTTTTAGTGACCAAACAAAATGTATTATTGAAGCAATGGTAGAAGTTTAAAAAGTTCGACATAAATTTCTATAATATTTGGCAAATAACAATTGGTCGTAATGTAATAAAATTTTGTTTCGTGGTTTTTGCGATAATTATGCTGAATACTTAAAATATAGGTACATTATAAGAAAAGATTGGAAATTTCTCTGAACATAATAATTTAATTTTAAGAGTAAAATTAAAGAATTGCCATTTAAACTAGTAATGAACACATAACTAAAGAATGCTGAACATAAACCTTTGCCGTACTGCTATTTATAACAGTCTATATTCGAGTACCCCTCTATACAGTGACACGAATTTTATAATTTGTCATTTATTTGTTAGTACATAGTTACTGTTTAACCTATTCGACTCAGGTATGATATTTTTGCTTGCCATTCGCAATTTGGACTATGATTTTTTTGTAAATAACAAAATAAATTACCATATTCCCTTAAACTGCGCAAGCAGCCATATAATTTTTTATTAATATGTCTCTTTCTTAAGTTTTTTACAAATTTGTATATAATATTTATAATAATATAATATTTGTATAGTTTATAATATAGAGGCAAATAATTATTTTAAGGAGGTAAACAAATAAGGATTCAATAAATTGAAAACAGTACAACTTGAACGTATTCTTATTCACAATAAATAAAAAATATATAACCTTTACCGTTAGCGAATGGTGATATATTTACATAGGACAAAAGAGTTTATCTGAGAAAGCAGCGCAGGACGTGATATATAGAAATAAACCGTTTGGTCGACTTTTCTATATTATTTTGTGGTCCAATTATATGAGAAAAATGTAGAAATGGTATCAATACTTTTCAGTCACATATAGCCGCGATTGACCTCTGAATATTTATGTTTCTATTTTGTTCACTAGATTAAAAACGCAGTATTGATCTAATGCCACAGTACATTTATTATAATTTTTGATATTACTTTTTTTCAATTAATGTTTATTTCTTTTTCTAGTTAAAATTTATCTAAACCGGGGAATACCTCTCATACAAATACAAACAATTCTTTTCTTTTCAGGAACATAATTCACGAGAACAACGAGGGTAAATTATAAATAATGTTCATAATCTTATAATTTTTTAACCACCTGGTCCGCTATAATTAGAGAACAGAGATTGACTGGTTACGTAGTTAAATGACTTAATAAAAAAAAACCTCCTGTTCCCCGTCGACATCACAAAAGTCTCTTTAGAATCTTTCATTTAATTTGATAATTCTGAAATATATAAATAAGTGTACATAATAATCAAAGATCATCATATACTTAATGGATACAAAAAAGTAATTTAAATATGTTATAATAAAAAAATTAAAAATTGCATACTTTTAACAAAAAACGGATTATTTAATTTTCATAATTTTTTAAAAATTATTTTATGTTGTTACGTAATTATAGCGGATAATGTGGTTAAAATTAAATATTAATACAGTCACCAAGTAATATCTAATGATTATGAAGGAACCGGTAAACGTAACTTATGATGTTCCACTGTAAAACTTAAGGTCAATAGTGAAAGAACTGCAGTAAATTTTTCCGATCACAACATCCAGCTTTTTAATCAAGGTAGTAAATATATATAATACCCCATTGCAATCTATATCAGTGATGAGAAATTCCGTGATTTCTCCGAGAATAATACGGCAATTAAACCGTGCCAATTATTATATTATGTATTGGCCGACAGCCGAAATAAGAGTACAGAAAAACATAAAATATCACATAATAAAACTTAACATTATTAGACAAAAAGTTTATTATTGCTAACTTAGAATTACGAGGGAAATAAAAAAAGAAAAAAAAAATCCACTTAGTCTTAAGGTGATCTTTTTCATGCATATCCCGAAACAATTCTTTTCAAAACTTCACTATTTGGAAACAATACCTCAGATAATATGCACATGATTACTGAGAAATTTGGTTAATTTTCCTATGGAGTTTCGGTAATTAAACGTGCCAATTATTATATTATATATTGACCGACAGCCAAAACAAGAGTTTAGAAATTCAGAAAATATCACTTAATAAAACTTAATATTACTGTGAAGAAATGTTTAATATTATAGTTTTCAATTATGACGGAAATAAACAAAGAAATAACAAATTCCACATCATTAAAGGCGACCCTTCCTTCCATGTCCTAAAACGACAATAATGCATTCCATGCACAATTTCCCTTCGCAGCTTTCTCAACCCCTTTCAAAACTCCACTATTTGGAAACAACATCTCATAACCATTATGTCTAAACGAGCTGCCGAAGCTATTGCGGGGTCGCAGGATCGATTCCGGCCTCCGTAGTTGTTATCAATGGTGTTCCTTCCTAAATGGATACGATATTGGCTGTACACCGCCGGCGCCCTAAGGATAAAAATTTATTTTTCTTCCTTTTAATTTAATAGTTTTCGTAATAGAGTTTCCGTTTGTGTGATGTCATTTAAAAAGAAAATTGGACATTTGTAGTTATTTCATTTGTAATTAAAATAATTCCTCAAAATTTAGTAATGTGGTAAATAGAAATTACATACTTCTTGTATGAGAAACTATATAAAATAACACAATTTTATATAAATACATGTAAAAAAGCGGCAATCTTTACGCCACCTTCAATTAAATCTTCTTCGCTGTCATAAAAACTTAATCTTATTTTTATTACAAATACGAAGGTTTGAAAACAACGTTGCAAACCAAGTAATGAATCGCTTTCAAATTTAATACGCGTATACTTCATGAGGCGGAGTAACCCATAGGCATTATTTGGAAAATCTGGGTTTCTAACCTTCACACGACTGTTATAATAATACCACGAAAATGTGTTTGGAAGTTTGTTAATCAATCACGCCTGAACCGTTCCAGAGTTATGCCACTTAGAATCTAAACATATATCTTACAAAAATTAATAATAAATAATTGGATTGAAACCAGAAAAATATCTACCATTCGTATTTTATTCGTTTATATAATTCAGAATTTTAAAAGAAAATACCTATTGTGTTTAGGTATAATGGAAAAGAACTTCCGGTGGTAAAGGCAAAAACCTGCTTTTGTAGAGTTCCTTTTCTCGAAATGAAAAAAAACAGATCCCTTATATGATATCTTGATTGTCTACTCAGCCTTTCATTTGTCTGTGTGTTATTCCCGATTTCTCCGAAACGGCTTGAGGTATCAAGATGAGACTAATATCGTATATTGAGGCATATAGCCTTATAATACTGTAAAGATTTTAATTCTGGTTCTTACAGTAAAAAGATATGAAACGTATTTTTTATTCATGCTCACTGACTATCTAAACCTATATGGTACTTTTGTTCGACCTTCAATCTTGAAAGTCGGCATAATAGGAAGTTTATAGCACAAATGAAGGGAAAAATAAAAAATTAATGATTTATTATTCGCCATGAAATTATACATTTTTAATTTGTTTATTTTATTCTTGTGAAAGATATTGCAAAATATTTACGTTGAGAAAAATTAATTTTTGTAATAGTTTAATTCGTAATAATTGTTTAATTAGTGCAAGCAACCCTCGTAGTGCGGGCTACTTGTACTTAACAAGTTTTATTTTACATGCACTAGAAAGATATTGGCAGTTCGGGTGCATGGGGTAGAGAAAGATGACTGACGATTTAATGGCGACACTCAGATCTTAGATGTTATGAATTTTCTATTAAAATTTAGATACCAAGAGTATCTAAATCGTGCAATCATATTTGTTACAAAATTTTTAACATAATTTATTTAGTATTCAATTTTAGTCACGTTTCTATTAGTGATTCATACTTTGTCTCATTTTGATGAATGTTATGTTTGGTGGAATTTTCGCCGGACCAGCCGTTTTTACGGTCTCATAATCTAATGACAAAAACAAAACCTTTTAGTTTTATCCTTTCCGTACCTCACAGCCATTTTAGTCGGAGACTATTAGTACTATATAGAAGAAATTTGCAAGGTAGATATCTTTTGTAAATCGCTATAAAATGAAGTACATTTAAGAAACTAATAATATTAAGGGTATCAATCCATACATGAAACTGAGGGATACGAAAAAATCCAGTGCATATAGACGTATGGAGCATCGTTAGGTAGTCCTCCAAAATTATATAGAGGTTCCAAATTAACTTTTTTATTTAAGTCAATAATTAGCGACATAAGTGTTTCAAAAATATATACATATCCCTTAATCTTTCAACTAAAGTGGGTAAAATTGAAGAAATGAAGGTAGGAAAACTTAAAATACGCTTTCGAAGAAAATTGATTTGAATAACATATGTTGTGTAGCTTTCAAGATATGGGATACTTTCGGTACTTTGGATCATTATTTTAACTCAATTCTATGTTTTCCCTCGGGTAGTGAAATATTTCGCTTCCTCTTTATTTTTCTTATGACATTTTCTTTGCACTTCATATTTCATATATTTTTCCTAAATACTTTGCACTAAATATAATGTTATTAATAATATAGGTCGCTATAAATAAATGAACTTTATTGTTTCTAACTTTCTAGATTTCCCATTTTTTATTGCTGGTTTTAAATATTTATACTAGTTTATATGCACAATCCCCCCAAGTTCCTTAAATATTTTGCCTGAACGGAGAAAGTAAATTATTTAACATTACAAGTGTTGTACAAAAATATTTTGAAATATCACATTATACATAGAAGAAAAAGTGATTCGTAACGTTTAGCAGATTTCTGGTAATAACATAATTATAGAAAATGAATACAATTTTACAATTTCTGCCGATCTCTCTATCACTTATAATTAGTGCATGGGTGCGAGTGTGCGTTCGTGCGTGCGTGCGAGCGTGCGTGCCTGTATGCGTGTGTGCGTGCGTGCCTGCGTGCGTTTATAATTTTTATATTAGTAAAAAATCTCAATAATATTACCAGAGTAATTCTTTGAATTACTATTTAGTAGAAAATATTTATTTTATTTTGGATACGATGTGTTGTTTAACGACTTCTTGAGAAAAACTATTTCAAATAAGCATTCACAATTGCACATTCGCCTAATTATCTCAAGAATGGTTCAAGGTCTAATTCCAAAAACTGTGTATATTGTCTTGTCATAACACACCGTTACAATTAAAAGTAATATTTTGGAAATATCTTTCTGGTTGTATTTAACTAAGCTCGTTTTTTAAATTGTATTTCGATCATTTTTTACACTTTTATTAAAATATTTGTTAATTTCCATAAACACGGATACTATGCAGACCTCTTAATATTTGAATTTTTAAGTTGCTTTGCTATACACTTAGCTGAAAGGGATTTCTCTGAGATCCGTGCGGGCATGTGCGTCTGTGTTAATAATAAATTAAAAACACAACTAATAATTGACATGAAACGAGTAATCAACGCAAAAGGAATAATTTGCTCGGCTTTTTCTTCATTTTTAAATACACTTTCATTCAAAAATATTCCAATTCCTAAAATTACCAATTTAATTCTCCAAACAAACGGAAAACATCACATCCAATTTACATCAAGCTCTTTGACACAAAACATTACCGGAAATGGCTTACCGATCATTGTCCTATATTAAGGTTTCCAAGTCCTAAACTTTAATTAAAGGCGAGCACGCAAGGTGACGTATGATGACCCGATCCTTCCAAACTTGTCGTTAAGGGGTAATGTGGATGACCAAATTTGATGAAATGGGCAAATCGCACTCGATAACATTACAAAGGACCGACAGTTGAATTTGAAGCAAGTAATTAATTAAACGATTTAACCTCACTGACTTTTTAATAACAAAGGGTATGTAATGAGAAGATGCTCGACATTAACAGTTCAAACGTATGTCAGTCATATATGGTCTTAGCTAACTTAATTAAAGAAGCTTTGATTTAATTGTTTTTCTAGTTTTTCGAGAATCAATAATAAGAGTTTTGATTTAATTGTTTTGCTAGTTTCTGGAGAATCAATTATAAAAGCTTTGATTTAATTATTTTGTTAGTTTCTCGACAATCAATTATAAAAGCTTTGATTTAATTGTTTTGCTAGTCTCTTGAGAATCAATTATAAAAGCTTTGATTTCATTGTTTTGCTAGTTTCTCGAGAATCAATTATAAATGCTTTGATTTAATTGTTTTGCTAGTTTCTCGAGAATCAGTTATAAAAGCTTTGATTTAATTATTTTGCTTATTTCTTGACAAACAATTATAAAAGCTTTGATTAATTGTTTTGTTAGTCTCTCAAGAATCAATTATAAAAGCTTTGATTTAATTGTTTTGCTAGTTTCCCGAGAATCAGTTATAAAAGCTTTGATTTAATTGTTTTACTAGTCTCTCGAGAATAAATTATAAAAGCTTTAATTTAATTGTTTTGCTAGTCTCTCGAGAATCTGCTAATCGTAGCTAAAATATGAGAAATTGCATGACGTTGAATTTCTGCTTCCACAGTATTATAATGTAATGAGATATGGGTAATTAAAGATTGCAAAAAAAACGTCAAGGAATAAATTATTGTTATAGTGAAATTTGTATTAAAATAAACCAACATATTTTTATCGCCATGCAGGTAGTTATATTGACGGATATTTATATTCGAAAGCATATATTTTTTTTTAATCTTAAAATAATAGCGACTTTGCTATCGCCATTCTTCGTTTTTCTTCCAATAAAAAATACAACAAACCATTTTTTCATCGTCAGATCTATATAAAAATAAAATGTAAATTTGGATCAAATTGCTTTTTGGGTATTTTTTCTCGGAATAAAGTAGCTACTTTTAAATAAAGAACTATTATAACAAATGCTACCTCGAGGAAATGTAATATATTGAATATATGTGGAGTTAAGTTTGTAGAAATTCATTATTCACAATTAAATGAAGCTACGTGATATAGTATTATTTGTACTTTCTTTAAGTTCTTTACCACGACCTAGGTTTCGTTGTATTACAACATCTTCAGGTGGGCTATTAGCGAAACTTTACTAATAGCCCACCTGAAGATGTTGTAATACAACGAAACCTTGGTAGTGGTAAAGAACTTAAAGAAAGTAGAAATAATACTACATCACGTAGTTTCATTTAATTGTGTATAATATATTATTGAGAAAAACATGGGTTCATCTAAATAAATGGAATTTTTGGGTACTAGAGCTATTGATCTGCTGAGCATAATCATTCTCGAGTGAGTATTGCGATTCATTACGACAGTTCAAGTATTGACCAAAAGCTTGAAAAAGTGGCCAAATACAAGTTGGGCTCGCACACGAATACCATCGCACAATGTTAATACTTACTTTTCGGCAAATAGCAACACGTAAAAGTCTATAAAATAACTGGCTAATTACATCTACCACACATATCTTTGTGACAAGATACTGGAAAAATATTTTAAATTATTTGACAGTTAATGCGGAAATCTGTCACTTATGCCCCCGCGCCGATACAAATCTCATACCGGGCAGCGATCGTCGCTTAGCAACTGCCACGCCGCCTAAATGTTATTATCTTATAATTTACTATGGAGTATGCACTAAATTAGACCAATTTTTATGTGTATGACGCAGTAACAAAATGTCAAAAAATTACATTCCATTAAAAATCCTTTTATGAATTGCGATCTGACTGACCGACTTTTTTATTTTGTCTTCGTAGATGCCATAGCAACACGTATTTTGTGAAATTTGCACCTACAACGATCCAAAAGATACAAACTTGTGACACACAGACAGACGAACGGACCTTAAACATACATGAAAATTAAATAGCGTTGTTTTAAAGTTCGATACATCAGATTTACTTTTTAATATTACTTGATTTCCAGTTAGATTACCGTCTTGTAATTTAAGAAATACGGCTTACTTGGCGGAATATAGAATTATTTAAAAAAAAATTTTATACATGAAAAAAAATCAACGAGGGTGTATATGATCTTAAAATTAAATAAGAAAAATATAATTATTTCACTTTGGATTGTGAGGTCTTACTCTATCCTGCAGAAGTAGAGTTGGTAGAATTTAATTATATAACATTTATTTAAAAGTTTTCATAAAAAAATATTTAAAATAAATTAAAAACCACCCATTTACCTTATAACCTAGACAGAATTTGAACTTAAGCCCTGGGAATCATATGAGACCAGACATAATCTGTAGATTACATAAATATAAACAAGTATAAACTAGTGACGCACTTATTGTAATTTGATTGTATACTTAATATCAGGTTTATAAGTAAATATCTTCCCTTTATTTACTTCGTTTTGCGTCAAGTTCTCATCATTGTGATACAGATAAACACTAATTATAAATAATGTATATTGTCATTTTCAATTATAGCGACCACTAATACGACTAGCGTAAGATAAATTATGTGTATCTGTTGTTAGTCGTCCAATGTCCGGAGTTGCCCGATAATATAAAAACAGTAACATTAATTTTAATTTTATATTAGATATGATCATAACTTACCGTATCCAAATATTACATATATTTATGAATTGTTTACGGTCATAGGAGGGCGTACTTTCGGAAGCAGCTTCCAACAGAGTTGGCGTTTCTGAAAGAGTCAACCAAAGAAACTAAGGAGTTCCAAGCTTGCTAATACGATACATGAACTGAAGGTGATTATTGAATTGCCAAGGTACAAATTCAGAAGGTTGCAGAACCCTTATACAGTAGGGTAACTATAAAAAAAACAATGTTCAGACTTATTTTATCAAAAGACTTACACTCGATTCGATCATCAATTAAGAAAATATTTTAGGAAAAAACCACAGTGGTGTGTGATTAAAAAATTAAAGAGATTTACATAAATTTGTATTATAAATCCCCAAAAGATACAGAAATTTGACCACCACTTTACAATAACAATCAGATAGACGTGTATTTTGTTGGGGTTATAATTTTCCAGTTAAAATAAGAATGAACGATTTTATATTTATCACGATTCATTCGAATAAACGCTTCATATATGCTTTAAGCAACAGTTTTGGAATCAATGAGATGATAATAAGTTAGTAAGTTGGCTATTTGATGAAAATATTATCGGTTAACGACTGGGGCAGATGATAATTTAGGTATGTTTAAAGTAGTTTTAGAAAGTATCAGTAAAATTTTAAATGCAGTATTAATAGTACGAAGTAATTAGAGCAAAAATTAGGGCAAAAATTTGTGACCAGGGACCAAAAAATCAAGGTTTGGCAAAAATGTCAAATATTGAGTTAAATGTTCAATAATGTTAGGATTTTCTTTTCCACCGAGCAATAGCACAAATTTGACATGTTTAAGAAATTATGTAATGACACGTGAGTCGACGACCAAGTGTGAGACACAGTTTTAAAAATTCAAGTGCCGCCAAATGGTTTTTTTTTAATTTCTTTCGGAACGTCCACTTATTTTACCACAAAATTAACGTTAATTTCGCCAAATTAATAATGTATTATTATTATAGATAATGAGTACAAAAAGTATTGCAATAGCATGAGTTTAGCAATTGCTTAAAGTTTCAATAAGTAGTATGCTAAAATTTTTATACTTTAATTTGTAAATATACAATCCTAAAAGTTTTAGAGACTACATTTAATCAATTTCAATACAAAATATTGTGTACCAAAAATTTTGAATTTGTTAAAATAATAACCCATTTTCTTCTTTTCTTTTCTTTTCTTATGCAAAATTTTTATGAACGCTGGTGGGAACAAGTTTAATTAATAAAATATATACTATAATAATTGTAAGAATACCAATTTGAATTGAAAGCTTTACCAGAATTTTAAAATAAATTTCTTCCATTGAGGCACACTAAGAAATATACACCACAGAATAAGCAATAATATTCATACATACGTATTGTTTTGTGTATGTATTGTTTTTTATTTTTAGCTTTCCAGTGGACGTCTTCCATAAACCAATAAGCACCCAGGGCTGCAAGCTTCCCAAGATTATAATCTACCTGAACAGCATTAAAGTCAGACAAACCTTGAAAAATGGCTTTTGAAGTCATTTGAGAATCCAAATATATTTTTGAAATAAATACCTTTTAGAATACTGTAATTATAAAATATCAGAAATACGTTTCACAAAATTTTATTTATTTTAAAATTCTAATAACAATTTATGAAAATGAAAATATTTTTTTGATATTTTAAAAAACTTTCAAATATAATAATACATTTGCAAGCAAAGTTGAGTCATGATGCCATCTCTGGGTGATACCCTAGATAGCCTCATCTACTTTAGCGGTGGTAATAAACGAAGCGTCATCTGAAGAATTGGCTTTTTGTTATTTATACAAAAATACTACCACTTTTTTGTATGGGTTAGTATGCGGCCTGTCAATTCTCTACTCTATATTTTGTGATCAACACGATACCGAGAGAGAAAGTGAGAATGAGAGAGAGACAGAGAGAGAGTCACATGAAAGATGAGATAGCGCTGCGACAGAGATGTATGAGATAGCCCTTGCTCGGAAAGCCCCGCGAATCGCACCTCATAGTCAACAAAACGGTCCCCACTGCTGATGTGTTTCTTAGTTTACCTTGCCGTCGACCGTCGTGAGATGAAAAGAAGGAGCTCATCGGGTACTATGTTGCAGCGCCCAAGCTACAGAGTGTCCACATCGCCCCCGAAGGTGCTGCGCAGGGCGATGCTGTGCGATCAGAGAAGTCGCGATATGCGGACTGCAGCCATTGTTTGCTGCGTACTGGCTATTGTTTGGCATTGTCTTAGCTATTATTTGTAATTATTTGAAGTCGTTTTCCGCGCTAACAATTTGTCGCCGTTTGGTAGATAGCAGTAATTTCAGTTACACGGTCTATATCTAGATACCACTCTATACAGTTACAGGAATTGTATAATTTGTCATTTAAATATAACATCCAAGTAGTTTTTTTGGTACCATGCAGATTAAGACGCTCTGTGAATTAAAAAAAATTGTATAAGTCGGTGTCCTAGGATCGAATGCAACTCATTGTAACCATATTAGAATTGAAAGAATGTTTTGTTAATGGTTACTAATTTACCCTAACCTATTAGATTCTCGTTTGACATTTTTACTTACCATTCGTAACTTGGACAATGAATTTTTTGAAAATAATAAAATAAATCACCTTATTCCCTTCCATTGCACAGCCAGCCATGTAACTTTTATTAATATTTCTCTTCTTAACATTTAATCATATGTGTACAGTATGAAGGCATATAATAAATAAACAAGAAGGAATACAAACAGTGGTTCTATAAATTTAAAACCGTATGACTTGAACATATTTTTAATCACAAGAAATATAAAATATATAAACTTTAACGTTAGCCAATGGTTATACGTTTACTTAGGAAAAAATAATTTTGGGGAAGCAGTACAGGACGTGACATTTGTAACTATAAACTGACCCATACTTTCGGTATTATTTTGTGGTGCAATTATATGAAAAAAACGACAAAATATTATAAATGTTTTTCAGTTAGATATGGCCGTGATTGATCAGTCAATATTTAAGTAGATAAAATCTGAAACCACAGCACATGCTTCATAATTTTCGTTTTAGTTTTTTGCAATTATAACTTATTTTCTTTGTCGTATATTTTAACCAAAAATTATGTCCAATACAAATACAATATTTATTCACCTTTACTTCCATTACCTAAAACGACAATAATGTATTTAAGGTAGGATTTTCCTTTGCAGCTCTATCAATTCCCTTTAAAACTACACAATTTGGAAACAACACCTTAGATAATACGCACATTGGCAGCTACTTTTGTGCTTTATGAGGTATTCTCTGAATTCTCCTATTGGATTTTGGTCTTTAAACCGTGCCAATTATTATATTATGCATTGAGTTTAGAAATACATAAAATATTACATGATAAAAGAATATAATATTATTTTAACAAAAAAGTTCACAAATTCCAAATCATTTCAGATCATTAAACAAGTTTCAGATCATTAAAGATGACCCTTAAATCCGAATTCCTGAAACGAAAATAAGGCATTCCATGCACAGCTGACCTTTGCAGCTCTCTCATTTCCCATGAAAACTCTGCTATTTGGAAAAAAACACCTTAGATAATGCACACATTGCAAACTACGTCTGTGCTTACTGAGAAATTCCGTCAATTATTAAATTATGTATTGACCGACAGCCAAAACAAGGGTTTAGAAATTCAGAAAATGTCATATAATAAAAATTATAATTAGAAAAAAATGTTTAACACTAATAGCTTACAACTAAAAGGGAAATAAACACAGAAATACCAAATTCTAATTCATTTGAGATGATCCTTCCCTTCCATGCTTTTAAACGATAATAATGCATTCTACTCACAGTTTGCCTTTGCAGCTCTCTTAATTCCTTTCAAAACTCCACAATTTGAAAAAAAAACCTCATAACCAATATGCCTGAACCAGCTGACGGAGCTATAGCCGGGTCTCGGGATTGATTTCTTCCTCGATAGTTATGGTCGATGGCGCTTCTTCGTAATTGGATACGATATTGGCTGTGTACCGCCGGCGACGTAGGGATAAAAGATTCATTTTTCTTCTTTCCAATTTAATTTTCTTTCGTAAAAGAGTTTCTGTTTATGGATGTCATTTCATAATGTGTTTGGTGTTAATGATATATTATGAAGAAGTGGCCATAGGTAGCTTCTCCATTTGTAATTAAAATAATTTTTTAAAAGGTCATAACGTACGTTAAACACAAATGACATACTTCTCGTTTGAGAAACTACATAAAATAATACAAAAGTTATATGAAAACCTAAAAGAGCAACAAAGATCCATCCATACATCCATCCATACGCATGCAATCTTTACCCACTGTTTCAATGAATGTTCTTTGCATATTAATACCCACTTTCATTACAAATACGAAATCACAAAACAAGTAATGTATCGCCAGCAAATTTACTACGCTTATACGAGTACTTCATGTGGCTGAGTAACTTATAGGACTTTACTGTGGCTGCATTTTCGTACGCCTGGTATTCGTTTATTAATATCACGAAGATGTAGTTGGCCCTTTATTACAGGGTCACGCATTAACCGTCCCAGAATTATGACACAAAAATTCAAAGCTACATATTGTCAAAACTAAATTACAAATAAATGGATTGAAAACAGAAAAATATCAACCTTTTCGTATTGGAGTATAGATGGTACCTATTGTCATTAGGTCTAATTGAAAAGCATATCCGGTAGTGATAATATATAGTGAGATTTTACTCTTAAACAGTTCTAATTAAAAGTCCAGCAACAGCATATGTCTACCTTTTATGTGGAAGCCATTATAACCAAAATAGTCGGGCTAATTACTATTAATTTGAATTCTTTTTTACAATGCACATTTTATAATATTAAATTAATTCTTATCAAAATAAATACGTTTATTGCTTTTGGTATTTGAAGTGAAGTTTGTTTTTCTCGCTAAATAATAGGGACAAATAGTTTAAAAGGTATCATGATATGAATGACTTGAGCGGAGCCCTATAAAAACATGCCGGTGATACGCTGCCATGAGGAGCGCGGGTGGCGCGTGGAGCCGAGGTGGAGGGACGGTAAAGATAACGTCACGCGCCATCGCCGAGTGCACGACCTGAACGCGGGGAGATGCATGAGGGCAGACGTCCCAGAGATGAAAATAAAATGCTTTTTTGATACTACGATTAATTTGAAAATTTAAAAAAAAAGTATTTCATAGTTTAAAGTTTTACATCTGTCGATAGTCCCATGACTGCCTATGTTTTTTTTATTTATTTCAATAGTGTCGTTCACTAGTCATCTAACCTTTATGGTAATTCTGGTCAATACAAAGTTGGCATAATGGGAAGTTCTGTAGCACAAGTAAAGGAAAAATCTAAAAATCGGTGATTTCTAATTCACCGAGGAATTAAACATTTTCATAATTAATTTCTTTTATTTCTGTCAAAACATAGCAATATACTTAAGTAAAAATAATGTTTTCAAATTATTTCATTAGTCATACTATGTACACTTACATGTTTTTAAGTAACTAAATTTGCAAGCAACCCTCGTAGTGAGAGTTCTATTCGTGCATAACAAGCTTTACTTTTCCATTCAGAAAGATATTGGCAGGATAGTAGAGAAAGACGACTGACGAGTTAATGGCGATGCTATAGATAAATTATTTGACACTGAGCTATCAAATAATCTTGGACGTTATGCTTTTCTTTTGTAACTCAGATGTCCCATGATTTTTAACATAATTAATTTAGTACTAAATTTAAATGTTACTCATATTTGTTGCATAATTGATTTAGCATTAAATTGTGACGAAATCACGTTTAATTAGAGATTACCACTTTGCCTCATTTTGATGAAAGTTGCGTTTGGTGAAATCTCAAATAATCATAGTACTTAGATGTGTACGTTGGGAAGAAACCGAAAACCTTTATGAAGTCTTTATATTGCGAGATATGGGAACTTTTCAAAGAATTACTTTTTTTACCAGACAGTTTTTTGAAAAGTTTAAATTTTTATATCATTTTCCCATGTTTGATTTCATTTTATACTGAAGGGCTTCATTTTTGATCAAGGGGTATTAAGAGTTTCATATTCTTTGCAAGTCAGTATTGAACTTTGCTCCATTATTCGTCATTTCCTTTTATAAATTATTATTATAGTAATGTTAATGTTTCATTTGAATAAATAAGTTTCGGAATATTATCTTAACTTAATTCTGTGTTTTTCATCTTGATATTTCGCTTGTTTTATATTTTCCTTGGGATAATTCTTTGCACTTCATCTCTCATATATTTTTCCTAAACAGTTTCGTAATTGAATAATTGTTTATTTTGTTTTAATAAATCGATGATATTGTTTATAACTTTTTAGATTTTGCTCTTTTTTGTTTCTTAAAAAACCTACTTTATATTTTGATAGTAAGTGGACAGTAAGACTGTGGACATAAACTAGTATCAAATATTTTTTATGTCCACAGTAGTGACTGTGGACATAAACTAGTATCAAAATATAAAATACCTGTTTTATATTTTGATACTAGTTTATGTCCACAGTAATTCCATATCCACTAACTATTTTATATAAATATGCCACGTACGAAATAACGTATTATTTAACGTTAAAACGTTGGGCTATAAATATTTTAAAATATCTAATAATAATATGCAGGAAAAATTTTATAATAATTTTATAGATTTCTGGTTATAATAGATTTATAGAAAATAAATGTCATTTTACGATTTCTGCCCAAATCTGTAATACATATTGCATAGGGATGGTAATGTAAAAAATATTAAGTTAAAGCTATATAAAAAACCAAGCATTAAAGTATAAAAAAAATGAAACTGTTATAAGAACCAGGATAATTGCCAATAAAGTTTCCATAAACTTCTTATCAGATTTTAATTTTAACAATTCTGTTTCTTTTATGATTCTTAAACGAGTAATTTTAAAAATATCCAATCCGTGTATTTTTCAGAACATCTTTAAAAATATGGACAAGTACGCACACATGCACGCACAACTGCACCCATATACACTTTAACATAAAAAAGTCTATAGAGATATTTAGAGATTAAAGATTTCAAATGGAATTTAGATTATTTCTTAATATTACTATCACTTAGTAAACAGATTCCTACCAAGTTAACAGCGACATTTGTTTCTTCTACAAGCAACAGACATAAATAATAAATGTGCAAAGTTTGTGAAAGTTTTAAGCTAAAAGCTGAAAGTATCTAGAGATTTGTATAGTGGAAAAGCACATACCTTAAAGTTTACACAGATGCGAAAATAATGAAATTACGAAGATAAGAGATTTCCTAAATTTCGGGTGCAAAACCTAAAAAATGACACAATGTCACGTGACATGTCACGTGTGTGATATTACTTATTTTCTAGAATTCAAACCAATATATATAGTTCCAAAGTTTAATTTTTCATACCACGTTTTACGTTGAGATTAGCCGACTTCACCTCTGGAAAAATATAAGTTTGTGGGCTCTAAAAAAAGTCTTTATAGGCAATAACGGCTTTCATCTATTTAACTTTTATTACAGAGAAATGCTATTAATCTATCTAACTTTCTCCGTTTGAAGTAATATAATAATCAATCTATCCAAACGTTAAAATGATAACTCGTTTATAAGTAATAGCAGGAAATTTGGGAATTTTATCCATCTATCTATTAAGAATTCAACTGCCTAGACACAAAATTAATATCATTATGAACCGGTGTTTTTTATTGAACTTAGGAAACTTCTCTATTTCGGATCAAGAATATCAGTAACTTTCGCGCTGGGGAAGAAGACTGGCAAAGGCATATATAATATAATTTAATACCAATTAAATAAAATAAAAAATTTAAATCATTGTATTAACTAACCATAATACGTACCTGAAATACAATTGTAATAGATCAATTTGTGACCAATTCGAAGCATTACCTTGCTTCATAATTTTAAAGGAAGATTTGCTTTAACAATAGTACAAAGAATAAACAAACATAAAAAATACTATTTTACAATTAAATGAAACTACGTGATGTAGCATTATTTCTACTTTCTTTAAGTTCTTTACCACGACCTAGGTTTCGTTGTACTACGACATCTTCAGGTAGGCTATTAGCAAAGATTTCAGATCAATCTTTGCTAAAAGCCCACCTGAAGATGTTGTAATACAACGAATTCGATGAAGATGTTGTAATACAACGGTCGTGGTAAAGAACTTAAAGAAAGTAGAAATAATACTACATCACGTAGTTTCATTTAATTGTGAATAATGAATTTCTACAAAATTAACGCCAAATATATTCAATACTGTTTTTATTATTGTTGTCTAACTGAAACTATATAACCGAAACCAAGTGGAACGTTCTTTGAAACTTATATATAACCGCATGTAATAAAAAATGACATGAAATTTAATGATCGTATAATACATTTTTACAGAGAAGGCAATATCAAGTTGTCCTTAAATAAGCTAATAAGCCTGTAACTTCCATATTAGTGATTTTCTTTCCTCTATTTTTTCTATTTTGTATGTATTTCCATTTAAGTGCATTAAAGAAATATTTCTAAATTCTGTTTTTATCTGCATCTCTCTGTCTTCATCATATTCCAGAATAACTATATTTACACGTATATTTATGTTTAATGCATGCAATTACCAAAATGCATAAAAAGACTTACTATAAATTGAAAAAAAGTGTTGCTAAAGATATAAGTGGTACTTTTAGAAATTAAATTATTTAACTCGGTATTTATATTTATTGAATAACAATTTTATTTTTAAGCCTTCCACCCCCAGTTATCTTTAAAAAAATATAACAATCAACGAATAGAAACATCACGTTACTAGGGTGGAACAATTATAAAAAATTCCCTAGTTTAAATTTCTTTGCGATTGATAGATGTGTTTCTTGAAAACCATAGAATTGTATGTATTGGAGAATAATTATACAACGGTGATGCGTTGTATAATTATTGTGATATTTGAACTAATTATTCACCTTATTTGTAAATTAAAAATAAAGCAATTTAATGTTAAATTTAGATTAATATATCATCTAAATTTATCATTACCTCACATGCCGATAGTCTAGGAAATATTTTTATCTGCATGGACTCTAAGAAAATACCGTAGACTCAAAATTTATAGCCATTTTACGCCATAATTTTTGTTTTCATCTTAAGAGAAAGAAAATCTCTGCGGAAAGCTTTTTCGATTGTTATATTACCTACTTTTCTATAATTTGTTGTAAACAAAATGTTTTACTTTCGGTATTTTTATCTCACATTTATTACCTAACGAAACAAAGTCGTGTGTTAGATAGAAATCAAATATCCTGCGAAATTCGTAAAAGTGTAGCTTATATATAACTTCATTTAAATTAATTTCTTTTCATATGACAATAGAAGGTATGACTGGAGTAATTTAATCTCTACGGAGATGCACAGTGTTTATGGCGCCATTAAACTACAAGTGCAAGTGCTTTTCTTAATACGACTGCATTAAAAAGCGTTCAAAGTTTTCAGTGAAACTCACCGTTAAAGCTGTAATATTATGGAAAAAGAAGGAACTATGAAAGTGAACGCCTTATTAATGAATTTTATTCAAATTTATATTTTAGGAATTTTGTTACATATTTTAAACCAATATAAATTGGTAATTATGTAAGAACTAAAAAATATTCCATAAAAGATAATTAGAGTAGCAAAATTTGTTGAAAAAAGGGAATGATTTATTGAAGAGCAAAGGTATGAAATTAAATTTGTCTTTCTTTAATTTTGCGTAATACGGTTATTTATTATATTTTATAACCTTAAACATTATGATCCAATATATGATTTTAAAACAATCCGATTAAAATTTCACAAAATGGTATAGATATTTTATTTTATGAAATTGTCATTTTACGGCTTAGGTGTATTAGTGTTATAACAAAAAATGCGTCAGTCAATTAACTAATTAATTGTCACGTTGATAAATTATAAGCTTCGTAATGTGGTCAACTATCCATATGTGTCTATATATCCATCACACTTTTATTGAGCTGATGTGAATAAAATTGTTTGTTTGATACTTTATTATAAAGTTTTTTAAAAATTTTGTTTCTAATCTCAACATATGGGGTACTACACATACATGGAAAAAGCATTATTATATATCCTCAAAAACATGTTCGACAATTTTCTTCAAAATTGCTGTATTGTCTGTGTCTTATAAGTCGAACAATATGCCATTACTTATTTTCCCACTTAAGAGGTACTTGTACCTATCATACAAATATTAAGCGAATTGTGCGCGTGCCTACAACAAGAGCGGAATGCGGCGCAGTGTGTGCGTAGGTACTATAATCAATGTTTTTAAGCCCAAAAATAAAATGAAATAACTAAATTTATTGCTACGTTATAAAAAACATTTACATATATAGACTTGCATTTTACGAAAAAGTGTGTACCGTGTATCGTTTGTTGTAATTTATGAAATAAGTACTAAATTATTGGGTTAGATTAATTTATATTTTGTTCTTCGAAGGCAGTTCATGTTGAATTTATAAGTTCATTTCTATAAAACTCTAACAATGACTTTTTATTTTTGGTTTCCTCGTAGACTCAGACTATACACAGGATAACGTTTAAATTATATTATGACACATTTGAAAATTATCATGTTCATCTTCGCGCCTAATCTACACTAATAATTTTAAAGAACTGATTCAATACATTTTTTAAATACAAAATGTTATATCAACCCTGTTACCCTTTTTAAAAATATGCTACCACCTCTCAATTTTTGAAACCCCTGAAGTTAATCTAATAAAAAAGACGGCTTGACTAGATATTAATTTAAAGATAAAACAACTATATCAATATTTCTAAATCTAATCATTTTTGAGAAATCGGTGATATGTTTCCCCTATGAAAGACGTACTAGCCATTATATTAGTGTGTAAGGTGAAAAATAATATTATTTGAAAATAGTGTAATGGAAACCTTGTGCGCCTTACGTAAATATGTTCAGAGCACTTGTAGTGCCGACTCTACTCTCATTCGAAATGTTTCGTTAAGGAATGTTCAAACAAATTTGTTTATTTAAATCAAGATTTGTTCAGCTGTAATTAGTTCACGTGGCCCTACTAGATCGACGTAATAAAGACTGAATCATTTAAGTGTTTTGTGCGGATACAAGTTATTTTTTGTACATCGAGTGATCTAAAATAATAAAATATTACAAGGCTCCGGTTGCTATGTCATTGCTGAGTTAAGGAGCGGAAAGGAATAAAATTAAAAATAATTTGAAACTTTATTCAAAAATAATTTAAAACTTTAAAATAAAAAATAATTTGAAATTTTCGTTCACAATTTTTTAGTAATTTTTAATATTTTATATTTTACTGAATAGGCTGTGACGATAGATGTATATTGGTGAGTTATATTTGTAAATTTTTTGTTGAATAATTTTGCCAAGTCTAAATTATGATTGACACATCTAGCAGTTTCCAATCGAAATATGAATATGTATATTTCCAGTCATTTGTGAAAATTATTTTCATTCAGAAAATTGATTTTAATTAATGTTCGTGGTATTTTTCATTTTGGTTAATGACGACGTATATACTAAGGTATCACGAAAATTTCTTCGTTAGTTCCGATCTAACTGTAAATATGGTAATTATTTTTTTATAAGTAGCCATTAAGCACCTGATTGAAAATTTAGTAATTTTTTCCGACATAGATCTTGAAATGTCTCTGTCTATATTAGTTTCAACCAATATTTTTAATTATTCTGTTTTCATTTTTTTGAACCCTCAATCTTTGCTATTATAAGTATTTATTTATTTGGGAATCTAACCGTTAGACAAATTGGCATTTGCATTAATTTTGTTCTTCACATTTTGTTTTCTATCTATTTTAATGTGCGCTTTTAAATAAATATAACACAATATGGTACGATATACACGTCAAATATGTAACGGCTATAGAGAAAAATATATTTTTTTGTGGCCTTCGTAATATCCTAAATATACATTATTAAACAACTTAAAATTATGATAATATTATTTATTTATTTTGAATAATGATTTCGTTATCTATACAGAGACAATGTTCTATTGTATCATCATTGAGAAAATTGGAAAAAAAGTAATATTAAAAAGTAAGTCCAAAATTATTTTTCGAGGAAGAACGCACATAATAGAAGTCAAGCGAAGGTTAACCTCACACGAATCGGAAAATGTCAAATTTTGCAGTTTAGACACTTTTTCCTTTAAACTTCAAATTATTTTCAATTTTCATTGTCTAATATTAAATTGTTTTTTTTTATTATCATTGAACCTGCGATGCTACATTCGTTACTTCAAGGAATGTATGAATTTAATTTTCAGAAAACTGTCACTCCAGTTAGATTAGATTGCAGTTACAAGAATATTTTAATTCCTTTTCCTATTGAGTATAATTGGTTTTAAAGGGTACTGAGTAAAAAACAAAAACACTTCCATTTCATGCTATCAGATATATTTAGAATATTTAAGGTTTTCTAGAATTTATATCTATCTTTACACTTTTTTTCATAAAATTGCATTAAGCTGTTAATGAATTAATGAGAAATGGAAACGTAATAGGAATTTGTATAATTAAAATCAGGTTTTGAAATTATTAAATTAACTGAATTTACCTTAATCGGGTCTAACTTTTAATTATTATCAAGAAAACAGGTTTCGCAAATATCTATTAGATCTACGGTAAAGAGACCATAGTATTGATAACATTTTACTTAGCTACACCATCTAGAGTTATATGTGAGAGATTTTATCGATACGCAGATGACATAGATCTAGTTTTTAATGAGATACTAAGTAGGAGTTGGCTTTATTTAATTAGTATTGCAAGCCAATTTACGAATGAAGCGTATAAAATCTCAATAAGTGAGATAAATCTAAAAGTTCTAGAAAAATAAAAATACACTATATGAAAAAGTTTATATATTTTGGATTAATTACGAACTAGTGCTGTGTTGCAAGAAGATTTTGCATTCGATTTTCAAAAGGTTTAAATCTTCTGACAGTATACCCCTAATACAAATAATAGTACACTATAATAGATAAAGATCTATGTATATATATATATATATATATATATATATATATATATATATATATATTCAGCACACGCATACCACACGCACACACACACACATCAAAACCTACACACATATTTTACATAAATATTCGCCAAATTAAAATGGAGTCTATCGAAGTATAAACATACAATGACTTAAGCTAATAAATAGACTTAAAGCGTAGATTTGGTTGCAGCAGTACTTTTTCATTTATTATACGTGATTGTGTGTTAATAAATTATTATTATCACTTTTTTATTTATGAACACGTAGAACTGCGTTCGAGACATAATGATGGATTTCAAGTGCCATCCCATGCTGCTCGTTATATCGGAACAGACGAAGGCCATACGAGATAATATAGGCCTCACTAACTTGGACAATCTGAAAGAAGCCATTCAGCATGTATTGGAGTGGTTTGCTCAGGAAAATCACTTGCCAGATATGGAGTTGGGTAAGTGATTTTTATCAAAAAATGCAATCATTACATTGTAATCATTACAATACACTTATTCCTAGAATCGCAATAAGACCTTACCAACGGACATTCGTGTTGCGTGGAGTAGCCAATGATTTAGCCCCTTGCATTGCTTTGAATGTTTGAATTTTGTTCTATTATTTCAGCTGAGAGTGTGTACAAATACGCCATTAGTGTATGTTGCTTACTTTAATTCCCTGCAATACCTATGAAATTTGTCACATTCCCCCGTCAAGGCAAAATATTTTTAAAACGGGTACAAGTTTTCAAAGTTTTCTCTTCACGTATTAATATGTAGACATAATGTATGTCTATGTATATATATGTATATATATATATATATATATATATATATATATATATATTAGGGTGTCCCTTATTTTTCAAAGTTTTTATTTTGTAACGCATACCTTCTAATTTTTTTCATTTGGCCATAAAACACTCGAAAATAAATATTTATCTTATTTGAAGCACCGCGACCCGTGCCGAGTTGAGCGCGAAACATGTTCATACAAGTAACGCGGATGACCGGCGCGTACTCGCTCTTGTAGTCATTTGTTTCCGAGTTTTCACCGGCGTATCGCTTAATTAACGTGCATAATAATTTATTTTCAAGATGTCAGTGGAACTTAGAAGTAATAAGAAAAATATTTTCTTGGTTGGTGAGATAAATCACCAAATAACGGGTGCAAATTTGCCGTCTAATCGTCAAGTTCTCTCAGTTCTGTTTTTTAATATTCGCGAGATAAAATTGACTGTTAATGAAAATGTAAATCTTGTGATTCGTGAGTGCATCATATTTTGGGAAATAGCCTAACAGAGCTGTACCTAATTGTATGAAAAAACTTGTGGACCTTTACCATGTTTGGAGAGAGCTACAAAAAAACTTAAAAAAAACACAGACGTTTATAAGCACCGCGAGGAGAAGTTCCAAAAATGTTTAGATAATTTATTAGATATCGCGCATGCCGATGCTCTACAAAGAATCAAAATAGAGGAAGACAAAATATTTTTACAAAAACAAAGAGAGCCAGGGCTTTCGGGTTGCTTAGCGGGTGTTGACAAAAAGTTAGTTGAGAAAGAAGAAAGAGTAAGATAGAGAAAACTAGGAGAAGGGGGAAAAAGACTAAAGCATTTGACTGATATGAATTTATTGACTTCAGACACCTCTATCCCACCTCAAGGCCATCACGAACAGTCTACCAGTTCTGACGAAAGTTGGGAAGAAAATTTACCTTCCACCTCGCAATCGCAATCCGTGACTTCGCTATCTGCTACAAAAAGAGGTGTACGTGTTTTATTACCCTTAAACTAGTTGCAACTTTAGATAGATGTCAACTAAGTGTAAGGGATTCTGTTTACATACTTCAGGCTGTTGTAGAAGCACTTGGTCTCAATTGTGAAGACGTTCCTATCAACAAGTCTTCTATTCAACGAATTCGGACCCAAATGAGAAAAGAGAGAGCAGAACCGATAAAAACTGATTTTCAGAACAACGCGCCTGAAATTGTAACTATTCATTGGGATGGAAAGCTATTGCCCAGTTTAAATGTGACAGGTTCAAAAGAACAACGCCTGCCAATTCTCATTTCATTCGGAGAAAAAGACCAACTTCTAGAAGTGCCAAAACTCGATAGTTCGACTGGCAAAGATCGAGCTGAAGCTGTTTTAAATGCCCTTTCTGATTGGGATCTCAATGACAAGGTACAGATTATGTGCTGCGACACAACGGCTTCTAATACAAGCCGCTTAAATGGGGCTTGTGTGCTCTTGGAGCAAAAATTAGAAAGGGAATTGTTACTTTTTGCTTGCCGCGACCATATGTATGAACTAGTACTGAAATGTGTGTTTGAATCAAAGATCCATCAAGTTACTAGCAGTCCCGATATCACGTTATTTAAAAAATTTAGAGACAATTGGAAGAACGTTAATGCAACTGCTACCGAAACATGTACTGATTTTGTAAAGAAATATTTTTGTGAAACGATGATTAACGAACTTATTAATTATTATAAAAAAGAACTACTGAAATCTATTATACGTGACGATTATCAGGAGTTGATTGAACTGTGTATAGTGTTTTTGGGGGGAGATAATGAAAATAAATTTAAAATCAGGCGCCATGTATCAGGCAAGATGGATGGCAAGAGCTATTTACTCTTTAAAGATATGCTTGCTGCAATCACAGTTTAAAATGAGTGCTAAGGACAAACGAACACTGCAAGATGTTTGCATATGTTGTTTATTTTCATTATTTGATGATGAAGTTAATACACAAACCAAAGCTCGTATCGAATTTACAAAGGGAAAGTTTGTTTGATTTTGGGAAGAGAAATCTGCTTCTTTGTACGGTGAGTTGAATAAGTGTTTTTTTTTTCATTTTATCATTAGAAAATGTGATAATTTTGTTAATAAATTTCTTTTATTGTTTCAGAAAAACGTTTGAGTGATTTCGTGACCATCAAGAGCACAAATTTATCGCCTTTCAAAATTGATAACGCTTTTCTCCAAGAAGACGTCTCTTCATGGGAACAAATCCCTTTCTTTCAGGAAGCTAAAAAAAAAGTTATGCACTTGAAGGCAGTCAATGATACAGCAGAGAGAGGCGTAAAGCTCATGCAAGATTTTCATGGATTAATAACTGCTGCAGAAGAACAAAAACAGTTCTTGTTACGTTGTGTACAAGAACACAGAAAGTTGTACCCAGATTGCAAGAAAGATACTTTAAAAAAAAAGTATCCCGAATCCTGAATTATATATCTTTTTCAATTTTATAAATAAATACATAACCGAAATTAATCTTCCACTGTTTTCTGTTATAAAATATATATTTTGATCATAATATAGCTTACATGCAACTAAGTCTTCTAAAACCGTTGTTTAGAAAAAAAAATGATGCCTTGTCGGCACGGGTTGCCATTGTCATATGACGATGAAATTTTGCACGAAAGTAGCCTTTAGTACTATAAAAAGAATTAGAGGGTATGCGTTACAATATTTAAAAGAAAAAAAAATCGGTGATATAAGGGACACCCTAATATATATATATATATATATATATATATATATATATATATATATATATATATATATATATATATATATATATATATATATATATATATACATATATACAAATTTTAGATTTCTTCATTCCTTCTTCATATATACTTGAATTATACCAAATGCCACATTTTTCCCAGCGCGCTTTATGCTTAAAATAAAATTTTATCTTCGCATATTAATATATGGATTAGATTTCCTACGTCGTATGCAAATTTCTTTAACACACAACCGCAACAAAGTAAATAAAATCAGCATTAAGATATTAGTTTTATTGGCATCTCATATATGCATGGCACCTGAAAGTGGTGGAGGTTAACGTGAACTTAATTGCAAGAAAAAGCTTTGTTAGTACATCCAATATGTGTTTATTTTTCATGTTTTCGTATGACTTCTTTACTGAATTCAGCTAATGCCATTATTTAAATTTTTCGTAATAATGACATATTTTACTTTGATAACAATTATAATCGCCGATTCTGACATTATGGTTTTAAACAAAAATTATTTTTAGTATTTTCACGCCGCTACCCAAGTTGGCTTCAGATAATACGCGAATCACAGTCCATCAAATTCGAGACAAGAATCCCGATAGGTTTATTCTTACGGATTTAGTCAGACTTATCAACATGGTGAGTAAATTTTATGTTAATATAATTCAACATAAAAAGAGTTTGTTATATACAGAATAGGAAGGAGGAATAGGAATCACACAAAAGAAAAACAAGCTAGAAATGCTCTTTAAACTATGCAAGTCGGGATATTTTCAAATACTTGAGCAATTAATGTTCATGGTTCGAAAAATATAATTTGACATTTTGGGGCAAAATAGTAGTTTAAAGTCTCTAAATATGATAATAAATCCTACTGACCAGTTCTCAGGTAGTGTAATTTTCCATCGATGATGTAATGAAATGTAAACATATTTTCAAAAATATTTTTTTTTCTTTTATCAAAATAAAATATTTATAATGTATTAAAAATTTAAAAAACAATTTAAAAATTAATTAGTCATAGAAACGTCAATAGTTTTAAACGATATTTCCGAAAATAATTAGACGAACATAACAATTTTTCTTCAAATGTAATAAACATTTCATGAAATATATTTAGACTTTTTCCGTATTTTATTTCGTTTCAATGAAAGAAAATACGGAAAAAGTCTAAATATATTTCATGATGTGTGTTCGTAGCTCAATAATCAAATTATATCTGTATTTATTAATGAACAAATTTCATAATATCATCTTATTTAAAGCAATACGATTGTATTTAGGATATATTTTGTTCGGTATATATGTATATATATATATGTATATAAATATATATATATATATATATATATATATATATATATATATATATATATAATACAAAAAAACGCATAACCACTTTACTGTAACTGGTGCAAGAAAAGAAGGTTAGATCCAAAGGACATGAACTATTTACCCTAACATTATCACGAATCATTCTGTAGAGTGTTGTGAATTCTCTTAAGTGCCTGGCCGTTAAAGTTGATGAATTTTCATGGTAAATTAAAGCGAGGCTATATATTTTCATCTTCTATAAGGTAGGGCATTACTCCATAGTATATTATTTTTTCTGTATTCACTAACTTGTGCATACAAATTATTTGCCATGTAGCAATGCACGAAGTCATTTATTCTGGATAATCTACCATAGCGAGGGTTTTCTTCATTATTAAATTTTGAGGAATACCTGTAGAGAAGTTTTCTCCAAACCATTCGCATATTCTATATACACGAATAATTTTGATCCTCCTCAAATTTATGTATTTATTGAAATCCAGAGCTAATACATCTAGCTTCATTAACTTTCGTGATATGAACTTTCATTAACAGATCATCAAAATACACCGACTACTTTCGATGTAACCAGTACCTTGTTTAGTTTGCTAATATATTAGTGTAGCGTATACATGTACATAATAAGAAAAGTAAAAATATTCTGAAGTTTGAAAAGCTGGAAATTAAAAACAAAATTTCGTTTGCTGTTACTGTACAAGAGTTTGTGTTGAGGTGGATTGATAATTTTGTTCTAATTTGTTTTAAATTAATTGAAACTGCGACTATAAAATGTCTTATTCAGAATTTACTCCGACAAGTGTAGTTTGATTTCAATTGCTTAAAAATTCGATTCGATTACGCATATATTTTTTTTTAAAATATGATGTATTTACATTATAAAATTAGTCAAAATTTTCACTCAATTCATCTTTTATCTTCATGCCCAATTAGTCACATTATTATTACATTGTATTTTCACAATTTGTCTCTTTATCTAACTTCTCTCAATTCTTCATTATATTAATCCACTCGATTTATTAATTATTAAATCTGTTGTAACATTGATGGTTTAGCCAACAGTCTATTACAGGTATAACAGTCTCATAAAATTATATTTAGGGTAAAGTGATTTTGGGTTTGCTCACAAAATAAACATCACATTGCCCTTTAACATTGTTTTCAGAAAAATAGAGGATCCTTCAGGACTACGAGTGTCACTATCAAATTGGTCTCTTAGCATTCGATTCTCATATACATAAAATGTATATAATCAACTCACTGGCCGTTAATTAGACATTTGGTGTATCTTTTGTGACTATTTTAATACCCGTTATAAGGTGAACGGTTACACACTTACAATAATAATAATATAGTTTATTTGTGGATATAAAATACACAGGTAAAGTAATAGACATGTACAGAAATTTTCGTAGGGCTAATGACAAAATTAAAGTTAAAAATTAAGTTACACGCCTTAACCTAAAATTTTTTCAATATTTTATCCACGAAAAGGTTACTAGCTCGGCTTGTGCAGTTATGCTATAAGCAAAACCGACACAACCGGTTTACAGCTAGCACCTGTTGATATACATACATGAACAAACATATACTCATATATACATATACACACTTACATATACACACACACACATACAGTTTACATGCATACACGCACACATACACAATATATAATAATATTAATAATTGTTTTTAATACAGGTATTATATACAGACATATAACTACATACACATTATTACCCATAGAGGAAACATAGCACAAAGAAAAGAAGATACTAATAAATATAATGTAGATGAAATGATTTCGAAGAGCCGATATTTTCCGTTTATTCCGTTCGCATTTGCTGGGTCAAAAGCCACTTACGGATTGACCTTTTAAAAGTAGTCATGGATCCAGCAGTTTTCAGGGGCAGAGGGAGGTCAATCCAAATTTTAGTTGCGGCAAATTTGAAACTACCCCGATAACCGGTTGTGCGATGTTCCGGGACTAAGAGAAGTCGGTCTCTGGCACGCGTTACGTGGCTATGAGCACTGCCGGACCAGTTTAATATATTGTATATATATTTCGGCTCTTTTGCTGTGAAAAGTCTACGCAAAAAACAGAGAGTGTGATAAATGCGACGATTGTGCATTCGGAGCATTCCATGCTCATTTAAATACATGGGATCGCCGCTGGATGCCGAAACAATAACGCGCGCATGCATTTTGTATTCTTTAGATTAAATTGGCTGTTTTTGAAAGCAAAAGCGGGCCGTATACGATACATTACGTCTTCATATCTAGGTAAAGTATTTGGCAGCAATTATCTTCTATAAACGAATACAGGACATTTCAAATCAACTCACAACAGAACCATCACAATTATTATCAATAAAATAAAAAACCAAAAAAATCCAACTTTTCCACTATCATAAGATTTATAACTCGCGATTAAAGAAATAAACTAATTTTAAATTTATGTGAGTCGTAAATAGTTTATTGCAATGTTTTGAAATTATCGTAATGTAGTGTGCATATTTATTATAGTCGAATATATTTGAGTGTTAACATTTAGGGATCTTGCAGCAGTATTAAAAATTAAAAAAGGCGAAATTTTATTTTACATTCTATATACATGGTTGACGGAGTATTTTACCGCATCAGCCCATTAGGGAAAAATGAATTTTTTCTCCATTCATCGGCGCTCCATCCTATTATTTCTTTTTGATAGAATTATTATAATTATTTAATTGTGTTATGTATATATATATATATATATATATATATATATATATATATATATATATATATATAGATATATATAAATACACAATAAATTACGTAATAATCAAATTTATGCAACCTCGTACTAAATTTTCTGAAGTAATTAAGTTACAATTAATGACAACATATTGAAAGTTTAAAGAAATTGAGGAAACAAAGTACGCTTATATGACGTACATAAAATATCGAAAAATATTATGTGCTGAAGATACCGGATCTGTTACGACATCTGCCCTCTTACGTTTGCTCGCATTAAGATTGCTTCCTTAAATACCTACCCCCTCCACGTCACTTTGCACTTCACATTTGGTATTGTCCATTTAGCCAGTTTTTTCAGGCGTAAAATTTAATTTCGCAATTTAAAATAAACCTAGCGCCATATATAGATATACATGGGTACCCTATACATTTGTGCAATTACTACGCGTCGAGTCGCTAAGAATTTCTTTGTTGTTATTCTAGTAACATAACGTTAATTAATTTTTCAAAATTTTAAATATGTATATGTTATGATCGATTCCGACGAAATAAAAACTAAACTTTACTTAAAGTAAATGTTTATTTTTTTCTAAATCGAATCGCTAATTTCATGTAATGCATGTCCAAATAAACACACAAACCCGAAAATAGTAAAAAATTTCAAAAACATTTTTATAAATATAGATATATGGTATTAAAATATTTCATTGTTTATTAACAGGTGTTTGAATATCGGCTCTATAATGACTACTCAGCTGGCTTCCGCATTATAACAGACTATGGCAATTTAACATTACCAATTTATCTTAAGTGGACACCGACAATCGTAAAGAGCATGGAGATGTTTATGACGGAACGTAAATGGCTAGTTTTACTCCGAATTAATCAATAGAGGCAATGCTTAAATTCTGTCTGTGTTTAAACATTTCTTCAATTTCCACCAGCGGAATAAACCATAAATTCTATTATTATTATGTTAATATTTTTTAACTTTTTTTATTTATTATTTTTAAAACTGGTACATTTTCTTTATATAATATTATATAGCACGCTGTTTTTATCTGAAAAAAAAACAGTTGAGCGTAGCGAAAGAAAATGATTTATCTACAGATTTGAATTTCATTACTATAAATTAATGTCTCTTTATTATAGTATCCTTTTATTTGTTTCACTATAGTCTTATTATGCTTTAATTATTGTTCCATGTGAGTAAGTGGATTGTAAAATTTTATGATTATTTCAGGTAATATGGTGTGGTATTGATTTAGTTTATCTACTTAAATATTTAAAAATTACGTTGAAAATTATTGTATACGATACAACAAAATAATACATTTTCTTGAATATGTTTGGCGTTAATTTTGTAGAAATCCATTATTCACAATTAATTAATTATTCACAACATCTTCAGGTGGGCTATTATCAAAGATTATACTACAACGAAACCTAGGTCGTGGTAAACAACTTAAAGAAAGTAGAAATAATACTACATCACGTAGTTTCGTTTAACTGTGAATAATAAATTTTATTTCAAGCTATATCATTTTCATAAAACTAATGTTAATCTAAAGTCCTTGTAAACTCATCTTTTGAGAGTCTGATTGAAGATGATATAAATATCAAAAAAGACCAAATTGAAAAAAAAATCTGTTAAATAATTAAATTGAGCTTTGATTATTTGGGAGACATATTTTTTTGGTATTAAAATTTATGATATTTATATGATGGTATATACGGCTTTTTTGTTTTTATGGTATATCTGCATACAATATTATCACAAGTCAGCTGATCACTAAGTGGTATCGTGGCACAAAAATATTATCATTATACATTAGCTAACTCTTATTAATTATTGCTCCGTATAAACAATTTCTTTTTTTCGAAACTTAGCTTTTTGCTTTAGATACATAATCCATTTACTACTTTTGCAGGTGTGTTACGGAGGCAGATTATAAGGCATTCACTCCATTAGCGCTCCTTCATATATGGGCCGTATCATGAGCCTGTTCAAGAGTAGTTTCAAACTGAAATTGTGTAATAGGATAATGATACACGATTCTCCGGAGGACATGCATAAGTTGTTGCCTAAAGAAATATTACCTAAGGACTACGGTGGCTATGAGCCTACAATGAAGGATATTGCTGTAAAGCCTGTGTTATATATATTTATTTCATTGCCAAGCATAGTGAACAATTAAATGAAACTAAGTGATGTAGTATTATTTCTACTTTCTTTAATTTCTTTACCACGACCTAGGTTTCGTTGTATTACAACATCTTCAGGTGGGATATTAGCAAAGATCTTTGCTAATTTTATTAATGTATATATTCATATATATATAAATATAAATATATATATATATATATATATATATATATATATATATATATATATATATATATATATATGAAAATAGATACGAAATATCTGGATAAAAATTTAGGTTCTTGTACTTGAAGGAAATTGGTTCAATATTTTCAAAATGTCAAAGATACGCCCTTATCACTATCGGTATTTCCTTACATTATCTTTTAATTTTGATAGATATAAGTACTTCTTTACAAAATTCCATGTTTGGTTTTGCATTTTAATGCATACACCCAAATCTCCCTTATCAATGTATTAATATTTATTTTTTCTTATTAGGTGTTATGCCATCTAAATGTATCCTGCGAATTAAGTTTCTAATAGAAGATGGCATTGTATCATCTACACACAAAAAATATTTGAATTATATAACAAAATTAATTAGGATTCTATTGGAACTTTATTAGATGGTGCTGTAATATTTAGCCAAAATATTTCTTTATGAAATTTTTCGCAAATAAAAATGTCAATTTAACAGTGGACTTTTCAAAAACTTAAATTCAAAACTTATTCCCTCTCACATTGTTTCGAAATATAATTTATTCTTTAACAATATAAATAAAGCAAGAAATATATAAATATAATTTATTCTTTAACAATTCAAAATTATTAAATTCACTTTAGTAAAAACCGGTTGCCATCGGTAATAACAGTTTCATCGTGCAAGAAACGAGTTAAACGTCACGTACAAGATCAATATAGCATAGACGCTTAACATCCCAAATAGAGAGAAGGTGTAGTATCGATTCAGTCGCTATCATTCTAAAAAAATTATATCATGGGTGAGTCCTATGACCATTCAGGGAGTAAGATTGATAATGATGAACTAATGGTTATATTGTAGATTGATGAATCTTAAATTATAGTTGAGCTAGTAACAAAGGCTGATGGGTGTATTACAGTTATATTGAGTTTTTTTCTTGAAATTAGCAATGGAAAGAAGCTTAAAAATTAACACCTTTTGAGCAGAAGAGGGGATATCAAATACTTGTTTGACAATGTCATATGAATAATAAATATTCGTTACAACAATACGGAAACGGACAGAGTACGTTCCAAGGACAGATGGGGTAAAAGGGAAGATGTTCGTGATGACAGTTTATAGGCTTTATGTTGTCCACTTCTACTACCTGTAAATGAACCTAAGAATTAAGGCAGTATTTAACTGTGAATAGTTGGAAAGGATTAAGAAGGAGCTCATAGTCGATGAATAAGACTGTTTAATATATTTTTCTTTATTGCTCCTGCACAACAACAAGTACTGATTGTTCTCGTGCGACAATGCAAAAATTAGCTGCTATACTAGACAAACCTTATGCCTACAAATTTTAAAGCAAACAAATCTATTTCTGAAAAGAGAAACTATTTAAAAAAAATGATCGATTCCGGTTTAGAATATTTTTTAAAAATATGAGAAAAATCAATTTAATTGAAATTATAAAAGTGATATTCTTTCGCATATCCCTTACTGACTACATGGATTCTTGTGTTTTTGGTTAAAGCAAATGTCTTCTAAAATATTTTTTTATTGTTTTGAATTATTCGAAACAATATTTAAAATGCCAACTTCACACGCAAAGATCTGTGCTGTATTGTTGTGTGAATGAAAGTTCGAAATATCTCCCGTTTCTATATATTATATATCAACATATTATACTTCATTGTAACTTTTTTTTCGCAATGAAGCATATATAAATTGAATATAGGCAAAATATTAAATTGAAAAGAGGAAAATTCAAACTTTCATGTATTCCAGATTAAGGTATCAATAGGAAAAGGCAGAGTGGAAATTGAATGTCACGATATATATGGTACAAATATTTCTTCGATGGACCTTTAGACAACTTTTTAAATCTACTGAACCTGACAAGAAGAAAGATATAAAAATACCCATTCGAGAAGAAAAAAATAGGTGGATGAGCATTTTGTAATCTTCGTCTCAAGATACCCTCGTAGGTCACAGTTATTTTTACAAAAATTAGAAATATTGTTTTAAGGTTTCGACGAAGAACATATCTACAAAACAATAGAATTTTCTATTACTACCTACATGATCCAAATCGGAAATTTAAGGGAAGCCTTCAAAGACCCAAAACTTGAACACCATTGATTTCAAATGTGGTTTTACTGAAGATGGCGGAAATGATCAAGTTCAAAATGTAAAATTACACGAAGAAATTAATGTTATTTATGGAAACAAATTACTTAGAATTTTTTTTCTCGTGAAATTAAGTAAAAACATGAGTATTTGTTTGACTTGTATTTAGGATTACGTTTTGCACTCAGTTTGTTAAAGAAATTAATATTTAAATTTCCCACAAACACGATTTTTGGAAAAAATTTCATTTTAGCATGAAAATTTTATATAAAGATATTTACAATTGAAATATCTTGAAAATAGCTGAAAATCGGACACAAGGTATGGGAGTTACATTATGATTATGATATTGGCTTTTAAGTTCACAAACTTTCCTTAAAAAAATCTATTTGTGTTGCTAATCAGCTCTATAATCGAACGAGTGACACATACAATGGATTACAAGCAACTTCCGTAGTCAATTGAGCGACACAGACAATTGGTTGCGAAGGACTGTTGGTTTGCTTTTCTTCATTTCTGTAACCGACTTTGATTGGCTATTGTGTTGAACTATATTTGTATAAGGTAGTGCAGTTAGTAAGTCGGTCTAATATTATAGAGTCATACATTTTTAATAATCGAAAGGCACATTTAAGAAAAACAAATAGAAAACTATATTTTGGTATTCAATTTGACTATTGTCTCGTAGTGTTTTGTAATTCAAATTCAGCACGAAAAATTATATTATTTTTCTTATTTACTTAAATTAAAATAAATCTTAATTAAAATAAATCTTAATAAACTTTTGTTACAATTATGAAATTAATATTAGATTACTGCAACAATTTAATGCTAAAGATATTATGACTTTGATCGTTAAAATAATTGTTTTATACGGCATAAATTTGATTAGCTTACACCTATTTAACGATATAAATATTTAGTCTAGACCACATAGTACCATTTAATTACAGGTCAATTTATCATCAATTTCTTTTGAAGGTGTTATTTGGTTTTTTATTTACATTTTTTTAAGAATTGTCTGAGGTGTGAAGGTTTTACTTCAAAAGCCTAAATATATCTAAACTACTATAGAATAGTTTATTTTTAAGACTTTCTTTGCCCATATGCTTGAAATGGTTTTAACTATCATTAGTTAATTATAGAACTACATTTAACGGAGCTCGATAGTCTACCAAAACTACAATATAACGGAAGTTATTCAATGTTTGAAGTAGTCGGATATTGTTTGAGGTATTTTAACATAAGAGCTAAAACATCGATATATGTTTAAAAGCATGTATCGATATTTTATATTTTACACTAGTAACAAACTATTATCGGCTGTAAATATTTATCAGTCATTTGGTTCTTATCTGTCGTATTGAGTTTTGTTGACATGAATAATGGAAACTAAATTGTACAGATGTTTTATATTTGAACAAGTTTTTTATAAGTATATAAGTATACTATAATTGGCGACGATTCCAGTTCTTATTTTATGGACAAGCGTCACATTCAATCGAAGGAAGAACTTCGTGTACTTTAGTACTTAATGAAAATATTGTAACATTTGTTAAACATTGGTAAGTTTTGCTAATTTTGTCCAAAAATATTAGTATATATAAATTTGAGATAAGAAATACAAACACTTAAAGAAAGCTTTATTTCGATGAACGATTCTTGTCTAACAAATCACCTGCAATTATAATTATTATACCTAGTTTTGACACTTTTTCGTTAATACATTCTAGAAACAGAAACATTTGCATGTTTTACATTTTCATGTAACTAATTAACATATCAAACGTAGTGTTTTCTTATGATTGAAATAATCAGTGTTTTTCATTGTAACAATATAATTTTTCCAATTCTTCGTATTCTGAACTTAATGCGCCACATTTGTCCGGTATAAAATTTAAATTGAAATATGCTAATAGTTGTATGTCTAGATATAACTTCTATATAATGTTTAATATTGTTTTTATATATATATATATATATATATATATATATATATATATTCCTTAATTCTATTATATATTTACGTTGATGTTAGCTAATGCTCCTTTGTTCATTTTCATATTAATTTGTTCAATCATCTTTAAATATATTTATGTAACAAATGTGTAAATTTAAAATTAACTTCACAAAGTTAAAAACTATTTTTCTTGAAACCTAATTTTAAAAGTGAGTAGCAAAAAAAAGGTACAAAACCTTTATTTATATTATAATTTAAAATAATAAAAAGATTATCACAATTATAGTAAACAATTCTCAAAACATCTCTTAAACAATCCGAAGAAGTTTGGAAATATTATGAATGCTATATTAATAAGACAGCATTCATCACATTTTTTTGCTCGATTCTTTAATACCTAAAAAAATATCGTGTCTAATATACACAGTTAGTTTATAATATATGTTTAGTATTTTCTGTGCTTTTTTTACAAATAATTAAGTTTTATGTTAATATACTTCCATATTTTAGAAGCCAAGCATTTTTAAGGAAGCAAAGGATATATTTTATTATTTAATCGGGCATTATAAAAAAAATATACATTTTTTCGATGTCAATATTACCAGATATATATATAACGAAATTCGCCCTTCACAAGCATTCTTCATTTGTATTATATTCTTTGGCAATTTATGGTAATCACAATCAATTAATATTAGATCAGTCTATAATTATCCGCAACGGGTTGAACAACATTTATTATGAAAAACAACACATCAACATATATTGAATCATATTTAATAAATACTCTGGAATATATTCACCATTTAATTCAGTAAATACTTTCAGATGTTTCCAGAACTTATTCGACAGACATATCTTCACAGGCAAAAATATACTGATCCTTAAAGGATCAACGGAACAAAATTTTCATAGACTACCAGTTTTTTGCCATTGGTTAACGGGGTGGTCCATAGGAGTCTCTGTGGCAGAGTATTGCAAATGAGGCAGCGGGTTATATCCCATATCGGTGATACTCAGAACTATGTGATAGCATAAACTCGAAAGTCGATATGAATAACACATCGTTTTCATTTCACCAATAGGAGTAACCGTTTAAATAGAATTCCTAATTGACGATTCCATGATTTTATTGTAATAAATATCTTTTGCCATGCCTTTTAGTGTTGGACATAGAAAAATTAATATCTTCTGTCGTTTGATATTTGAGAAGGAAAGCCAAGACGGCAGTACTTAGATTTTTCAAAATGTCGTTTATTTATTTTTCCACAGAAAGTCGCTGATTTTTTTTAAAAAATTCAAAGAGAAATGAAATTATCAATTTTCACTTCTCTTTTCATTTTTAAAGGAGTACAAAATTGTGAAATATTTAATGTTTAAATGTTCGGCCTAAATTTGCATTAACAAGTTTCTTCTTTTATGACATCCAAAAGTGTTCAATTTTCAAAAAATCGATGGTCGCATTCTTTATTTCAGTTTATAAGATTTAAAACGAGAAAACCACTCAGAAGAAACAAAGTAAATAAAACATAACCCAGTATTTACATATATAAAAATTTTAATTTAATTATTCATAAAGAAACTACGAAGTCTAAACAAAAATACTTAAGAACTTTATACAAAAATAATAAGTAACGGTTTTACTGTGATATTTGGAGGCTGATAAATCTGTCTGGAGAAAATCGACCAAGTACCAGCAAAACTAATTAGGTACTAAAATGGCAAGGCTGGCTCAACCATTAGGTACTAAAATCGATCTTCAAATTATGAAGGAATTGCAGTTTTAAATCGTAAAAAGTGACCAGAGAAAACTAGCTATTAAAATTAAGTAACTGTTACTTCAAACTTTTCTGAAATTTATTTTTGAGTTGGAGAACATCAATTCAATAAAAGCCGTTGTCATCACCAGTTGCATAAGTCGATGATACTTCGAGCAGATCACTACACAGTTATTTTTTGCATCTTTTTTAGATTTTTTTCATATTATTTGTGATTAGTTAATGTTATTTCTCAAAAAAAATTAATAAAATGTTGACATGACAATGTTAAACAAACATTTTGTTATTAAAATTTATTTTGTTTTTATTCTGGAAAAATTGTATATTGACTACAAAATGTTTTCTTTTGCGTTTTTTATTTTATATATATATATATATATATATATATATATATATATATATATGCTGCATTTATTTGGAATGGATTTAAGAAATTTATTAATACAATCAATAGTTCAATCTGTGTAATCATCAATTACACTTTTGAAATGAAAAAAAAAATAAAAATGAGAAAAAACAATTGTGTTTTTAATACATTTCTGTATACTTTATTTGAGAATTATTGGTAATAAGTAAAGAACAATAGAATAATCCAATGAAACATATCAGTGACAAGTTAAACTTTGTGCTACACTATAATTATTTATGGCTTTGTATATAATTTTTATTTTGTATGCCTGTGAGGTTTATAAAATTGATATTAAGAATATTAAAATAATCATTTATTAACACTAGATTAACCCAAATATTCATTGTTCTAAATAAAATATTGTTTATTACAATTTCTTTTGGGAACAAGGCCAATAAATATATATTGGACATTTATTTTCAATTAGATTAATTTTTATACTATTAATATACTTTGTTACATAAATTTATTGCAATAACAAAATTACTCTTGGTTTTAAAAAAAATACAGATTTCGAGGTTATTTTATGCATCAAAATAACTGTGATATGATTGCGTTTCGATATGGATTCACCTAGATTATTAAAATAATAAAGAGAGCATTAATTTCTTGACATTTCACTTTCCTAGTACACGCAAGAGAAGAACCACATCATGGCTGATTTCGAGTGCCATCCGATGCTGTTGGTTACGCCGGAACAAATGAAGGCCGTAAGAGAGAATGTGGGTTTAACCAACGTGGAAAGTTTGGAAGAAGCTATCCAGCATGTGTTGGAGTGGTTCGCCAAGGAGAATCATTTGCCCAATATGGAGTTGGGTGAGAAATTTTCTACGTATCATCCAATATTTTTAATGACGATATGTTATATCACTGAAACGATGTTTTCTTAAATAACATCGGGAGTTTCAAAACAATTGTCAAGTGAAGGCATATCATATATTTTTGTATTACAGACAAAAGGGCTATCGAAAGCATGTACATAAGTAGGAAGTGCTCGCTGGAGCAGACGAAGAAGAAGTTAGACATGCTGTTTGCTATGAAGTCGCTGCTGCCAGAGTATGTCATGCCGCGCGATCCGTTTGGTCCAAATATTAAAATGGTTTTCGAAAGTTGGTGAGGATCGCTAATTTTTAAAGTTACCTATGTCAAAAAGAAAATCCTAAATCTCATTTCTTATGAAAACCCTCACGTGTTTTTCTATCTGTGAATCATTGCCGTTTTTTCAGAAACCGCTTGACGTAGAAACTTGTAATTTGGCTTATTGATAAAATATGTTAAAGCGCGTATGCTATCAATTAGTAAAACTTCAAAGAGAGGTAAAATTAAGTACTCGAAAAATAATTTTAATTCCATAAATAGCGTGTGCTATTGTTTGAAAAGTTTCAAAAAATTTCCTATATACTTTCAATCAAATTGTACATCTTGAGACATGCTGAGAAATATGTCAAAAAATGTGTTCCCCTTTTCCGAAATTACTCAACCCAAAACTACACAAAATAGAGTTTTAGGAGCCCGCGCAAAGGTTGTAGGAAAACTAGAGTTATTATCATATATCTTATAATTTTGGAAATATGCACCCTGTTTTAGTGCTTTTGAAAAGTATATTTACATTTTGAAAACTTATCACTTTTAAATAACTTAAAGGAAATGATATAGCTTAAGAGCTCATAAATTCATAAAAATGTACGGTACGCTTGTAGTGCGAGCTCTATTCGTGCCTTATTAATATACAATATGATTACACATAGATCATGTCACGTACTATATTATTTTATGTACATCCTGGAATGCTCATCAATTGTAAGTGTGTTTCCATCAATTATATCGTGATCAAAGTTTCGCTTTCAAAGCGGAGGAATGTCAGGCATTTTCTGATAATTTATGCCTTTAATAAAATAGTAGAAAATCTCTATCTCGTTAATTGTTTCTTCTTCTAAATGTATTTATACTGAAGCTGGGAAAAAAATGTAATTTAGAACCGTTTCATTAATACTAAAAAAACTTTGAAATGAAATTCGATCACGTTTCTATTATAAGCATTGCTTGAGAAAGGGTCTGATCTGAATAAAGTGCATAGACTAAGATAACAATGCGAGTTTAAAAAGAGTATAAAGTTTACAAAGAGCTTGTTTTTTTATTTCACGCCCTGTTATGCATTGTAAAATGAAAGCATATAACAAAATATATATATAACAAAAAATAAATAAAATTATGAAAATAATTTTCAGTAATTTCGTGCCGCTGCCAAAATTGACCCCGGACAATATACGAACCACTGTATTCCAAATCCGAGACAGTAATTCTGATAAGTTTATCCTTACAGATGTGGCCAAACTGGTGAATATGGTGAGTACATTTAAGTATATGCAATCATGCGTGTACAAATGCATACACTCATGCACGCATGTATGCGGGCACGCAGGTACGCACGCACATACGTACGAAAATACACACTCAGGCGTGCACTTACAAATACACAATTCATTTAACCATGTCACTGTACTTTCTATGTATTTGAAGCATGTTTTTGAAAAAAATGTAAGGTTTTCCGTTAAAAGTGAAACATAGACAATGATTTTCAAGAAATGTAAGTTTTTCATACATAATACATTCAGTCGTTTTGATAGATTGAATTGAAGGTTTGAATAGAAGTAACGTTTTTATTAGTCCCTCAACCACGCATGCGCATGTTGATTGAGTAATAAAAACATTCACCATACACACCCATACACGTAAACGCAATAATAATTTGTTTATATTGTGTATATAAAATCGACAAAAGGCCTCGTTGGGTTAAATGCCAAATTATGCAATATAATAATTTTAAATTATTATTCATTCGTAGATACACAAGCCCTTATACCTATGTTTGCGCATGTTTGATAACACGTGCGTGTGTGTATACCTGATTGCATGAATGGATGCGTGCGAGCATGCATGCGAGCATGCCTACCACACTTTATGTTACATTATATACGCAATATTAAATTGAATGTGCTAAATTGATACGCCGAAGAGCACTTTCATCTTTGTACTGGTGTAAGCACCATAGATTTCACTGCGCTTATGGGTGAACATTTCGATATTGTCAAGAAGCGTTTATAAATAATTATTTAATTATTGTCTATCTTCTCTCACACCTTTAAATTTTCATCACACATTTTGAAACGTTTGCTCCTTTAAACCGAAATAGATACGTCGTCTTTAAAATTGGTCTTAATTTTTAGCCCTGTTACATGTTTACTACCCATATTATATATATAGTCATCATCTGATTCGTATTCATTGGTATAAAAAAAATTATATTAAAGGATATTTCTTACAATTAACAGATATTTGAGTTTCGGTTGTATAATGACTACGTAGCGGGAGACCGTATTATAGCAGACTACGGCAATTTGAAGTTACCAATTGTGCTGAAGTGGACCCCAACATTCTTGAAAAATATCGAGATATTCATGACGGTAAACATAAATATATTTAATACATCTATTAATAAATATTATTATAGCAGACTACGGCAATTTGAAGTTACCAATTGTGCTGAAGTGGACCCCAACATTCTTGAAAAATATCGAGATATTCATGACGGTAAACATAATTATATTTAATACATCTATTAATAAAAAGGAAGATTATATTCTATTTGGACTAGACGACGTCTTTTATGTTAACACGTATATAATCATATGACTTTTAATTTCAGATATAAAATTGTAGAAACATTTAAATCAACTCTACGCTTAAATTGCAATTTTAACTGCTGTTTCAAATTAGCGTGAAATTGAAAATATTTCGAATACTTTCATTGTCTAGCGGTAGATGATAATGTGAAGGAACTTTGGACCGAAGCTTGTAAAGATTCTAATCTAAGTGCTTGCTATACAATAAAAGTGAAAATATTCAATAGGTTATGTTCCATCCAGTACAAAACATAAAAATTCAAACCACTTAATATTAATTACCCATTCATCACAATTTTCTACATTCCTAAAGCACTTTTCAATTCACTTAAGTGAATCTTTTCACACTTTAAACATAAATAATAAATTTTGACCCATAATTGTTCAAATCCTATTTATATACTTAATTTTATGTTTGTGTAATTTGGATTTAATTGAGATAATACTATTTTAAATGTATTTCTATTATACTTATTTGTGTTACATGCATGTTAACTCTAGAAAGCTGACTACACGATGTAGGTAGTGAACAACGAATACCATATTCTACCAACATCTTGATCACAACCACATAATGTCACAAATTATTTGTTCCTGTGGAACACCATTGTCTTCGCTATCGATGATATTCATTTGTTTATTTTGTTAATAAATTTCATTATGGTTTAAATTAATTGATGCAAATTTCGGAGATTAAACGAAATCAAAATTTACACTAATAGCCAGTCCTAGCAAGTTCTTTTGTACTAATATGTACCATATAGCGTATAATCCCTAGATTTAATACATATATTCATAATATAGGAAATAACTTGAAACGAAAGTATATAACATAGTTATGTTCTTTGATTTTTCATCCACTTATAAAGGCTGCAGTATATATATTTCTCTTATTCTTTGCTTACTTTTGTCTTGATTTTTATCGTGTGTTCTAATTATGATGCAAAACCTTACTTAGAATATCATTTTTCACATAGTGGGGAAATGTAACTTTTAGAAGAAGAAATAAAAGTAATTAAAACACAAACGTATTTTTATCCAGTTTTTGGTAATTATTGGTAGTCGTTTTAATTAAATCATTCATCAGTTCATTTCGATAATATTTTCCACTAAACAAGGCAAGCAAAACTCATATAGCGCCGTATTTGGTTATAGAAATATATATGACTTATATTTATATATTCTACTCACTTAATAAAGTAACGTAGGCCATACATTGGCGTATGTTTATAAAAGTAACAGAATGTAATTTGCAATTAACTCGCTTTCGTGTACCAGTTTATGGAGTATGGATAACTTTTTCGATAGAAAAAATATAATTTATTTGTATTAACCATGTCTCAAGTTTCTTCATAGTGATTGTTGCCATACGATGACAGATATTCTTAGTTAGAAAATTAGTCTTCATGTTATAGCATAAAATTACGATTATTTATATAATATATTTCATTCCTGCAGGGGTGCTACGGTAGCAGATTGAAAAGTATTCACATTATCAATGGTCCTTCATTTATTGGTCGCGTCATCAATCTGACGAAGATGAGTTTCAAACCCAAACTGTTCAATAGGATATTGATACACGATTCTATGGAGGACTTACACAAAATGGTGCCCAAGGAAGTTTTACCGAAGGACTTAGGTGGCAGTGAGCCTTCAGTGAATGATATTGCCGGTAAATTTTTCGATATTTACTTACATTTGTCTTTACACAAAAAGGCTAAAGCTTAGAAACTGTTGTTTTTCATGGAATTTTAACTCTTTCAATGATAGGCAAACCGTAATGAAATTTTGCCGAAATTCCTTGATTACTTGCATTTTTTTTATTTGTCTTCAAACTTAGGGATGAACAATATTTTTTTCTGTTGGGGTAACATTGAACATGTCTCCCAAAATATAGTGGCGATATTTGAGTCTCAAACAAGGTCAAAATGTGTCAAAAATGTCATTTTTTTACGATCATGAAGAAAATATCGGAATAATAATATTAAATACCAAAATGGAGTAGTGGCGTAGTGTAAATTTTACTTGTGTTTAACCCCATCCCCGTATTTAACCCGGTTTCCCATGTTTTGTCCTTTTAGTATTAATTTTGTCATGAAATAAACATTTTAATTTACAACACAATGAATATATATTTTCATCATAATATAGAATTTCTTGTTAACCCTTTTAAAATAGCTTTTGTTAAAAATCTCATTTGTTCACTTAATTTATATCAGTAAACGTTACATATTTATTTTATTTTTACTTTTTTCCAGCGCCATATTTTAATTAATTTATTTGACATCGCCTTCAAATGAATGACAAATATAACTCAATATCATTTAAATGTACATAAAATAGTGCAGCACGTCTGCAATTTCATTGTTTTATCTGACATAAATTGGTAATTATTATGCACATTTTTAACAACGTGCACTGGTAGATAAAGTTCATTATATTAAAAGGCCATATTCTTCTTAAATTACATGCAAATAGTTCTTCGAAGTTTAGCAACTGATTTTCCTGTTATATTGTTAGTTAAAATGATTTCTTGGTTTTTTCTCTCATCATTAGCTGTATTATTTCCTGAATAAATAGATGCATCTCTATAGATTTTCTCTAACAGTAAGTTGAGTACAGTCATGAAAAATAAATAAAATAAATGAAATGATATTTTAAATATACTCGCAAATATTTTTTCCGTATTATTGGCACGATCACTTCACAAATAAATAGAAACGTATCCAAAGTGTTATCTTACAACAAGCTTAGTAAAAGCATTAAAGAAAATAACATACAGAAAAACGATATTTCTAACGTATTTACTTGCTTTTTTCAGACAAATGGTATAAGGAATTCTGCAAACCTGAAAACAGACAGTTTCTAATTGAATCGGGGAACTGGAAGTCAGACGAGAAGAAGAGAATTGGCGGTGGTATCAATTCAGGAGAATTTGGTGTTGATGGTACTTTCAGAAAACTCCAGGTCTTCTAAAAAGTAGTAGTTATTTGCAATATTAATTATTTTGTAATTTTATGTTATCAATAAAATTAAGTCATGTATTTTTTGTTCTCATTTTGTATTGTCATTGTATTTTTAACATTAGGCATTTATGGATGATCCATTTTAACTTATTAGATCACTTATTAGATTTTAGGGTCTACATTAGCAGGAAAAAGGTATGGAGGTCTATTAGATATGAATGAAGTTTATGTGAACGAACCCCATTTAGCCGTTCCGTAAATAGTATAATACATCTAACACGGATTTTTTGTACCATAGAAGTATAATTAAATTACTTATTTCATATTTCATAAAATTGTTTAAGTATCAGCTTTATGGTGTGCTATGTTTTAATATAGGTTCTTACTAGTTTTCATATGAGCAGAAACGTATCGTGCCCGTACGTGTAGTGAATGCAGTACAGACTTGTTCAAACTTAATTTTTTATATAAGCCTAATAAATAAGAATATTGTTTTTCTTTTTTTACCATTGCCCACTGTACGGAAAACGCTATAATGTTAACATACACAGTGTATTTCAACATGTTTAGGAAAATTTAATATAGGCGGGCAGAGGTTTTACGGAACAAGAGGTCCATAATTGTTCCGTAAGTATATGGGGTAAAAAAAGGTGATAACCTCTAATTTAAACGAATACCTACTCACTTAATACAGTAAACCCGTATAAGCATATTTTATAAAGTTTATGATTAGCGTATTGAAGACTATTTTATATGCAGAAAAAATATAAATCTTCAAACTAGTTTTAGCTAATTTAAGAAATATGTAATATTTACAACTTTAAATATACAATTTTCAGGGCTAAATTTAAAACGTACTCACGATAACGGATCATTTAAGTTTTTGCCACCTATTTGTTACCTAAAACATTAAATTTCCTTTAAATTTTGTTCATTTCTCAATTCATTTCGAAGTTACGTAATCAATATAATTTTTAACAAAGTATATTTGGTTATGAATAAAGGGGTTTTGACAGACAGATTGTTACATTCAGCTCAAATCTATAAATATGAGTAAAATCACAATTTTTTCCTTACATTTCTAAAATTAGTTGTAACTGGTTAGTTCTACACATCACTTGTCGATTTGTTATTTATCGCAGAATTTATTTCGTCTGAATTTTCTTTTTATTCAACAAAATCATTAATTTTAGTGAGTATTATTGGTGTCAAGGTTGTTTTTTATTTCTGTTTTAAATTTTTACTTCCTTTCCCGCATTCTACATAGCACCGTATTGTCTTCTTCTCAACTTTATTTTCATATATGATCCCAAATCATGCTGAATTTTTGGTTACATTACCAGGCTCCTGTTATTTATTTCATTAATTGTAGAATAATATGATATTATGGATAGTTAAAATTCTGAAAAATAACGCATTACATTTTTTGATTCGTTATATTTTTATCTATACTGTTAAGAAAGTTAAAAACCTTCAAAAAAGATATTTAATGTATCTTCATCGTGAATAAACTCAAAACCAATATTAATTCTTGGAACCAAGAATGTGAAGGAATCTTAATTAACGGATTAAAGGAATCTTAATTAACTTAATTACGTCGAAAAAATGGCCTCCTCAAAAGCAGAATGATATTATTTTTTAAACCAGGAGAACCAAAAAGGATTTATGACGTATATAATGAAATGAAAATATGTATTATTATTTAGTTTATTGATTATCTTTTAGTTTATTATCTGTTATTTTAAATACACGCATTATATTTTAAAAACAATAAAACACAGTACAACCTAGCAATTGGAGAATGGAGTAACAACTTTTTGAATTCTCAGTGTATTATTGAATTTATGAATTCTCAGTGTATTATTGAATTTATGAATTCTCAGTATATTATTGAATTTATGAATTCTCAGTGTATTATTGAAGCGCGACGGGAAGTTACATCAATAAATTATGTTAATTGCATAAGTATACATAAGATATAACTGTAAAACTATCCACTTAATTGATTGAAAATTATTTTAGTTTCAAGACATATTGAAAACTAACTTATATTATGGAAATGCGAAATCAATATTTTCTAACAGATGACAATAAATTAATTTTCTTTCCAGATAAGAACATTACAATGCTTCAAATTTACACATGATAATACACCATATCGTTTAGTATATAAGAATTATCACGTGAATGGTCTCTCACTTATCTGTGTTACACGGGACATTTTCATCGAACGAATTAATTGAGATGTCAGGTTAGACACGTAAATATTTGACAAATTAAAGATTTAAAGTAAAATTTTCTCTCGATCTAAGAAATTAAACCGACATGTCAGTTTTGATAATAAATAGGACATGCCAAATGCTTGTCAAATGTACATTAATTTTGAATTCCGTAGTTACGCAATTATAGATAATTAGGAGGTTTATTTTTAATGAAGAAACAAAACCTGAATCACATTAATCGATCGAGCTATTTGGATCAAAGTTATCTTCGTATTTTTTTAGTAGAAATTTTCTGTTACTTTAAGAAAAATTCTAATTTATTCAGGAAGTTAGAAAACTGTTAAAATAAACAGAGTTACCAACCATATCATTTGAAATGGTCACATTATATTAAATTTGTGAAAGGCACATGGGTGATATTGAATTTATTTCTCGTTAAGCATCGTGGACAAACAACCATCATAACTGTTGATGTCACCGAACAGAACTTGGAAGTAGTATAACCAAGGCACATTTTTATACACTCTACCATAAACTATAACAAATGCACAAGAAAGAAAGATATTATGCAAAGCATAATATCTATATTTTAATACTTTCACGTAATTAGAACTTTCCTGAAGGGTGTAGGTTCTTTATATAAGAAGGCAGCAATACAGGGAAAGCAGCAATAAATTTACTTATGATTGACCGTTACACTGTTGCCTAAATTTACATATGCTAAATTATAGACTTAATACTCACAAGACATGTATTGACAGATTAAGATCTATTGGCTAAAAGTACACCAGATAACCTTACATTAGAATTAAAGAGTACATATATGATAGCGAAAACTGAACTGTATTAACTGAAGTTAAATCGGTATCAACATGATATTGAAAGACAAATTATTGATAACTAAAAATACATTAAACAATATTACCTAAATAATAAATGAAATTGAATTATTTACAGTGTTTTTAAATTAATAAATAACACGTGAAGCAACTTAATATTAAAATACTTCCTAGTTATTGTTAATTAAGTACAGATTGAACCCAACTTACTTTAAAGTTACAAGGTAGAGATTTGGATATATGTGTTTACATGGCTGTATTTAACTGCGGTGTAATAATTTTTTTCTTCTGTAAATTTAAATTTATTTCTGGACAACAGTACACGAACTATTTGTACATATATGGTTTAAGTGAATAATATTTCCATAAAATTCTTTTACAAATTAGTTTTTAATATCTTAATATTTGCATCGTTTATAAAATTTACCCTCTTTATTACATTCACAGCAGCCAGATGGTTAATATTTAAACACAGTTTTTTCAGTCAATTTATTTCATTACTTAGAAATTATATCAGCTCCACTGCTACGCAGTTTGCCATGAATTCTTCTTAGATGTTTGTGGACACTGGGCGAACCGGGTGACGGTGGTTCTTTCGTATTGTAACAAATTAATTTTCAATATGTTATTCATATATAGTTAATTATCTATGATTATATATAGTTTTTCAATATGTTAGATCTAGTAGCTGGAAGAACATTTTTAGGACGAAGTTTTCTGGAAAGTTATTAATTACCTCATTCAGGATAATTTTCTTCTTTGAAAATAGTAGTCGGTCATCAAGGCAGAGACACAGATAGCATTTGATTCGGTTGACTTGGCATACGTAATGGAATCAAATTTTGTATTCCAGTGCCGCTTGTTTTAATCTGTATAGTAATTTATTCAACTTACATGGTGTACATTAATCTGGTTTACATTCCATTCCCTCAGGCGATACCAAGTGTACATCCTACTTTAACTTACCGTGTAAGAACGCTGTAATGCTGTTAAATTTAATTATGTCTTAATTTTGCTGAGGGCTTTCAGATAATAGAATATTAGCTGAGTGTAGGGGAAAAAGTTTCATCATAGTCGATTTCTTCGGTTTGCACATAGCCTTTTGCATAAAGTTGAGATTTATAACTTGGACTATCGAGTTAAAATGCCGAGGCCTCTTTACCAACATTAATTCTTATTTAGATGTATAGAAGAAATGAAGGTGAATGAATTTGCAGCACAGATAGCCATTTTCTTCAGTTATTTTGGAACGTGTTGGTTTATTTCTTAGTCTAAGTGTTACATTTGAAGGTGAAAGGCATTTTTTGAAGCGTGTCTTATATATTAGACTTGAAGTCTATGGCTACGTCAGTTGGCTAGTACGTATTACATAAGCTCTCGAAAGTGCGAGATGTAGTCAACTCACAATTAGCCTTTGTCTCTTTCACCAGGAAATAGTTCCTTTTCAACGTGAATTCCAAGAAAAATACATGTCTGCTTTTTAGCACTTTACTTGATTTGGGTTTTATGGATGTTTTCTTTTTTATTTTTAGAGTATCCGATAAAAGTTTGGATCCAGAATTCCATTTCCTTACTTTTTCTTTTAGTAGACAAATAATCGCTTTATATCCAATATTCTTTTTTATATGAATCATGCTTCACTTCTTTTGGAGTTTCGCATTCCAACACCAGGATTCTGTTGATTGGCTGAGATATTTGATGCCAACTTACAAAAGCAATATCGGGCCGAGTAAATACATTACATGTACTAACTTGGCCTGATATTAGCATATTGAATTTTCAACCACTGTTTTGTGCAGGTTTGTTTGTGGTTATTATTTTATGTATATATCCACTTTTTAAAAATTCACAAAAATCTTTATGTACTCATGTCCGCGGTCAGATTGGAGACTTCTGATATTTCAGTATAATTGGTTTTTTACTTGATTATTGAATGTTTTAAGTGTTTCTATTGCATCTGATTTCTTGTGTAAAAAGATAAATAAAAATATTTTTCAAATAATTGCCTACAAATATTATGAAATTATTATCTCCACTGAGCGACATTGTTTCTTTCACACCAGAAACATCCGAGTGCACTATTTCGAGCACTTTTCTGACCGAAAAAAACAAATGGTCACTTGTTTTTGATAGACAATATTTTATGTTTACCTTTTAGGTATATTATACATATTAATCCGTTATACCACTTATATAAATGCAAACCGTCGTCGTTTCCCGTCATTTTTTCTAAGTCGTTTAAATTTAAATGACCTCGATGCCGATGCCAAACGCAAAGGTAGGTTTTAATTAACGTTGGATACGTATTCAAATATCTACATATTTAGCTGGTACATGTTGTTGATTAAACCTGCAGTAGCTACGATTTACTTCTTTCTATTTATTATGAAATAGCTTCTATTATTAAATTTTACTTGGATATCATTTTAAAAATTTGGCTCATTAACAACAGATTCGTGGCCAGATTTGCTTAGAAATATTCTATACCTATTATAGGTATAGAATATTTCTAAGCAATATTTTGTGACATTGTCTTTTATTGTCGTGGACGTCGAGACACACTTGACTAGATTCCATTGTTTACTGTTTGTCGTTTTTTTTATTAACACTTTCTTTGTCTTGATAATTAACACTTTCATTTAATTAACACTTTCTTTGTCTTGATAGGTGACACCATCCCCGCTGCTGAGTTGCAGTTGCTAATCGTTTCTTCATGTAAAATGTATTTATGTCTGTGATGTGCATGAAAGCATCGGATTATATGTACTATACCTCAATGTTGAGTTTTTCTTCTGTTCTAATGCTTCGAGTTTTTCTTCTGTTCTAATCAAAACAATGAGAACTATTTTTAAATTCTCGTCTTCTGAAATGTTGATTTAATATGAATGCCTTTGTGTTACTATTTTTTATTCTTACGTATTGCAAAATCTTGGTCTTGACGGTGTTATGATTTTGTTTTTATACCGGATCATTCAATCGCCATGATCATCGGTTCATATGAATCAGGTAGATCGAGAAACGCGTTATTCTAAGCTACTAGTCGTCCATTTTAAATTCAGCGTTTTGGAGGTTGTGTATTGTGATCATTATTCTGATGATATATTCTTTCCCATTTTTATATTCGGAAAAAGTTGCAGTGCATAAATTCCGAAGTAGTTCTTCTCGAAGTGTTAGCCCTAAATCATAATAAACACGCACTAAGTTGTTCTTGCAGTTTGAACTATTTTTATAGATAGTTTTTTGGATTGAGTAGTAAAATTATTTTCGATTTGCCCTTCAAATCATTCTTTGTATCTGTGGTTCCGGTACTTTCATTAAAATTCTATAATTCCTCAAATCAGACATAACATATGACGGCGAATCTACACATGAATAATTTTCATGGCCGGTTTATTTTTCTAATAATAATATGTGGTAGGTTATATCACTGAAAATGTTGTAGCTACATAATTTAGATCATCAAAATAATTACAAACTAGGGCTACTGATGTTCATAATTGTTAGATTATATTCAATTTGTGAAAGACTCGTGAGTGATTTTTGAAATATATATTGATGAGGACCTCAGACAAATAGCCGCTGCAACTAATATCGCCGAGTAGAATTAAGCGTTAATGGTATTTTCAGAAATACACAAGTTTTCTAGGAAATAGAAGTATAATTTTCGTGAAACAAAAATAGTTTCGTAACAAGTTATACATTTTGTGAGGAATGGAAGAAATTTACGTGTTTTCAGTTTATATCTTATTTTATGTTTTTTGTTTATATATTATTTTACATAAACTATTTAAAATTTATCAACTTTTTCTATGGAAATAATTAAAATTGTGTTCCTAATGAAGTCGGATATTTAATTAACAATATAAAAAACATGTAATTTCGTTTCATGCAATGAGCTTACTTCTTTACTTTACTATTTTTATTTTAATGAGCTTACTTTCTCTATTATATTAACATAATCCTTTTATCAAATTTTAGGCAAATTCGAAATTTCGAAGAGACAGAGAGATTTACATCTATTTTAACATTGTTTTGCCTATGACTATTTTATATAGAATTGTAATAAAATATTATATTATTAAGTTTAGCTTAGATTAGATTTGCATATTTAATGTCTTATCGTGGTATGAAATTTCAAATTCCTATATGAAATGGTTTTTAAGAAAAATAACTGTATTAGGCAGGTTGACTGAGGGATACACGAGTAAACTAATAAGGATTCCAGTTTTTTGACAATTACATTAATCAAGATTATAATTACCGATTTTGGAAACTTTGACAACTACATTGATTTAAATGTAATTAAAACACTTTTTTTTACAAGTCATACTTTGTAGTCGTATGATGATAGTCAAGGAAAAAAATTTAAAATAATGCACATACACGTGTTTCCGGCATAATTAAGTGAGCAGTGAATATAATTTTTTATGGATAAATCTGGCGACTTCAAAATCAACTTTTGGACATGAGATTTGTGTATTTTCTTTATATCTATGAAATTGATATACAAAATTTAATCAAAATTGGAGACGGTGAGATAGAATTTGTGCAAAAATTATTTTGATTTCATATGACTTCATTCATATATACACAAAATTTAAATATTTAATGTCAGTTTTGATTAAAGGTTAGGAAACAAATTTAAGGATATCAACATAGTATATATATAATATATATACTAAAAATTACTAATATATATAATAAAAATTACATATATGAAAATGTTTTCTTTTATTGAATTCTAAGTTAAAGTGCTCGAAATATTTACCATAAAAAAAATTTAAAGCATTTAAGTGATAAATATGTTTTTTCTGGTAATAATTTGAATAAAAAATATTAAAGCCAAACAAAAAAGATTGTATTTTTTTCTAATATGGTAAAAGGGTTAAAAGAAAATTGGTTCATTCACAATAACTATACAAGTGTAGAGACTTTATATCTATAAACAAAATTATGTTAAGGCAATTTGTGTTTTCAGTAATATTTAATATTCTGTTTCCCTTATTTTCAGTATGTACTGCGGTTATGACCTCTAATAGAGAGACGTAAGTTCAAAATATTTGGCTTTGGCATAACTATTAATTTTTAGACATTATTGCTGACTGCAATGCATCGATGTGGAACTACCTTGAACAATATATTTCACTGTTATTTTTTTGTAACCATATGAATAATTCCCCTTATAATGAATAAAAAAGACATAGATGCTAATAGTACTCTAAAAGTATAAATATCCACATTAAGTATTTCGTACAAACTTAACTGCATATAAGCAATTAAGGATATTCATTCTGTGAGATTATTTACAACTGTTAATATTACTTTTAATCATGTAATTATATTGCCTAAAGATATTCTATCTTGATAAATATTTACCTGATGAGATTTAGTCATCGTTCTATTTTTTTCGGTAAACAATTTTTCAATTTCTAGAAAATAACTTTGATTTACAGTTTCTGAGATATGTACAAGTTTTTATTTGACATTGTCGACGATGTATATTGAATCATCTTATACAAAACTCAGATAAGTATAATTCCGTAATCGTTACAACACTGAAAATGTTTGTGATAAATTATACTCTATATAATACAACATTAAACCCATAAAAATAATTTTGAGCACATTTCTCTTTTCAAAAATATTTTCATATTATTATATCGAGTGTAAACAAAAGTAAATACGGATTAATGAGCTATATTAAATACAATATTTCAAATTTTCCGAGGAAAACAGCTGTGACAGATAGATCCACTGACATATAAGTGACTGTTAACTTATTTTCTTTTGATATACTGAAACCTAGTTAACTTGAAAGTACATATTTATTAATATTACTTTTAAGTTAACTAGGTTTCAGTATATCAAATGAAAATAAATTATAAGTCATTTATCTGTCAGTAGTATTGAACTCAATTAGTTAGAAAAAAAGGAATTCCAAGGATAACGTAAATTTTAATTCCTCGACTAGAAAAGGCAGGGAAAGCTCTACGTAGTAAAAACATCACGTAAACACTATTGTTCTACCCAGTAAATAAATCACGTAAACACGTAGAAAATGTTATAATCTTTCTTAAGCTGCTGAAATTAATTGTTCACGAATATTTTATTGGCTAAGGGAGTAACCATAAGAAATTGATTACTTCATTAATGATGAAAATAATATAAAAAAAACAATTTTTCAAATATATTTTTGTTGACAAGTAGAAATTTGAAGAAATTTGTTCATGCTTTACTTTTACGATTGCATATACCTGAAATCAATTCATATTTATAATGAAATACTCGACTTATAGTTCGAAAATTCTCAAATTTTGTGCAGTAACAAATATGCTACAGTCTTTTTTAACGTTATACATTTATCAAATGTATTTCTAACTGTAGTCAAATTATTCGCGTTTTAAAACATACTAGTATTTAAAAAAGTATAAAATTGTTTATGTCTCTATGAAGGATGACACAAGCGAGAACGAAAAATACATTGCACCTTCACTCCATAATCTGATCGTCAGAGTCTCTTGTTAAGCAATTTTTTAAACATTGATTTCTTCACCGACATAATCGATATATCGAACCAAACACAGATGTCATGTATTTATACATTCATTAAAATTATGAAGGGTTTATAAAATTTGAGGTGTGCATACGAATTTCTACAGACTTTTTTTGTTTGATACTGACTACGAAACAAACAGAACGGTTTGTTTCTGAGCTTAGAAATAAAATTGAGTTATGCCACCGAACTAACTACGTTCTGTAGAAAATAAAGATAAACTAGTTGGATTGGAATCTGAAAATCGAAGACTATCCATATTGATCCATAAATATAATCAGTTAAAATCGAAATCTTTAGTCATGGTCGTGAAAGTATCTTCGAAGTTAAACGCGAAAAACTTAATTTTTTATTTGAAAAAGATATGAATTTTGCAAGTTATTGCTAAAGCATACTCATTTTAACAATATAAGCTGCGAAACAAAAATTAACGAACAATCTGGAGTAAAAACAGACAGGACTTTTATGAAAATGGCATTGATATCCTTAAAACAAATTATAGAAATGTACTTGTAGCTTATACCATTACGGGTTGATTTGTTTGATTGAATATTTTTATAAAAGATATTCTCATAACATAATCTCTGTCTCTTTCTACTCAATACCTCGATTGAATTCATTTCTCTTCCCGACGTTATCTCTCCATCTGCGTTTTTAGTATTGTGCATTATTTTAGAGATTGATACCTTTTGGTAATAGGCTTTTTTCAGGTCTATTTCTATTATATATATTTTATTTAACATTTCTATTCATAATTTTTTTTATTGATTAGCTTGACGAAATTAAATACGAAATTACAAATTATTCACAAATATTTAATTGTATACATTTTATGTCTCATAAACTTTTGATTTTAATGAAACGTTTAGAGACAAAAATGTTATTTTGACTTAAACTTCCATATTTTTTCTATTTTTTATACCGAGATTAAATTTATTGCACCAAAAGATGTTGACTAAAACAGTAGATAAAAAAATGCGATTTCGAAAAAGGATATGTGTAAATGTTATTTCACAGTATATTGGAATATCATAAAATCACTTCTTGGCTTTGGAATGTATGTCGTGTTGATTAATGATTTCTTGAGCAACTATGTGCAGGTGTGTTTCCTTTTTTCTTGGTGTAAAGTTATATTCCCTTGGTTGGTTTTATTCATAACACGCGTTTTGTTTCAATTAACTTTGGTATAGCTAAGAATATCGGTCCGTTTATTTTTTGATATTTTCGCGAATTTGACTTTCCGCATTTTATTTATATTAAGATATAGCTCTAAATTGCGCTGTAATTGATTATGATCTTGTTTTATAATGGATTAGAATATAATTTTGTTTAGGCAAAACAAAAAGTACAAGTATTGTTCACAACACTATTTCATTTAGCTAAATGGTACCTATTTTCTTAAGTACAGTTGCTATCTACAAAATTTATCTATGCTCATTATAAACAGAGTATATACTTTTTAATTACTTATATGATTTTTATTTTAACACTGAGTGAATATTTATTTTAATAGTATTTTTCAGCACAAGCAAAGCTACGTGTCAATGTTAGTTTTATAAAATTAATTTTATTGCTGGAAGGGAACAATGACTTAATTTGCATGCCTATCAATAAAGTAAAATAATTTGTTTGTTTTAAATTTTATAGATTGTTCAACCACCATTTTCAAAAATAATGAACCAAAAGCACTCAAAATGTCCAAGGAAATCTTATATGTACCTTGTAAAATTTGATTTATGTTTGCACTTTATATTTATATTTAAAATTAGCATTTATTTCAACTAGCTGTCATATAATCGTCAAAATATTCCCCACCGTTACCCACTATTGGCATAGGGAAATTTACACCAATGTAATACCTCAGAGTCTCCGCAGATAAATATATAATTCATAACCGCAGGTGTTTTATATTGGAATTAAAAATATGTATTATGTGAAAATGGAATCAACATGTATTCAGAATGATGGCTTACGTTACGTGAAAGTTTCTATTGTCACATAAACTTGAGTTTATGATCTAAATATACCACTTTTATTATTTTATAATATTTTATAAACTTTGTGGATTTCTACGTTTTCCAAATTTTTAGAATCGGGTCAATTATTAACTGTGTTGTTGTTACCAACACATTCACAGTTTTTGTTTGTTATAAACTCTCTTCCACTATAATTTTATTCTATTTAATTTTAATCTATTCATATATTACCTGTTCAATATGTAAGTGAACCAGAACTGTAACATTTAATTGTTCGCCCATACTTTTAAGATATCACCACGGAATTAGCTTTTAGGTTTCTTTTTTTATTTTTGTGTGTGCTGGGTATAAGTGGGTTATGATGTACACATGTATGTTGGTCGCTCAAGAAAGTAATCAAATTTATTTTGAGTCCGGACTTTATCAATACACACACACACACAAAAGAACACACACACGCGTGCGTGTGTGCATGTTTGTGTGTATGTTCTGCGATATTGAGAATTTAAAGGAACTTTTTGAACATATCTTTTACAAAATTTGGAAATTGTAAGAAAAGAAGGTACAATGTTCTTATTTTTTAAATTCCGCTTTGAAAGAAAAGTGGGCAATACAACACACTATACGTACACACAATGGGTTAAGATATAATCTCCTATTATAGAGCCAAATATTATAAATATAGAAGCAAATGTTTATGAAATCCGGGGTAATCACTTACTCTATATCTCTCTAATATATATATATATATATATATATATGTATATATATATATATATGTATATATATTTATACATATATATATATATATATATGTATATATATATATATATATATATATATATATATATATACATATAGATATATGTATATATACACTATGTATAGAAAGGAGAGTTTGCCACTTCAACCGCTTCTCCCATTAGACAAAATGTTATTTTTTTCAATTAGTTTAAATTTTCTATGAAATCATAATTATGTGTAAGTTAACACCCTATAAACTTTTCTTTTATAAACTTATAAACTTTCTAAATGTCAGTTTGGCAACGTTGATAAATTTACAAACAGTCAAGTGTCAAAATTAAATGCCACTTATCGGTTTCAAGAAACTTGTTTTAGAATGTATTTATATTTACCTAAATTTTACGTTCGAAGTGTTTTCCTCGTTCTTCAAGGCACTTTCGTAGCCGACGACAATTATTGTCGTGAACGCGTCTCATTAGGTCGGGGCCCCTCGAATGCGCCGTCTTATTATTTAAAAGCTTGTGTAATACAATTTCTCATTTTGGCTCCATTTTGTGATTCCTCGCAAAACAAAAGTTGTTTCACCCAGCCCCAAAAAAAAAAAACTAGTGGTGTTAGGTCTGGCGAGCGATTAGGTAGATTCGATCCCGTACACTTTACGGGAGGCAGGTTGGGTTCCGTACACTGTACCTGCCTATCCATTGCTTATCAAACAGTTCTTGGAGATGGCGCGTAACTTCAGATGCAGTCTGGGGTTGAGCACCATCAACCAACCAACCAACCACACGCCTCGCAGACTTTCAAAAACATTTAACGTTCTTATTGGTCGAAAAAATGTGTGAGGCTTGCCATATTAAATAATAAATAATCCATAATAATTTCAATTTAAAGCGCAATTTAAATGAATATGTTATTATTAATAACAAAATAATAATAGCTTATCTAAATGACAAATGAAAAAATATCGTATTAATAGTTATTCCGGTAAGTTTATTCTAAAAATCGACGTGAGTATTTTTTGTAATCTTAAATGTTTGAGTAAATTATGGATCGATGTCAAAGATTTTAAAATGGAAATAATTTTGATTTACGATATGTGAACAAAGTTGACCTTGAAATTTAATTTATTTATTCTTTTCTTTCTTCTAACCTTTTTTTTGTAAAATTATGCAAATGAAAGGGATATTTAGAAAATTCAAATTTACCATCCATTGCAGAAGAAAGGTAATTATGCAATATTACCACATTTCTTACGTTTATCAAAATATAAGATATAGGTTGATACATTTGCATGTTAATGATTTATGAAAATTTTTAAATATAAAAAAAGTGCTATGATTAAAGAAAATAGATGTATTGCAATCTGCCCATGTATTACTATTACAGATTAAAGCCCCAAAATTTTCTAACTTTACATATATATATATATATATATATATATGTATATATATATATATATATACATATATATATATATATATATATATATATATATATATATATATATGTATATGTGTGTGTGTGGCAATTAAATTAATGATAATATTTTTCGGTAACTTTGAAAATATACTTTAATATTAATTAACATGTACCCAATACGTAAAATACTACATACTTAATTGAAATTTATGAAAAAAAAACAACGTATACCACACCGTCACCAGAGATACGAGTAGTGAAGGAAGAATTAAGAAAACCCGAATTTGTAAAAGGCGATGCAAGATGTAAAAGATTTGCGGAGTTTTTATGATGAAAATGTCTTTTATCTAAATATTTCAATTTTAGCTCAATTTTATTCGGTTCACTTTAACATTAAATAAAATCAAATCACATAGTAGAACTCAAATACATTTTCATATAATAGAAATACCTTTTGATAAATTAATGGAAATGATAAACAGGGATATGCTAAATACATTTGAAAAGCTAGCTTTTTAAGGGAATTAAAAAAAATACGAAAATTATCAATAACAAGAGTATGAAAAAAATTCAAAGAAAAGTACTAGGGTAGGAAAGGAATAATTAAGGCAAATATAGATATGGTTAAGAAAAAAATTGGATAATTCGCAGCCATTAAAAGAAGAAGATTCTGTTTAGTGTGTAGAAATTCTTGTGGTGAAAACATTCTCGCGTGCATATTGGATGTGGATGGAAAGTATACTTTATTAATAAATCTGTATTAAATTTTACGTATATAAATTATTATTATTGCTTGATGAAAAAGAGAAGCAAAATTGACGATTACTGGACTAAACGCCTATTTAATAAAATCAGGCAAAAAATGAGAATATTAATTTTTAAATTAATATGATATTAAATGTGTATAATATTAGGATTAAAAATAACTAATAATAAAATATCGATTTTATCAAAGCTACAATTTTTAACTAAATAGAATAAGTAATATTATTAAATTTTATTATTGGAAATTAATATGACACAAATCTATACGTCTAATAGTGAATGAAAAAAAACTGTCTATTTCAAATTTCTAGGATTGATTCAGTCGTCATTTTCATAAATAATGAACAAAAATCACCTGAAATTGATGAATAAAGTTTTGAACGGTCATTGTGAAAACATACGACTGAACTTAACATGTATGTTTAAACCTAACAATTTTCCCAATTTACTGCCATGAATAAGTAAAATAACGCCAAAATAACATTTCAGGGACTCTGCAGATAAATTCATAATTCATAGCCGTCGATGCCTGTACATTGAGAGTAAAAATAAATATTAAGTGAATATAGAATCAAAATATTCAGAAGGAATGTTACCATTACGGAGAAGTTTTCAATACGGCATCTACTTGAATTTGTGACCTAAATAGACCACTTTTCTTATCTTTTTTACACGGAAAATATGAAAGTCATGAGTAACTAAGTAGCATTAATGTCACGTGCTGTGCACATACTTATATTATTACGTATTTAATATAAAAAAGTATGCTATAGATATTCATAAATAAGCGAGTTTGAGCTGTACTACTGATGCAATCACGACAAAACTTATGGTATTTAAAAAACTATTGCGTTTTGGCAAAACGCAAAACGCTTTGTCAAATTGTTAGTGACAATGAAGTATATCAATTTTTAACTGTGTTGGAGTTATCGTTATACTAACAATTTATATTAATGTATTAAATTTCTTTGACTTTTTGAAATTTTTTCTTTTAATTTCTAAAAAATCGGTTTGTGTAGTATCTGCGCAATAATAACTATAAGTACACTAGAATCTTAATTTGTCATCTTTGGTCTATTATTTTAGGAGACGATATTTTCTAGTTTCTACCGATTAAGCAATGTTATAGGAATTTCTCGATTATCTCTTTTGTCTTCTTTTAATTAAGCAATTAAATTAAAGCGAAGAGAAATTAGAGGGTTCGTGTTTTATAAATATCGTTTTCGACTAAAAGCTGGCAAACAACACATAATATATACTCAATAAAATAAAGACGAGCTCTTCTATGACAAATTCCAGCAATGGTGCCAAAAACGGATATGTTATTTTTTCTGGTAATCTAGAACAATTTCTTAAACTGAATTAAGAAAAATAAAAGAGCATTTATGGAAAAAGTATGTTTACTTTGAGAGTGCTCTTACACTATTAATTCGGCTGAGGGCACCAAGCGAATGTAAGAACATGCAATATAGTCATTTAAACGGATGGAACGATATTTTTTATAATTCAATAAAATATTGTATATTGTATATAATATACCAAAGTACAAAGAAGATAATTTTTCTCTCTCTCTCTGTATCCAGAGCTACATATTACATTAAATTTAGGAAAATTGAATAAATTTCGTAAAAAAGATCTTGGGTTAAGTTCGCCCTAACTGTTAGAGCTACACGTCCGCTTTTATACTGCTATAATATTCTGTTTAGCCAACACTGATCACTGGTGGCTTATTAATTGCCAACATAATATTAGATCTAGAGTGACGATAATGGAACCGGTCCCATATAAAGTGTGCTCTATCAGATTTTTAATTTTTTGTAGATTGCTACCACAACGAAGTAAAAATTTTGCAAAATAACTGATATCGGCCACAAGTTTGCTGGGTTGCCATATGTACATTCGTTTAGAGCATTGTGAAGCCCGGAATTCGATTCGTATTGCTTTGACGGCATTGCCCGTAATTTCATTTTATATACGATCGAGTAGATTACATTTTCAACTTACGTATTGTCGATTCTTGTAGGTAAGTTTAATACCTCACTGGATTCATTTGTAGGTTTAGTAAGTTTTTATTAAAATTATATTCACCTCATTTGTATTAGTGTTTGTGCTTTGTGAAGCATTAAAAATATTGAAATTTTAAGACTCACATGCGCTTTAAGTAATTTTTCTAATGGCATAAAGAAAACATTTAGACTCAAAAAAGCACACAGCCGTAAGACAGTATTTAAAAAGGTGAATTCAATTTCAATCGATTATTTTGTAAATCGACTTCGTTTCATTTCATCGCTATAGTTATTTCCTTAAGTACATACACAGATTTGCTTATATGAGTTTGTACATTTTTATATATATATATATTTGTATATATATATATATATATATATATATATATATATATTATATATATATATATATTTAATTCAAGATGATATGGTTATATCATCTTGAATTAAAATAATTTACTGACTAATATTTTAATTGAAGGGAAATAATTGAATCACTGAGTTTTTTCTAATTGGACATTTTTTTTCTAATTCGCATGCATACAGCGATAAGTATACGCGTGGGTGCATGGAAATGTGATTCATGATCATAAGTAAATGAATTATACTAGAAATAATATTAATGACCGCCAGGATTATAGTATATTTGACTGAAATATTATAACTTAATATACGGTTTTCTGGCCGCCATATGGGAAATGTCTGTTTAATATAGTTAAAAAAATAGGGTAAACGAAGGCTTCATGAAAAGAAAACGTTCGCAATTATATATATATATATATATATTTATGTGTATATATATATATATATACATATACATATATACATGTATACACACACACACATATATATATATATATATATATATATATATATATATATATCTATATACATATTTTTTGTACGTAAGTTATTACTGACTTTCTGAGCTAGTAATTTTATTAAAAGCACACATTGAAATTTAATTAAATCACCGTTCTAAAGGAAAAAGTTATTTCATTTACACTTAGGGTAAAAAGAATACATTATTCCAATACTACATATTTGTAATATAATCTAGCACATTTAACTTATAAATAAAATCATAAAGATAGTCGTCAAAATATTGACGTTTGTAGTATTTAATTTCCGTATATTGAATGAGGAACAAGTTCAACCGTTTATGCTATTACGCACAATTACACACACAAAGAATATATTTATGTCCAACGCGTAATTTGTGGCTACGAATAATTACTTACCGCTGAACAGAAATGTTTCAAGTTACAACGAAAAATGTCTAATTTGTTCTCCTAAAAGTGGCCTGTTTTACAGTGCCTCAACATTATAAATGTCATCAGGGTATATATTGAGGCGAATAAGAAAATGCTATCTGGTTTTCGCTATCGATTTTGAGCATCTGGGAAATTTACGCCACAGAAACTAACTTTATTACTATATTCACGTTTACCAACATAGCTATGACAAATTAAAGCAAATGGATATATTTATTACTCTCGCCCAAATATACTCTCAGACAGCAGTAAACACTAAAAGTAAACATTAAGTGTAATAGCACCAATTTTTGGATAATAAAATGCAGAGTTCGTACTGCTTTTCAGCGGAATTGCATGTTCACTCACGTGCGTGTTCGCTTGGTTCGTATTCAGAGCAAATGTTTATCTGAAATAAAACAATAAAATAAAACAAGTCACTAACATAATACATGCAACAATCAGACATTGTCCATTTTTAATGATGTGTCTAATATTAATTGAGTTAAATATTATTGTAATGACTGTAAATATATATAAATTCTCAAATACTTTACGTAAATAACCAAATCATGTTCTGATCCAGCTCTGTTAGAAATCAACGGTATATTCAAATAAGTTAATCTGCAAAAGTATTTTATAAATAATGACGATAACGCAACGTTAAAAATTGGTATTTTCACAGAGCTATTTGCCCATTTGGCTTTTAGTGTTGATTATTTTCATTTGTAATTTGAAGGCAACCACTGTTTTAAATTTATAAACTATTTTTGCTCATAATGTACTATTCAAAGGGATTTACAATAGTGAGTAATATAATACAATACTAAACGCGTTATTTAAATTTTTCTTATGTTTTTTTGATTTATGTGCATTTCAATATTTTCAAAGGTCTTCTGCCAAAGAGTACGTCTTTCTCAACACAACCAGCAACTCTTCTATATATTGGCATAGTTATTTTAAAAACGGGATAAAGGTATAGAACTTACTTTTATATTACACTTATGTTAAAAATATGTTCCAGGTTTGCTGGCTATTTCTTTCCACTAAGAATTATAGCTACAAAAATTTTAACTTACGTGTCCAAAGAATCATTGAAGTCTTTCGAGAATAAAATTGGTGAAATATTATTACAACATTTGCAACCATGGTAGTTAAAACTGTTAAATTACAATTGTAATAAATTGGTTGGATGAACATGAATGTGTTAATAACATTTTAAGTCACATAAACCACTAAAAGGGACAGTTAGTTGTTGATATGCAATCAATGACAAAAATATTTTTATTTTATTCACAGGTTTCGCACATAATTAATATTTTTTAAAAAAAAAAAATTGATTTGGTAGATATTTTTTTTATCTATATTTTTGAATCCATAGTTGAAAACCATTATTATTTACATTTTACAAAGACCCATTTATAACATTAGCTTATCTATATTAACATAAGGGTAACCCGATAATATATTAATTTTTATTTATGAAAAAAGTATATCCAAAAGATGAAAAATATAATACTAAATATGTGAACACTTTTTACCTATAAATTGTGAATTAATATGTAGTAAGTTAATATAGAGAGGAGACTACAAATGGATTATATTTGAAGTATCAATTACAATTATAAATAAGTTGACATGTTAATTGCTGGCTGTGTATGCTAGTCAATTGCGTTTTATATGAGACTAGGTTCAATATATTACCTTGTTAATGCATATTCCAAAGCTTTCAAAAATTTGAAACTTCCAAAACTTTCTACAACTTTGGCCATCGTTTTATCGTTTCCACATCCCGTTTTTCTCCACCCTCTATTATACCTATATAACCTTTGTATATAGTATATAGGCATGTATACATTATGCATATTTACGGAACATATTTGTGGCAAAACCGCGAACGAAAGTAATTCGTTACGCACGAAAAATTAATTTTAGTTTGTTTTCCGCAAAGCGGCTTGCTTTACATAGGGGAAATATTCCCAACGTCACAAGTGTGATGGATTGAGATGAATAAGGATTTGTTCAGGATTCTACGTTTCGGAAAATTACGTCAAACGAATTATACTTCTGCGGCGAAAAGTGAAATTTAATCTGAGGAGGTTTCCACGATAAAATGTTAATATTGCATATGCTAAATTATTGTTGGTAAATTTTGCATATGGTAACCTTAAAATTCTGTTGTTCAAAAATGAAATAATTTTATTTTAAAAAGAATTTTATTTTATATTAATTAAATTACGATTATTATTTTATGATTACAAATATTCTCTACAATATTCGTACAATATCAGCGGGAAGTGAATATAAAAAAACATATGTATGCAAGGATTAGGATTATTCGAAAGTGTTTTCCGTATCCTCGCAATCAGAAATTTTTAGTCTAGTTCTTGAACTGGAAAAGCTTTGAATTAATACGAAAAATTATCATATTTAGCATGGCCATTTAACCACACCAACATAATCCTTGATGACCAATAAATCCTTGATAGCCTTTCTATTAGCTTCTAGGGTACATTACACCCATTTAGAAATATATATTTAAACATAATATTCGTTTTTGTTCACAATTTGACAACAAGCCCTCGAACAAATGTGTGTCCCCGCTTTAACGCGTTATTAAAATGAATGCAAGCAGTTTAGACATGGAGATTTGTGAGTCGGTGACATTATTTGGTAATTTTTCGTGTCACGAATTAAAAGGTAATGCGATTAATACGTATATAAGAAATTGATTTTAGACTATGAGGATATTCCGCTGATATAAATAATAAATTTAAAGAATTTTTAAAAATTGTTAACTTAAACAAAGAGTTTTTCGATTTATATTCTACTACGGAGATTTATTATAGACTGTGGGGATGTCCCGCTGATATATATAATCATTTTAAACAATCTTGAATATATTTGGCGTTAATTTTGAAGAAATTCATTATTCACAATTAAATGAAACTACGTGATGTAGTATTATTTCTACTTTCTTTAAGTTCTTTACCACGACCTAGGTTATCTTCAGGTGGGCTATTAGCAAAGATAGATCTTTGCCCACCTGAAGATGTTGCAATACAACGAAACGTAGATCGTGGTAAAGGACTTTAAGAAAGTAGAAATAAAACTACATAACGTAGTTTCATTTAGCTGTTAAACAATCTTTTTAAAAGTGTTAATTTAGACAAGCAGTTTTCTATTCATATTCTACTACGGAGATTGATTCTAGACTATAAAGGTATTTTGCTGATGTTAATAATATAAAATCTTTTCTCAATTTCGGTAAAACAGTAATGATGAAATTATTTTGAATTAAAAAAAAACAATAAAGAAAAATGTGTAAAATTTGATATCTCATAATAAACTTACTTTTGAAATTAATAGGGTTCAGTTTCAAAAATTTCTTCCAACTTCGTTCTACTGTTCGTTTCAAAGTGGAATTAAAGATTGCACTTTGTGCTTTTGCAGCATTCTTAAATTTTGTTAACATTCTGCGAAATTGTATATCTTTTTTATGATGTTATTCCTTTTCTCGAGCTGAAGCAACAAGTTTATAAAAATAATGTCAACAAGACAAGTATTTACTCTATTTTGGTATTAATCATGAATGTTTTCATAGTAAATGTTGTAATAACTACTTTTCCCTATCAATTTTTTTCTAATTTTTCTCCGCTTCTCATTTAATAATGATTGTAATCTTATTTAGAAAAAGTTAATATATTTATATATATATATATATAATACAATTTTTAATTTATTTTAAACAAAAAACCAAATGAAAAAACATTATACTAGGGGAAGCAATTGGCGAAACTAGTTAATTAATTTTCAATTCCAAACCCGACTATCATCTTTGCTTGACGTCCGAATGCGAGTCATCCCTTCAATCAAAGTAGAATCGTTTGCATTATCCCCATTCAAAAGTTTCAGGCTAAACAAGTTTCAGGCAGCAATGTGGTTTACTTCTCCTTACGGGCTCTTCTATAATTAAAGTGATCATATTATCTATACAAACCGTCAGTATAACCCAAATATACTCAATGGATGGCGTACAACTCAGTTTCGTATATATCTGTAGTGTAAAGGATTTGAATACTTCATATAAACATGACAAAATAAAATTAATATATGAAGTTGAATTATACCGCGTAAATTTTAAAATAGCTCGAAAGTGAGCAAAATTAAAATATTGAAATGTGTCTAGCCTATGGAAATATTAATTGATAAATTAAAGAGAATACAAGGTTTCAAAGGCATCTCAATAAACTCAGCAGTACAGTCGATGTATGGTTTACAAAAATATATTACACTACTTCAATACGAATTACTAAATAACGTTATTTCGAAAAGATGAGATTAATTCAACCATTTCTTGCTTTAGCCGTTGGCTTCGCACGCGTACATTTTCGGTTAAGGCCTCAAGATTTTCCCTGAGCTGACACTACCGCAGCATCTGTTTATAAATTATACTATGAAAAGTTTTTCTGTATTCTCTTGAGATACGTGAACATAGATTTAATTTATAGGTTACGCCATAAATTCACATGTCGTAATATCAAGTTGTTTTTAATTAGTAAAAAATACTAAGTTTCATTCTACAAACTTCGAGTCGCACACGTTTCATCCCACAGAAATTATACTAGTTCTTAGATTAAATACTAACCTACAAGTTAATTCCAATAATAAATTATTCCTACATAATATTTCACGAAAATATATTGTGCGTAACTGAATATTGTGTTTTCAAAATTAGGGGTATTCATATATATATATATATATATATATATATATATATATATATATATATATATATATATATATATATATATATATATATATATAATAAACGTTTTCTGCCTATATTTGAATGAATTTTTGACATAAAAAAAAGGAGGTCTTCGTAAAATGAAAAGTTGTGATGTAAAATAAATGCAATATGCCATCATTCCGTTTCGTACTGATATAGCGTGAATATATTATAAACATTTTTATTAAAATTATTAAAATAATAAATGAGAAAGTTTGTTTATTTTCCTACATCTAATATTATAATATGATAGACCGTTCCTCTTTATTATTTTGTTGAGGTTTTAATATTAATATAATTTTTATGTAATAATATTATTTTGTTTGCTTTATTTATTAAGTCCACGGTAACAATACTGAAAATTAAAGGGGCGTTAGGATTTCTTTTAATATTGGATTCGTGAAAATTAAAGAAATATGTTTTTTTGTTCATCTTCACCTCACTTTTATTTACTCTTCCGACAAAACTTTATGATTGATAAATATTGTGTACGTACCATTAAAACAGCTTAAGATGACAATAAAGACGCATGGTAATATTCAAAGTTAATTTTGAAACTTCATGAAAATTTCTATAAGTACGTCCGAAAATAATTTAACATGAGGAAAATAAAATTATTTTATAACAAAATTTATATAAGAATTCTTTATAGACTCAACATTTTCATTTCAACAATGTAGGTCACATTGTTGAAGTGGCCCGAAGTAAAGTGTGGATTAATGCGGGAAAAGTAGATGTTTGAGTGAGCAGCCCGAATAACGACAGACATATAAGGGCAGACATCGTTGTCAATAGACTTTTGCACATATTTTTTTCTATACTGTATATATTCGTTATAAGGTTAATATATTTCTCAATTTGTTAACAATGTTACCAATATTTATAAATGATTTAGTTTAGCAAGTTTAATGCTCGGCTGTATAAATTTTGTTTTAATTTTTTTTTGTGTAATTATATCATTTTGTCTTGGCTTATATTATTAAAATTATTAATAACTGTAGAAATAGTGTATCTACAGATTAAAGATATTTTCGAAAAAAAAACAGTTTAGGAGAGCACAATAAAAATATGATTTATTAAACGTTTTTCATTTTATATGTGAGCCTGTTTATTTATTGGCGCATCGCGCAAGAATGGCAAAATGTATAAAGTTTTTAACAGTAGATTTTGTTGAGTCTGGGGTAACATATAAGCTATATTTTTTTAAACCCCCTAAAAAGAAACTATGGCAATATGACGTTTGAATATAAAGTGTACTTACTTCAAAATGTTTGCTTTTATAAGTATTGTAATAGATGACTTTACGTGTAATTATCTCGCAGTTAATAATATTTTCTATATGTTCACACATGAACGACTGTGCAAGTTTTTTAAATAAGTTAAATGCTGATAAGACATGGCAAACAATTTTTTTAGTGTAAAAGTGAGATAAATTTTTGTAAATATTTTCTGTTATTGCATTCGGAAAGTTCTGGGTGCAAAAATTATTACAGAATTTTTTTAAATTTGCTAACTTGTGTAACACTTTGATTTCATTCACTGTTTAGTGTTCAAATAATTTTATGAAGTAACTGTACTCAGGACGTGGAAATTTTGGAAACAAATGACCGTCCGAAAGTTTGTATCTACCTACGTGAACTGTTATGACAGTAATATTCGCATTTGAATTTGAATGATTCATCAGCCTGTTGGTGATACGCCGTCGCTATATTCTTCTATGTCTCTTTTTTATTTTTCTGAAGACTTATTTCCATTCTCATTCACTACACTTAGTTGCCAACTGCTAATTAAATATAGAAGATTATTGGTACTATTGGCTACCAAAACATAATGTGCAATTTTTAAACTATAGAAAATGTAACAGTAGAACAGTAATAATAACAACATTATATACATCGCGATATCTAATGTTTGCAAACTGAAGACTACCCATTCAGGAATGACCTTCAAGTATAACGATTTGAGATACGAGGTATCATATGTGATATAAAGGAAATTAGGGTGACCAATCATCTATAAAATGCTGACTTAGATTGAAAAAAGAAAAGCTGCCCTACAGTTAGAATTTAACTTAACATTCGAATAGAACTTGGTATTTTATTTTACTACGAACCCTGGTTAACATCTAGTATGTTTAATAATAACTTTTGCACCGTACTGCTGAAACAATATATATATATATATATATATATATATATATATATATATATATATATATAACGAATAATTGTATACAAACAAATATAAATCTCTTTCTATGTAATCTATGATATTTAAAACTATTGCATATTTACAAACGTTTAGGAAAATGTGGCAATACACTGTCCTGAACGTTTGTAAATATGCGTTGTAATTCCGTAATATTACAATACCATTATCCAATGTCAAGGAATCTGTTGTTATGAAAGTTATAAATCCCTCAGGACTAATTTCTGTGACATTCCTTCTCTTCACACGCACTAAATAGATAGGCGGCGTTGGTGGCGCAATGCGCAATTGTGCTATGGTTACTCTAGATTGCTTGAGGGCGAGCTGAAATCTACGCTAAAAGCTACGTGAAATCTCACTACCATCGACGGTCGTTTCGTAATAGGAGACGGTCGTTTCCTAATGATGATTTAAAGACGGTTGAGAATAAGACAATACTTAAATCTGTTGTATATATACAGGAATTTAAATAATCTAGTTAATTAGACATACACACACATACAGGCAGGCATGCACGCACGCACTTACCCCGCCTATCCGTACGTAAAGTGATTGTTAGGTGAGGTGTCATAGAGAAACTAACAAACTTGTAGACATATATAATATATATCTAGGTATAAGGTAATATTACATACTTTTACATTGTTTGAAAATGTAAGTAATTTGCTATTAATTATACAAAAAATTGAATTGCCGGAATGGTATTTCTGTTTGTAATATTCTCAGCCAATAAATAATGTTTTCAACTATTGACTTGTTTGAAATAAGTGATTATTTCGCATCATCTTTTTCGCTGGCAAAATGCCAAAGTTTCGATATTAGTTTCAAATGAACTAATGTAATTAGATAAGTCGAACTACTTTTTTCTCTTCTTTTCCTAACCTCGGTTAAAATGTTTATTAGGACATTTTTTGTCAGAAACAAATTTACGAATTTATTTAACTCCAGCAACCTAAATGACCGTAGAATTGAAAAGTTGTTAGAAAAATCATATTCACAATTTAATTTCATACATTTTGTTACTTTTTGTCTATCTCTTTCATTTTTCATATTAATTTATTAAAATTTATTTTTAAAGTACTTTCTATCATGATGTTCCAAAATATTATACTGTTGATAAAACGAAAAAATTTAATCTAAAATGTCGATGTCATATTTACCTACGGAAAATCAATTGGAAAACATGGAAACTCTGAGCCATGTACTTAAACTAAAGAAATATTATTCTAATATATTCTACTAATACAACAAATGCGAACTTTGTTGTTTGTTACTCAATTACGAATTAAATATTTTAAAATGAAATGTAGGGTATAGTTTATGATTCAAGTTAAGGCATAGGCTACTTTTTAACTAGAGAAATTACATATTTGTGTTAGGATAAACTCAATGTTATTTATTCAGGAATAAAAATGTTATATTCTAACATGTTAATAATAGCTCACATATATTTAAATCTATTATTTGTTCGCCTCGTGAGACCGAAATATTTAATATTTAGATTTATCCCACTAATATTATAAATATGATAATTTGTATGATTATTATTTAATGATGCATAAAGAGCTCAAAATATTTGTATTACTTTAGTATAATTAAAGTTTATAATTCGAATTAATATGTACCCGAACCCGAACATAACTTTTTAACCCGAGAAATGATACGATTCTTGTAGGATGAAACTGGGTTCTTTTATTCAATAATACAAATTTATTATTACTTCAATTCTAACAAACATAGTTCCAACAAATATAAAGCATAATAAATACTTAATCGATAAACCCTTTAATATTGTCCCACTAATATCCCAGACACGAAAGTTTTAATGTTCGCACGTAAAAAAATCTTGACAGATTTTTTGATAGATTACTTTTTAAGAGAAACATTTGTTACATATATGGGACAACGGGTGCATTAAAACTATTTTTTACGTATATCGAAAGAATACGAAAAAAATGTTTCAAAATTAGGCGAACAATGGATATGTCATTACGGGTTCTAGGGTCGCTTTTGTTATATTAAGTACGCAACCAATATTAAAAGAACTGATGTAAATATTAATTTTTATAGACTATCTGTGCTCATTGAAATTTTAATTCTATATTTTTTTGAATATGTACACTTGCAAAAATATGTCGAACTGCTTTCAAATTTATTTCTTTTAATTCCATTTTGGCGAATACATTTCGGAATCTAATTCCAAAATACTTTTATCTTATAAATGAGTTAAATATTAATATTATGATTAACATAACATAATAAATATTTGACTCCCTGGTTAAATTTTACCTAAAAAATTGTGCGTTTACTTATGTACGTGCATTAGGAGTTATACTTTTTTGTCATAATACAAAAATAATTTTACTTACCTTGCAAATAATTCATGGAAATAAAATAATAAAAGGTCTGGAACGTCATTAAAATAAAATCAACATTCAATCAAATAATTAAATTTTGAATGTAAATAAATACGTATAAAAATATAACGTAACTAAAAATATATTTTTAAAAGTTTATAATTATTATTTCTGACCAATATTAAATATCAATTAATAAAAAATATTATTTAAAAAAACAAATAACACTTAGATTTTATGAATATAAAACAAGTGTACTTAAAAATACCACTACCCATCTTTAGTGAGCAACTTCACCCTATTGATTTTTGTTGCATCGTGCGCGCGTCACAAAATTTCACATTCAAAAGAAGTATTTTAGACATTTTGGTTAAATTATATCTGTCATTTAGTCACATTTTGCATTAAAACATAGAGTACCATTGGTTTCAAATAAGCAATTACCAGCAGCTTTACTCTAGTGTACTAATTTATCACTTATAATATAAACTCTTCAATCTTACTCTTCATTTTCATTCTAAGCTTTTAAGTTTTAAATAGTTAAGTAGTCGAATTATAATTGTTTAATTTGAAAGCTTCAATATTTTGGTACTGTTATAATTATATAATTATTGTATTAGACAGAGATAGGAAAGTAAAAAATAACAGACAATCCATGCACGCTATTAATCATTTTTTAAAGTGTATACTCTCGATAGAAATAAAAACATTTCTAAAAACCTTAATCTGCTTAATTCGTAAGTAGAGTGGGATATTAAAATTTAAAAGAAGGTTATTATTTACTAATATATTAGAAGTTATCACTCAGCTCTAGAGCTTTACCTATTTGATCAAATGTTAGCAACATTTTATAGACTTTAGGTTAAAAAAGTTTTAGGAACAGCATAATTAAAAAAAATTGACGTATGTCTTGAAACCTAGACAAATGTTGTAACGAAATGCACTTTTTATTTGATAAAATATTTGAAATTTTGTTACTTTATAACCACTATTACATCGGAAGATGTTCAGAGGATATAAATAGAAGATTAACAAAGTCATTTACTGATATTTGAAATCATGTGTCATCTATCTGTGCTTCTAGAAGTAAGATAAGTTATGAACATGATATGTTACTCTTTATTTAGCCATCCTCTGGTAAATTAAATTGTTTTTTTAAATTTTTGTTACTTTTGCTTGATAATATACCCAACTCAAGACTAATATTTTAATATATATAATATTTTGAAAACTAGCCATTTATATTCAACCTTACTTCCGAGTCATAATTTTGACAATATATCACATCGAATTTATCTGAATTGTGTATTTACTTTGTTATAAACAAAAAATATAGTACGTGGTTTTATATTTCAAGAAAAATATTATTAGCCTTGTGTATAATATCTAAGCAGAATTCCATCAGTATTTTCTAAGGCAATATTAATCAACAATGCAGTAGCATTTATATCACTGTTAATGTTGAGCAGATTTAAACATAATAAGTCAGTTCTATTCTCACAATTGTTACGTTAATCATAACCGCTCAGATTTCTGTGTGCGCCAAAGACTAGCAGCATTAATTGGTATGTTTTTTGGCCTACAATCTTGTATCCAGGGACCGACGTACATCCAATACGATTAATATAATACAGGAATAATATTGAAATTATACAAAAACAGTAAGTAGTACAGGAATAATAAGTGTTTGAAGAAAAAATATTATTCTCAGGATATTAAGAAGCTTATGTAAAAAAATTTAAAAAGTGAGTTGTTATTTTTTAGTGATTTAAGTTTGCTATTTTTTAAACAAAGTTTATTGCAGTCTTACTCGAAAATGATACGAACTAATGTTTTATTCATCTTTCACAAAATTGCATATCTGTCACAAATGTATTGCGCTGCTAAAAATGTTAACCTACCCGGTTTATTATTTATACAGTACATATACTTGATAACCCATGAAGAAAATACAAATTTACGGCAACGTTTTAATTTGATTATGAAACAAAATAAAAATACACAAAAATTATTTTGGGTACTATTTAGTAATGTGAAATAAAAATAATGTGATAAAAGTTTTAAACGAATTCCTTGTGGAATAAAAGCAACCTAGTTTATCAACGTTGGGCCATTATTGGACACACCCAGTAAACGCTGAGTATATCGCATTAAAGTTATCATGAAATCACATTTAAAAATGCAGAGCTGTAAAGAAGAAAAAACTTGTAAAAACTTTGAGAATTAAAAAATTTCCCTGTGTATTCTTCGGATTATATTTTAAATATTTACTTAAACATGAAAATTACTTAAATTTTTATTATAGCGATAAAATATTTATAATTAAATTGTGTATAAGCAAGTCATGAAAGTTGGATAAAGGTTAGAACTCACAAACAATTTTATCAAATATGTTCCGAAGTTTTGTAATTTAGATAGGGTTCATTCGTAGATATATAGTATATATTTATGAAACTAACTAGGAAAAAAACTCTTGCGCTTGACAGCTATGACAGCCACGATAAATGAAATTCGCACAATTATGTGCTAATTTTGCCAAGTAGTAAAGACAGAGTTTTAAATAAACCTGCGTTGTCTCATGACTCAAGTTGATTTAAATAACATAAAGGCTGATAAAATGTCGAATGACATATTCTTTGGCTTAAAGAGGATATAGTTTTATAAATATTTTCAGTCAACACATTTCGGGAATAAACGTTTCGGAAATAAAATTATTACCAAGTTTGTTAAAATTGATGAATATGTCTAACACTGTGATTTCACTCACTATTAAATGTTTAAATAATTTAAAAAAGAACCGACTCAGGACATGAGAACTCTGCGACTAGTGAAAACTTCTCGGTGATAATAATTTAAATTTGAAACAATAACACGATCGTCCGAAAGTACGTGTCCACCCACCTGAACTCTTACGCTAATGATATTCATGTTTGAATATGGACAATTGTCAGTCCGGTTCACTGGTTGCTGTCGCTTTATTATCCTATTTTCGTATTTCTTTGATTTCTTTATCATCCGTTTCCGTTTGTCGCTCACCGGTCTAGTCACTAATTTATATCCAAATACGATAAATTATTGGTTCAATTAGATGGTAAAAACAAATGTGTTATTTTTAAACTATAGAATATGCACACACATACACACATATATGTATATATATATATATATATATATATATATATTTATATATATACATATATATATATATATATATATATTTATATATATATATATATATATATATCCCCTGACTATATATATACCCAGACTACATCTTAAAAGCGAACCATTTGAAATGGTTCGCTTTTCTTGAGTCTACAGGAAATCTGGAGGAAGAAGAAAATAAATTTTCGAAAAAATGTTACTGAACGTAGCCGTAGATTACAAACAAATTCCTGGAATTGGTGAATGACCGGAAGAAAACTAAAATATTGCATTCGAACAAATATTTAACAAAAAAGTAAGGACAAAATTGAACGATATGGCAGCAAATCAATACGTAGCTTAGAATAAGAACGAATTTCGGATATTACACGAAAGACGGAGAAAAGCAATAACAACATCGAAGACAAGTTTTGTATGGTCATCAAGTAAGCGCTTCCAAAAATATTTATACATGTATCGAGTGAATACAGAAAATATTTATTAATATAATTTATGGGGATGTGTTGTGATAGTATTGGGTCGGGGACAATAGGGGCGTCGTAAAAGAAAATGCAAGCCAGTGACGTTGCCGGCCGAAGTTAACGCATCAAGTGTCAGACGCTATTGATTTGATTACACCTGAATATTTTATAGGTCACTTTTCCCCATTTAATTTACAATAAAATCGTGAAAGTGTATATGTGATATTAAATTATTTTCGGAACTTTATTATTTGAAATATTATTTCAAAATTTTGGGATTCGACAAAGTCAGTTTTGGAGTTTTTACATGTTTCTTTATCTTTCTATTACTTGTTGGCACATTGCATAAAGCTATTAAGTATCCTCGATTATATTATTAAAAAAAGTTTATGCCATTTTAGGTCTATAAATATTGGAATATATTCGATCCGAAAATATATTTGTAATTTAGAAAAATCTTACCTCATTAGATATATATCAAAAAAGCATTATTTTTAGAGTGTGTAATGAAGTCAAAGCCTTATTTTAAGTAATTGAAGATTTAGGCATGTGAAAATGCCACAATTAAAAAGCGGTTATTAATATTTTCCCTACTAAGTAGAATCAAGGTAAGGATAGATTTTTCTTTTATCTAGGTCATGTCGCTATTTTATTCTTCTAAACTTATATTAAAATTTAAAATTATACCTATATTTACAAGGAACTCCATTAAAATATTACGTCGTATGCAAGTTATATGAAAATATAAATAAAAATTTTCAATTTTTTTTTAAGAATGAAAGAAGTATAGACTAATATTTTTGTTATCAGCCATGTAGGCCGATCCCAGAAAAATCCCACAAAGCAGTATTCTGTCACACAAGTGATAATCATAATTGCTTATAAAGGAGATACTTAGATATGTGTCGATTCATTATAAATTGCTTACAGACACGTACATATAATTTACCACGTATCAAGCTGGCGCCCTTATTGAATTAAAGTGCAATTAGACAGTTAAGCGTTAAAGCATGTCAGGTGCTTCGATTTGTAGCGCACGTAAAATCTCAATACAATAAAATGCCCAAGTAGGCCACGTAGGGGCAATGTCGTGTTTTAAATGCGTCGAAATAAAATGGACAGCGAATACGTTGTTAGGGGGTGTAAGGTAACAGTGCTCTTGATGCATATAATAATATGTTTCATTCACTAAAGGTTTTTGATTTACTATGTTTGAAACTATCTTTCAACGGTTGAGCCTTTATGTATTTGCTTACGAGGTGTAAAAAGAGATTAACTATCGGAGATCCAGAAATTAATAAATATAACGTTAACAAGAGTACGTGTATGATATGTGAAAGCGTGTCTATCTGCTTCTGCTTTCAGAGGCAGAGTAAGATATAAAAATAAAATGTTATCTTTGTTTTGCCGCCCAGTGTAAACTAAACAAGGTATCTTTTTTTTCGGTTAAGTCACTGTTTTTTCATACCTTTCTTAATATGTAGACTTATTTTTAAATGCTCAATTGTGAAGTCATTCTAAGTGAAGAACCTAGCCTAGATTTTTACAATTACAACTACTGTCAAGCCATAATCTTATTGAATTGATCAAGTTTGTGTATCTACATATATGTATATATATATATATATATATATATATATATATATATATATATATATATATGTATGTATATATATACATGTGTATATATATATATATATATACACTAGTGTATATAGAATAAATGTGTTTGAATCCTTCGTAGTGCCGGTTCCACACATGTTCGACAGTTATTTTTCTTTTTCTGAAAACTTAACCATTTTGATATAAAAACATCAAAAAATATGGACACTAAAAATAACTGATACTAAGAGTTTAATAGAATATTTTTTTTAAAGGTGTCAATTCTTATAAGGTACTGTTATGCTTAATATTTTATTAAATACTATTTAATACCCGACCTTAGTCTATTCTGAAACTATATCACGTATAATTGCTATTTTAATACTTTCTATAATATAGACATACAACTATATATAAATAATTTAAAATTAGTTACTATGAAAACAAAATATATAATGATAACGACATATTTGGACCCAAACTCGTCTAGATGTCAAGAAAGTCCCATCTGCCGCTTTCAGCAATACAGTGTGCAATATTTTAAATTAAGTTTGTTCTTATATATTTGAAATAATAACATTCACGTTCAGTGTTGGAATCATGTAAAATATATCTTAGGAATTATGTAATGTAAAATATATGTTAGGAATCATATATATGTTAGGAAGCATGTTAGGAATCATGTAAAATATATATGTTTGAGAAGTTCCATCAAGCATTTTTCTTTTACAAATTCATTGCAAATGAATCGTCATTTTTAGTAACGCAGTGCGTAACCTGGTTATGAATACTGTAGTAAATTGTTGACAGTGGCCAGAGTGAAGGACGAAATATCAACATATTTAACTGGCAATTCTGAATAAAGGTTGACTCTCATGAAGTAAATTGAAACTATTTTTTAATTTTGAAATAATCGTTTTATGTATTAATTCTGTATTACTCTACGTCATGTAACGTTATTCTTAAGTCATGTAGGTCAGTCAGTTTGTGCAAGTATGGTTATAAACATTATCGGCGTAACAAAATTAGAACGTCATCTTTTTGTGTGTAATATAATTAAAGACAACGATTATTTGGCGTGATTTTAGAGTTATCATCCAGATCAAAAATATATATAACTAGCTGTGTAGATGCAAATTCGTTCGCATGGAATTCGGTATATTAGAATTTTTTTTTCTTTTTATTTTTTTCTCTTAGAACTATATATGCTCTCAGAACGCTAGGGGATGTCATTGATTTTACCAATATCACAATATACACAGAGAATATTTTACATATGTAATACCTAGATAAAAATCTATCCTATATGTTGCTCAAAGGTGTAAATTATTAAAATACTAAATCTCATCAAAATCCGTGGAGTAGTTTTTGCATGATCGAAAAACAAACACAAAGACAGACAGATAGACAAAAATTCTTAAAAGAAATTTTTCTGACTTTTACTATCGTTCTATGTGCTAAGTCACTCTTTTTTTAAAATATTTTCCATATACAGAATTAGCTCTGTTACAGATTTATTATAAGTATGGACTAACATGCCCGAGACAAATAAAATTTCTCTTTTGGAACGAAGTTCCTTATCGCGCGTTGCGAAAGGGGGCTAGACGGAAAAAATTAAGACCAAAAGTTGTAACGACACTTTTTGCTAGCGGGCGTGCGCGTGTTTCTTTGTCTGTCTCTCTCTCTCATAGAAAGCGAGCGAGTTGTTTTCGTTTCGTCTTTCTATTTCGCATTGAACAGGGTGGTGTCGCGACGATTATTCTTCTTGAATATATACAGGTTTTTTGTACATAATAAATAATAAAAAATAATAACTATAATTATTATTCTAACTTAAAAGAAATAAAATTTTATTACAATTCCTTCACTAATTAATCGAAAGGAACTTCGTTCCATCCTGGTGTCCCTTGACACCTCTCAAGTTTTTTATTAAACCTATAGCTTCCAGTAACTGGCAGCGTTAATGCTATTAAAATAAAGTGTAACTGGAGCTGAGAGCTATACGGCTGAGATTTTGCATGACCGACATAGTGAGTCTCTGGTCCTAAACGAGTTAAAAACAGTTATGTTTATGTAAACATCCTAAATTTATAAAATTGCAGTAATTCGAGCATAATTCAAGTGAGACCATACCACTAATAAAGTGGTATCGTCGTAAGGATGATACTGAAAGAGCGGCCACATAAAAACTATTCCTCATTATTGTATACGCAACCTACTTTATTACATTAATTTACCTGATAAATTTTAACGAAATAAAATGGAATTGTGAGCGAAATTTCATTTCCGTGTTCATGGTACATACGCTGTAGTTTTATTCTACGCCAGAGAGATTGGCTACTAATAAACATAATTAGTTTTAAATAACTTACTTCGATAATTTAAATGTTTAATAATATGCATATATATATATACATATATATATATATATATATATATATATATATATATATATATATATATATATATATACATACACATATATATATATACATATATATATAAATATATATATATATATATATATATATACATATATATTGTGTGTTCAAACGTATCCTACCCTAAAACATCCAGGACAATTGGAATAGAGTACGATTAACGAAAGCTCGTTCTGTTCGAAAAACCTGTTTCGTGATAAATATCATAACAAATATTATTCTTTCAATACAAAAATAATACTTAGTAAGCATATAGCCCCGAATTTCGAACTACCCTGCCTTCTCTGTGGATTATCACCGCAATATAAACACACTGAAAATAGTTTGCCATTGCAAAATGACCGATATCGGAATCATGTTTGCTCTGGTGCCGTAGGAAAGCTCTCGATGGGATACTAGTACAATCTGGATTCGGCTCGGCAGCAATTCTCTTCCAAACACGGTTCAATAAGCGGGTTGTTTGCAACTTTTGAAGTTATGACTCTCGCTGTCATGTATGATATTTGTGAGAGTTGAACTAGTAGGCGAACGTATATAATAAGATTTTACTAGATTTAGATTCATTCTGCTGGAATTCAATGGATTTTTACTTTGTTCTTTGAAGTAAACAGCAGCATCGTTTTCAGTGCTTGATTTTTTGTTCATATTTTTAGAAGGAAGTAGTATCCTCAAATACAGGAATTACACCTTATGGTGCATGTAGATATGATCAGTCCTATATTGAGGTGATAACATAAAGACCTTGCTAGAGCTATAAGTGTCACCAAGCTCGATCTATGTAGAAATTGGTTTTGTACAGATACTGCATATAACTGATGTATGTAATTACGGAATTAGGTATTTCTGTATAGGTAATATTTATGTTTGGTATGCGGACTATAATGCGTTAATAGACCGACAGGGAGGTAAAATATTTTTTGTTAGGAAAGTTGTCAAAAATCAAAATTTTACAGATTATTTCCTTATAACCACTCTTTTATTTAAAATCAAACACATAACTTTTTTTTAAGTATAATTGTACAATTACCCTTTTTAATATCATGAGTCGAAGATTCATTTAATTATTTTTATGTTCTTCATATATGCCATTATTGAAGAAATTAAATCGCACGAAAACTTTATGAAAATATTAATTTATATTGTTGTCGCACTACGCCTTTTACATTTAAATTATTAAAAGTTTATTTAAGTATATGCCTTACTTCAATTCTCACATCATGAAAGTCAAATGGTATACACATAAAATTTCAATATTTCCGATTTCATCATAACCTAAATATTTCGATAATTTTAGATATACTTCATCATATTGGAAATCTTTCAAAATATTCTTTTACATATAATTACACGTTATGAATCATATAGTGAAGAAAACCTGGTAAATTACATTAAAAACTGAAAATAGTACATCAACTACTAACAGGATATAGATACAATTTAAGGATTCATCTTTTATACATATGTGTGTATAAGTACAAATTACATGAAAAAAACAGAAATAGGCTACAATAAAATGTAAAAAATAATTCCTATTAGCAGTTAAAGATGTAAAATTAACCCTGAATGATGAAACTATGGGTTTTGAAAAATCTTGACGTCGGTGTGCATTTTATTGTTAAATTCTTGTCGAATTTGTCAATTCATGCAACAACTTTCATTCATAAAAGGGCACTACGTCCAAACTTCTAATTGTTAAATGTTACTGCTCATTTTATGTAGTCCTGTTAATAATGAGCATAAATTTTTATGTCATCACTTCATGGTAAAAAGCTTTTTTCATAAGCTTTGAAAAGATTAAATTTGTTACAAAAGTATTAATTTTCCCAATACAACTGTAAATAAAAAAAATGTGTGAAGGGGTTAGTGCTAAAACTTTGTCGTTAGGAAAGAGAAAATATCGGCAATGTAACACCTTTGTAACGATTGAGAGATCAAACAATGGGTTAGATATTATGTATAATAACTTAAATTGCGATATTGCGTTAATAAGAAATTTGAAATTACTTTTCTTTTATTTCTTTTCAAATCTTCAAAGCTCTAGCCTAGGCCATGCAAAATCTTTGGTTTGAGCAATGAATATTTTTATTTGTGTAAAAAAATGAATATAATAACTCGTATTACAAACTGAATTTGTAAACATTTCGAAATATTTCTTGTCATTTCTTAGCAAGTGTCATTTGTGAAAAAAGAATCTGATCGTTTCTTACAAACCGATCTCAAGAAGTGAAATTTTATTATTGAAAAATTTAAAAATTGGTGGATATTATTATTAAAATAAAATTGTATCTTTATCGTTCAGTGTACAGATAAATAAAATCGTCGTGAAGATATAATTATTTTTTAAAAAAATTATTCTTTTCATTGACAATATATGATTTAAAAATTTTTTACTTAAAAAATTATTAAAAAAAATATTTCATTACTAAAACACCAAGAAAGGTCGTGCGCTATGTTGTTGTTATGAAAATTTTCACGGTCATCTCTTGTCATTGAAGATTTTTGTTAACATTAAACTCATTTACTTCAACAGTTAGGCTTATTATTTTCAACTATGCTCCCGTTAGATACCAGTTTTAATAAAACTTGTTCAGTAACAATTACGTACTACTATGATTGATATAGTACAAAATACTCACTTAGGCAAATATTATTTAAAAAATGTAGTTATTTATGTATAAAAATATCGCATTTCACATATATAAATATATAGCATTCCTATTAAACAATTTATGATTATTACTATTATTTTTCGTAATAAAAATATATTGCCTTAATATAATTTTTACAAATTCTGTATATGTCTTAAAAACTTTGAGATTTAAAATCAATAACATAATAATAGTTTTTTAAAAAAACTGTTTTTTCTAAATTTTACTCCCAGCAGTTCCGGAGATTGGGAGGAAGACAAATTTTCATTTCATAGATATTTTAAACAATATTTCTAGAACTATGTTACATAAGGTTAAAATTGTGTAAAACTCGTTTCTGAATCCTATGAAATATTATCCTACCAATTCTTAGGAATTGGTAGGATAATATTTCATAAAATGTGGAAAATATACAAGAATAGTTAGGTTAAATTTTTCCCTTTAAAATTTCTATAAACATATTTAGATATAAATTTGTTTAATATTTGATTAAAATAATTCAGTGTTATTACACGATTCACTTGAGTGATATTATAGGTGGTTGGTTTTTTTCTTTTGTTGCACGGGACCCTAAACAATCAATTCATCCGTCATATTAATAAAAACTTTAGAATAGAAAATATTAAACCGTATTCTTAATTACAATAATTATAAATTATTTTCCTATCTTCTTTGAAAAGGAAGGTTTCTTCTTTTTCTCAACTTCTTTCTCTTTTTATTTCACATGTAGATTATTGTCACAGTAAACATAATCCTGGTGTAGACAGAGTGCAGTTATTCCTTTGCTCATTTCAATATAAGTAATTACTATGACAGGGAATTTTTACGTTAGGTATAACACAGATGCAAATTGCGTACAAATTTGTGTTATACACCGTGTAATCGACCCCTGTGTGAAAACGAATACCAATGAATATCCTAGTTGCATGTAGATCATTGGTGAAAACGAAAATTTGTTATCTCAAGAGGTTTAGAAATTATAACAGAATAAAAATTTCAAGAAAAAATGTCTGCACGAATCCTTACATTTTTTCTTAGGTATGCCTTATCGATAGGTAAAGTTAATAAAGTAAATAAGTACAGCCGCTCGAAGGTCGCAAAGAAATTATATCTTACGTATAAATAATAAACGTAAAAATGGGTTGTTTGAAAAGTGAGTGAGAGAGAGAGAGAAAGAGATGCTATGTCTTTACTCTCTTCTCAAATACGAGAGCACATTCGTATTCGAGGTCAATTATTAATTTAAATTTGTTCGCTTGCGAAATCTCTTTGTATTCATTCGTGTTGCGTAAATAAGCCTTTAACGTGTTGTGTTATTATTTTATAACTGTTTGCTGCTCAAGAGTACACGAAAATGGTGTTACTATATGGAGAACATGGTAGAAATGCGTCAAGAGCATTAGCTGCCTATCGTAGGCAATATGGGGAACAGTAGTTATGCCAGGACTGATAACTGGACAGCATGCTGAAGGTGTACCAGCATGTCAAGTTCCAGCACGTGTTGAAGAACAAGTCTTAAAATATTTCAGGCGTGATCCGACGACAAGTACACGGAGAGTAGGAAGGCACTCCATTATCAAATTTCATGACATAGGTCGATTTGAACCTATACCTTGGCCTCTTCTTTCAACAGACATCAGCCCATTGGATTTCTCCGTAGGGGGATTTGTTAAAGACTCAGTGTTTGAGAACAATGGTGATAGTGAAATAGAGATGCGTGCGTGTATTATCGCTTTTGACAAACTTAAAAGTACCGTTTACCAAGACATTTCTTTATTTAAATAAGTCCACGAAGAAACAAAAAAACGTGTGCAAAAATGTGTTAGGAACAGGGGCGACGTGTTGAAAATGCTTATGTCATTTAATACGTCCTTTAATTTTCATTTATTTAAGATTTTATAACTTATATTTCCTTTATTCGACTGAAAAATCAGTGCAGTTATATTATTATAATTTACCTACAATCTGTGCATGCCCGTGGCAATAATAGGTGAGTGATTGCTGATTTTATTAATTGATAACTACAAAATACATACCTGTAAGTGGCGCACACTTATACACAGATTACCACTGTAAATAGATCAATACTGTTATGTTACAAAATACTACTACTAAATATAATGTAATGTATACTGCGGTATTTAAAATCATCAAGTGCCATTAGTATATACCACAGTTGCAAGTATAACCCATGTATACTGCACACGACCAAACGCAATTGTTAAAACTCATACATACATAATACCCAATTTAGGCGTTCGCTTCGTCACTTCTTTAATCTTGTTCAAAAAACCGCCATTAGCGTCGCTCGCAACGCTTATATGGCCACAACCGCTATAAGAGCGTCGCGAGTGACGGCGCGAGTCACGTGGCGAATGATGAGCGCTCCGCAAAACGAAACGACGTGAGTATTAAAAGCTTAGGTTGTGTTCACAATATTTTCATTATTTATTAAAAATCTAACATGTCAATGTTTTTTCTGAATTATATGGTGTTTTGCAACTTGATAGTGGAGCATAACTCAAAAATTTTTTTTGGCATAGGGGTCGCTGACACCTATATATCCTACCAATATTGATTCGTGATATTTTTTAACCGTTAATCCAAGATGGAATCACGTTCCAATAAGGTCAATATAAATAAATTAATTGTCTCTGTTAGATGAATTATATGCTATTCAGTTGGACCATTGTGAGGAAATATTGTTATGCATCCTATATCAAATCGTCGAGTCACGGCAAACTCGCTCTCGGGAACAGAGGATCGAGTTCCATTTGTCTTTTTTGAACCCAATCGGAACGTAATTTCAATTGTGATAAGGTCCAGTAAATCGAATTAATTTTCTTACTTACCCAGTATTGGTTGTAATGGCTGTGTTTTTATTGATTGTTCAAAAGCTCGAGGCTGAACATGATCGTGGCAAAAGTGTTAGGATTCAATAAACTGTATTTTTGTTGGAATTTGTCAAGAGCAACGATGTTTCCGATGTTGTCCTTTTATTAAAGAGAAATTTTTTTAATCGTAACAAAATGAGTTAAGCGAATTGAGTAGAATAGGGTATACTAACATCGTCATATTTAATTTACGCTTCATGTGCAAGTAGATACATGCACGACTGGACAGGCAGTGTTACAGTAGAAATATATAAGCATTTTGAGGGAAATATCCGATAATATTTGAAATTTATTCATGGATATTTATGCTTCAAAACGGGTTTTTATCGCTTTTATACTAGAAACTAATAAAATCGGCATCTCAGTTCATCAATACTAGTTTTCTTCTCGAATTGATTGGCACGAATGCTTGTTTTTATAATAGGAGACGACACGAGTTGTGAATACTTGGCGTCCCGTTATGCTTTTTTTTGTCCTAAACAGAATTAGTTTCGCAAGAATATAGTAAGTTCTCCTCGTAAAATGTTCCTGCTTTGTTTGCATTTTACTTGCCGCAACACAGTTGCTAACTAAACAGATGCTCGAATGGTATACTTGTCATAAACTGTTAGAAAAAGTGGCGTGATAATTAGTTATATTACATTATATTTATTTACTTACTTAATAAAATCTGAACAAATTTGTAATCTTAGCCAAAGCTGTTGATCATTCTGGCTAACATTACAAAGTTATGACAAATATAAAATGATATTACAAGGAATAAAAATAAAAAATTATATACTTTTCTTCACCCGCAAAGTTATTCCTGACAACATTAATTGAACAGAAGAAAGTGATAAAATCTAAGACAGTATTCATAACCGATGTGAGATACGCCATTATAATGCTTTTTGGTTTTCAGCTGTTTTAAAATTTTGTGTATGGGAATTTTGCTAGAGTGAGTGAGTGTAGTGAGTGCCTAAAGTCAAAAAACGTGAGAGAAATTATTCATAAGTCAAGATATTTTAAGAAATATATATATATATATATATATATATATAAATATATATATATATATATATATATATATATATGTATAAATTATATGTATAAACATCTTTGTATTTAAAATTAAAGTGGTCATCCTAATTCCAAATTAATTTCCTCTGTACTGATATATTATATTACTTTCTATAGTTTAATATACTAGTTAAGAAATATTTTTGTATTTGGTTATTTTTCTACTGAATTGCTAATAATTTATTATGAATTTTATTTATTTCTTCCTGCGTGAAGATTGACTGCTTGGAAACAAAAAACTCTCATTTGACCGTTTTCTCATGTTAGTAGAATGTAGGTTAAACAATTTTACCAATAGGTATATAAGAGGCTGTAACAAACTAACGTGCCCCAAAGTTTTGTAAATTAGTTAGGGTGTACTGTGCAGAGGAGAAGCTACAATATATTTATGAAACAAACTATCAAAACAAACTCCTGCTCTTGACAACTATGACAGTTCCGACAAATGTAATTCGTACAGTATACACTAATTTCGGAGAGTAAAAGCAAACGTAGTGAAGATAGAGTTTTAAATAAACCTTCGTTGTCCGTGACTCGAATCCATTTAAATAATTTAATGCTCATGAAATATCTAAAAGCATCTTTTTAGTGTGAGTGCGGTCAATTTCTTGAAATATTTTTAATCAGTGCATGCAAAAAATCTGGGGTACGAAAATCTTTATAAAAAATTTCTTGAAAATTAATGAATTTATCTAATACTAACTTTTTAGTGTTAAAATAATCTAAAAAATAATTATGCTTACTATAGAAAAATTCTATGACTAGTGAAATTTCGTGAAAATAATAATTTCAATTCCAAATAATAGCACCATTGTCCCAAAGTACTACTTACCTCCGTGAAGTTTTAAGATAATGATTTTTACATTTGAATGATCGTCAACTAACCCATTAGTCAATGTGGTTTTCGTAGTGTTTATCTACCTGAAGTGTTATGAAAGCGATATTCGAATTTGAATGATCATCAACTGGCTCATTAGTTGCAGTTACTTTCGTAGTGTCTATCTATCTGAAGTCTCATGGTAGTGATATTCGTGACTGAATGTTCATCAACTGATTCAATACTCGCTGTCGCTTCAGTAGCGTCTATCTACCCAAAGTGTTATGATAGTGATATTCGTATTTGGATGACCATCAACTGGTTTACTAATCGCTGTTGCTTTCCTATTGTCGATCTACCTGAAGTGTCATTATAATGATATTTGTATTGGAATTTGGAAGATCATCAACTGGCTCATTAGTTGCAGTTACTTTCGTAGTGTCTATCTATCTGAAGTCTCATGGTAGTGATATTCGTGACTGAATGTTCATCAACTGATTCAATACTCGCTGTCACTTTAGTAGTGTCTATCTACCCAAAGTGTTATGATAGTGATATTCGTATTTGGATGAGCATCAACTGGCTTACTAATCGCTGTTGCTTTCTTATTGTCGATCTACCTGAAGTGTCATTATAATGATATTCGTATTTGAATTTGGAAGATCATCAATTGGCTCACTAGTTGCTGTCGCTTTATTGTTCCGTGTTCATATATTTTTTTTGTTCGTTCATGTCCGCTTTCGCTTCTCGCTCACTGACCTTAGCTGCTAAGCTGCTAATTGATATTCAAATAACGCAGTGTACTGTTACAATTAGATATTAACATGTTTTATTTATGGAAAATGCGATTTATATGATAAAAGTATTAATAACAATATAGATATTTGTGAACACAATACTTTTAACCCAAAGGCTACACATAAAAGGATGGTCTCCAAATAGAGTAATTTGAGTTACGAGTGGGAGATGCTTAATATATTAGAAATAAGGAACACGCTATTAATTAAATCCAGCATCTAATTCGTTTCCAAAAGCGTATATAATTCCGTGGGGGCCCTAAATCTGTTATTTAATATATGTGAAATTAGCGGAACAGATACTCTTAACGCTTGTCAGGAATTTTTCAATAGCAATCGACCCAGCCAGTGTCTTCCCGACGGGATTCTTTCCGACTTAATCCGACCAGTTTGTCGTCTCATCGGCTCTTTTCGGCCAGTTTCGCATCTTGTTGGCTCTTTCCAAGTTAATTCGGCAAGCTCCGCGTCTTATCGGCTAACATAATAAAATTAAAAATACATTTTAAATAGATTGTTAAGAAATATTTCTGTGATATATTATTTCATAAAAATAATAAATTAAAATTTATTTAATGTCTTATTATTAACAACTATCTAAATATATTTTTTTCGTTTCCATCTCATTCAAATGAAAATATTTCAATATAAAAAAAAATTAGAGGTTTCACATCTAAAAAGCATCCCATGACGGCTTATAGTTTTAAAATTTTGAAAAGGATTATAAAATTTACATTGCAGTTAGACATTTATTTTACTTCGTTTAGGTAAAGCCTTCTTCAAAGTATTTTTTGCCATTTGATGCATCTAATACAAGCGAAACTCTCCTGAGATAAACGTTAGCATATTAATCATCAGAATTCTGTGTTTTAAGTAATTTAAACCATAACGACCATTGAAGATTTGCAAAACAGAATTGAATTTTTAAGTCAATAAATTTTATTTTAAACCAAAAGAAATTAAAAATCATTATGTGCAGCGTTTAATACATAAGGTATGTTCCATTTGAATTAACCGTCTCTAAAATGCTAACTTAGAATTAGAAATGAAAAGCTGCCACGTCTCTAGAATCAAAATTTTCATTTCCATGGAACCTGATATATTTTGGAGCTTCTTTTATCGGACAACCAAACTACTGTAGTACACATGAGTAACTTGGCTTCACTTTATATTAATGTTTGGTTTGATAGTTTACTTAGAGTCAGCAAACGTCCATACATTTGATTCTGTAGCAAGCGAATTATTAAAGGGTATAACTTTAATAAAAAAAATTATGTAAATTGCTTACTTTCAGGCTCTTGGAATTACAATTATTAAATTTAAATTAATTACAAAATATTTTTTAGATATATGGGCGATAAAAATGAATATTTGTAACCTAAAAGAAATAATTTTCTGTTGTCACCTAAACAGTAATAAACTTCCCACAATATTAGATGAAATGCACGTTTTGATTCCGTATTCTCACAATAACATATCCAATATAAAGGCGCCTGCTGTCATGAAATTTGTAAATCCCTCAAGACTAATTTCTGTGCCATTCCGCCTCCTTACACGCGCTAAGTGGATAGGTGACGCCGGTGGCGCAGTGCGCAATTTTGCTATGAATATTGTATACAGCTTGAGAGTGAAGTGAGAACAGTGTGGGATCTCGTTATCATCGGCGGTCCTTTCATAATTGGAGTCCGCTGAAGTAATGAAAATTATGCAACATTATTTTAAATACGACGTAAAGTTTTCAGTTTATTGCTCTTAAAGTTTGAGTTCAAATTATTCTAATGTGACACTATCACAATCAGACGTATGGTTTACCCCCTTAATTTTATACGATGTTAATGCGATATTTTACTAGTTTATTTGAAAGTAGTTAATATTTCTCATCTTTTACAGGGGGTTGGAAAATCGCGAAAAATGTCGATGTTTGTTTTGACTAAGCTGATCTGATTAGAATTTTAGTATCAGATACAAAGATACGAGCATATTCCACTTTACCGCAATTAATACGTGGAGCATTAAAAAGATGTCTCACAAATCTTATTCCTATTGCAATTTACATTTCCTCTAAACTCTTTTTCTTTCATCTTTTATTTATCCTCTTTTTAACATGTCCAGACCATTTTTTTCTTATTTGTTGTAATATTTTTTTTTAATGTTTTGATTTCGTTAAGAGAAGTAGTTCGCTCTTGTAACCCTAAATAGTAAAATCATAAGTGATTTATTTTGTGCAAGATTAGAGGGTAGATTTAATTTTTCTTTTGGTATGTGTCCCTTAAATATGACACGACTGTATTTTCCCTTTGACTATTATTTACAGGAAATCCAAAATTTGTAAATGAATAATTACTTATACTTATTACTTACTATTAATTATATATATATATATATATATATATATATATATATGTGTGTATATATATATATATATATATATATATATAAATATATATATATAGCTTTGTGGCGCGGAAAATTTTCCTAGGCGAATATGTTGTAAAAATGTATACGAATATGTTGTAAATATGTATTAAAACCCGATAAAGTAATTTTTAGGATTTTCATATGACGTTTTTATTTCTCTGGTTTATTTATTGATTCATCGCATAAAACTCTCAAATGTCTTTTGAATACACTATTGAATAAAAAATTAATACTCTCAGTAACTAGGTCAACGTAAATTTGAGCGCGTCTGAACCAAATATATGTAGAAATTTATTTTAACAATTCATAACTAATCAGGTAAATATCAAAAAATTATTAATTGTGAACTGTCTAATAAACATTTCTCTACGTAATTATAAATCTTACGCATGTGAAGAAAGCCACGATCAAGACTAGGTTATTGGTACCTTATCCACTAGTTTGATACAAGGGAAGGGTACATTTTTCTTTACATGAATCATGGTCTATTTTTCTTTCATGTAAACTAATCGAACAATATTCGTTATAATTTATACAATGAAAAATTCTGCTAACATTATTCCCTGGTTCAGATATTCACGAAGAAATGTATAAATATAAACAATTATTATTTTATAATGAAAGCAGTGTAGGCTGGGATTTCTAAAATTAACTTAAATTCAGGCAAAGCACGATTGCGTGAGAGAAATGAAAATCATAATTGTTTATAAACGAGACACTCAGATGCGGATCGATTTAATATAAATTATTTATATATACACACATAATAGACACCAATAACTGAATTGCGTCCTCATTGAATTAAAGTGTAATTAGTCAGCTAAATGTCAAAGCATGTCGCACGTTTCGTAGCGCACATTAAAGCTCTCTCTCGTAGAAGGCTCACGTACGCAACGTAAAGGTAATTCTCGTTTTTAATGCATCGGAATAAAATGGACAACGGATTTGTCGATAGGAGATGTAAGATCAGTGTTGCGGTGTTGTTTGGGTGACCAGTGTTATATAAAGTTATACATTAATTACTATGGATTATTTTTCTCATGGGAATTATGAAAAAAATAATTTATTTTGAAAATATTTTTAATGGCAAAAAGGCATTAAACTTTTTTAAAATTTTATTATGGCTAATACCTAATTTTCCAGTTTACGAATAAGTTTGATATTAGCATATGCAGTATATATCGAATAATATTTTGCCTTACCAGAATTAAATAAATTTTAGATACCTGGTTAAGTTTTAATTTGAGATAAAAATATATTACACCACCATTTATTTCAAATGAGTTATTACCCGCAGATTTGCTATTAACTTGTCATAAAAATCTGTCTTCATATCATTACAGTTGAGTTTAATGACATTCACTATTAAATGATGGGTGAATGAGGGCTTCTTCTGTATAAAAAAGTACGAGGTTCAATTTCAAAATAAGTTCAGTTCAGATTCTTGATACCACAATATTTTTACGATTTAGCTATTATATTAACTAGGGATAAGAAAAAAATATCAAAAGTAATAGATAATTTAGGGAGTTTACATTTAAATGGTATTTATATGATTTTAGTATTGTGTTAACTGGGGATAAGAAAGGAATGTAAAAGGTAACAGAATATTTATGAACGGTAACTTCTTACTTAATATCTCGGTATTTTAATGAATTTATATTATATTAACTAAGCATAAGAAAGGAATGTAAAAAGTAACCGACATTTCATCTAGTGTACATTTTTGATGCTACGGTATTTTCATGATTTCAGTTTTGTGTTAGACTACAGAAAATAAACTTGCACGAGAGTTTATTTTTAAAAGCCTTGCTTTGAAAATATTTTGGAAGAAGAAACTTTTTTTAGAATTTCATTTTTGATTTCACAATTTAAACTACTGTGACATCACAATCTTTTTAAATATATTTATGTTTTATATTTAAATTGATATGTACGTCTATTATGCTATTTACAAATTTAATAATATTCAATTATTTTAATTATTATATACCGTCAGAATAAAATGGGTAATCGCAACGTTGGATGTCCAAACTCTTGCAGATGTCACACGAGAGACCCATCTTTGAATTTTTGTATCTTACAAACAAACATTCTAAATTAACTCTGTTCCTGCTTTGTTTTAAATGAGAGTATTTATATTCAGTGTTAAGGTACGTTAAAAATTGTGTAAAACACATATGAATTGGGGACGCTTTTAGTTAGTGAATAAGATTGGTATGAATACTGTAGCAAATGGTTTATAGCCAACAGGATGAAGCGCAAAATTTCAACAAATTTAATGGTTGGTCCCTAATAAGGGATAGTTCTCATGAATTGGCCGGATCTTTACTTTAATTTGAAGTATAATTTTATATTATTTCAACTGCAAATAACGTTTTGTACGTATGGTCAAAGATATCGTTCACAACAAAATTGTGATGACATCTTTTTGTATATAAAGACTTTATAAGACAATAATATTTCAAAGTTATTTTCAAATTATCACGTAGATGTCAAATATATGCAATTAATACATTCAAGGCCGATATTTTAAAATAGAAGTACCTGTACGGTACCTGGGCCGAATATGATCACCTTAAGTTCTGGCATCAGTTTTGTCACACAATTTAAAAGTTGAGGTTACCAATCCCTTTTTAATTTGCTGTCTGCGTATCATATTATAGGTACAAAGAAAACAATGTGTTAATATACTTGAATTTAAATAACTAGTTTTTAGAAACTGGAAAAGTGGCTATGTTTTCGACAATGTAACTAAATATGCCTATAACTAAACAGGCCACTACGTGGCCGTATTAATGATGTGTATTAAACACATAGGTAATTTATACATCTAAGTACTTTTGGTATTTTAAATGAAATAAATTTTAGAATCTGAAACTCGTGTAATTTAAACCAATGAAATACCCCCACCTGAAGATGTTGTAATACAACGAAACCTAGACCGTGGTAAAGAAATTAAAGAAAGTAGAAATAATACTACATCACGTAGTTTTATTTAATTGTGAATAATGAATTTCTACAAAATTAACGCCAAATATATTCAATAACCAATGAAATACTTAAAGGAAACAAAATCTCACCATACTATCCAATAAATCCTATATCAGTGAGCAATACGATTGATATATTGATGGAAATTTCAGCGGCACCAGTATAATATAACTGATGTAGGAATTAGTTTAATATAGTTTAGTCGATATTTTAACTAATTTACGTATCATCTACAGAACAAGATGCTTGTATACGGTGGTCATTTTTTAAATGCTCTCCTCAAAAAAATCTGGATTAAATGTTATATATTTATAATTTTGGTTAGAATATTTCAAACCTGATAAAAAATATTAATATTATTTTGAACCCTAATTCAAAAGACCGAAAGATTAACAAGAAAGATTATCTTCGTTACCAAAGTTTTCTAATATAGAAAGTTTTCTCAATGTATTATAGGGCGGTATTTTTACAGTAAATTATTTTTACTCTATAGCTTGTACATTGTTTAATATTTTGTCGTAAGTATTTTTTAAAATTGAACCCGTGCTTTTGATAAAAATTAATTAAGTCCCTTTTCCCAAGTAATTATTTACGGTAAAATTGAATATTTTTTTTATAAAATCAATTAAAAAGTGCAAGACGAAGAAGACGTGAAACTCACTTATTCGTAATGAAGGATAAATAAATTCAGACTGGCTGCATGCATCGTTCTTATAATGTACGATTGCTAAATAAATGATTGAGACAACTTAATTACTGAACACTTCGTTCTACTCTGTTCATTGCTTTATTTTGTGTACCTATTTTACTTTGTGTTGTATGCTAAATTAGCAAATGATATCAAATATATTTTTGTTAAATTTTACCAATTTCTTTTGATTTTGCGATATCGGGGTTATTAACATTACTCGCCCTAATAAATATTCCACAGAAATAACTTTTGCATTATTTCTCGCACACACTAACGTTAGGCTAGTGATGCTTAATTAATTGTGTTTTGACCAAAAAAAACCTGACTCTTTTTGCAAAACACTTATAAAGATATGTTCTAACGACAAAACATAAGATAATGCACTCCGTGTTAATGTACTACGAGTACAGTACTGTAAAAGCAAATATGTAAACATTAGAGACAAAGAATGGAACATAATTAAAGAACAGATAACGTCGTCTTACTCATTGTATGTAAATATAGGAGACAAGAACACTGAAGGTCCGAGAGGAAAATGCGTATTATTTGGATGGTCTTGATAGACAATACATAATTCCTTAAGTCGAAGGATAAAAGGATCGTTTAACTTTTACGTCGCATCTGACGTTACAATACGAAGTAACAATTTACTTACTTGTTAGTAGAAATTCACTATGTTCGGGAAATTTCGTTACACAGTTCCGAATATAATGTGAAGATTACGGATTTTAACTTGTACTGTTGTCATTCTCGTATGTACCCACTCAACCTTCAGTATTAAAACTTTTCCTTTAACGGTTAAAATAAGATTTTTTACGATTATATCTATATATTATATTTGAAATAATTCTGGGTATCGAATCCTACTCTTTTAAATCAGTGTTGTCTTAGGTTACCGCTCACTTGTAGATCAAGCTGTTTTAATTTTTAATCCATATATGACAATCGATACTTATTAAGTCAGCCTGTTTTACGGGACTATATATGAAATAGAATAAGGTCCGAAACGCGGCTAAATACACGTAAATAACTGATCGGGTTTTGTTACCATGTCAAATATTGTTACCAAGCCCTCGTTCACAACAACCGAGCTCCAATACTCCGTCACACTGTTTAAAGGTAATTAACTTTGAGAGTACTATATTTGTACTGTGGTAATAATCGAGAAATGAAATAGGATTTAGATCAAAGGGAGAAATGAAATAGGATGCTGTACAAAAAAAGTAAGTTTAATAAAGACTTTCAATATTTAAATGTGTTTTGGGACGAAGGAACAAGTATTTTTTGTTTAAACAATATTCGATTTGTGAATTTGCTTAACTCATAAGTCGGCAAAATTTAGGTCAATAAGTTTATGGTGAATAAGTTTAATTTTTGAGACTAGTTATTGATTATAATATGAAACTTAAAATGTGCTTTCTTTCCCATTTCCGTTTTAACTATTTGATAGAGCGTTTATCCAATTATCAAGTGTATGTAACGCGAAGGCGAAAAAAAATAATTGGATATACATATATATATATATATATATATATATATATATATATATATATATATAAAACTGAAAACGACCGAAATACTTTTCCATTAAAGCACTTAATAAAAAGAAGTTAAACTTTTGTCCTTATTTTTAAATTTTCAATTAAAATTGCAATATATGTGAATAATTTATCATTTCACCTATCAGTCGAAATTTGTCTTTTGCCAATGGCCTAGTCTTTACCTTCAAAAAGCAAATTAGATTAAACAAAGAGTATACCGTTGCTTTTGATCAAAGTGTATACTGTTCGTGTTGATCAACTACTAATTAGCAAACTTAAGATTAAACTATTTGAATATTCCAATCTTTATAGTAGATCATCCCAAGTAGAACTCACCAACAAAACTGGTTCGGTTTTGTTTGATACCGACAGAAAGGAAAGGATGATAATTTATAGATTTTGGTCCTATTTTAGTAGTTTCTCATACCTAATAATTTTGCAAGGTTGTCTAAATATGCCCTCATTTTTACGAGACATGATATGTTGGAAAGTACTTCATCTGTTACTAATATATAATATTTAACATTGAGCGCGTCTGAACCAAATATATGTAGAAATTTATTTTAAAAATTCATAACTAATCAGGTAAATATTAAAAAATATTATTAGTGAACTGTCTAATAAACACAAAGAATTTTTCTACGTAATTATAAATCTTACGCATGTGAATAAAGCCACGATCAAGACGAGGTTATTGGTACCTTATCCACTAGTTTGATACAAGGGAAGGGTACATTTTTCTTTACATAAATCTTGTCGCTATTTTTCCTTCATATAAACTAATCGAATAATATGTGTTAAAATTTATACAATGAAAGTTTCTGCTAACATTATTTCGCGGTCCAGGTATTTACGAAGAAATGTACAAATATAAATAATTTTTTTTATAATGAAAGCAGTGTAGGCTGACATTTTTAAAATTAACTTAAATTCAGGACGCAAGGACGATTGCGTGAGAGTGAAAATCATAATTCTATGTAAATGAGATATTTATTAGATTTTTGTAATGATACGGATCGATTTAATATAAATTATTTAATTAACCAATAACTGAATAACTGAATTCCGTCCTCATTGAATTAAAGTGTAATTAGTCAGCTAAACGTCAAAGTATGTCGCTCGTTTCGTGGCGCACATTAAAGCTCTCTGTCGTAGAAGGCTCACGTAGGCAACGTAAAGGTAATTCTCATTTTTAATGCATCGAAATAAAATGGACAACGGATTTGTCGATAAGAGCTGTAAGATCAGTGTTGCTGTATTGTTTGGGTGACCAGTGTTATATGAAGTTATACATTTATTACTATGAATTATTTGTTCTCATGGGAATTATGAAAAAAATAATTTATTTTGAAAATATATCTTTTGCCAAAGAGGCATTATACTTTATAAAAATTTTGTTATGGCTAATACCTAAATTTCCAGTTTTCGAATAAGTTTGATATTAGCATATACAGTATATATCGAATAATATTTTGCCTTAACAGAATTAAATATATTTTAGATACTTGGTTAAGTTTTAATTAGAGATAAAAATATATTACTACACCATTGATTTCAAATGAGTTATTACCCGCAGCTTTGCCATTAACTTGTCATAAAAATCTGTCTTCATATAATTACAGTTGGGTTTTATGACATTGACGAGGTTCGATTTCAAAATAAGTTCAGTTCAGATTCTTGATACATTATTGATTGATGATTTAGCTATTATATTAACTAGGGATAAGAAAAAAATATCAAAAGTAATAGATAATTTAGGGAGTTTACATTTAAATGGTATTTATATGATTTTAGTATTGTGTTAACTAGGGATAAGAAAGGAATGTAAAAGGTAATAGAAAATTTATGGACAGTAAATTCTTAATTAATATCTCGGTATTTTAATGAATTTGGTATTGTATTAACTAAGCATAAGAAAGGAATATAAAAAGTAACCGACATTTCACCTAGTGTACATTCTTGATACTACGGTATTTTCATGATTTCAATTTTGTGTTAACTATAGACAATAAACTGGTACGCGAATTTATTTTTAAAAGCTTTGCTTCGCAAATATTTTGGAAGAAGAACCTTTTTTTAGTATTCCATTTTTGATTTTACAATTTAAACTACTCTGACATCACATTCTTCTTAAATATATTTATGTTTTATATTTAAATTGACATGTACGTCTATTATGGTATTTACAAATTTAATTATATTCAATTATTTTAATTATTATATACCTTCAGAACAAAATGGGTAATCGCAACGTTGGATGTCCAAACTCTTGCAGATGTCACACGAGAGACCCATCTTTGGATTTTTGTATCTTACAAACAAACATTCTAAATTAACTCTGTTCCTGCTTTGTTTTAAATGATAATATTTATATTCAGTGTTAAGGTGCATTAAAAATTGTGTAAAACACATGCTTTGGGAGACGCTTTTAGTTCATCTTTTTTATGAATTTATTAGAAGTGGAATGCCCCTGTTATTAAAGCAGTGAATAACATTGGTATAAATATTGTTGCAAATGGTTTATAGCCAACAGGATGAAGTGCAAAATTTCAACATATTTAATGGTTGGTCCCTAATAAGGGATAGCTCTCATGAATTGGCCGGATATTTACTTTAATTTGAAGTATAATTTTATATTATTTCAACTGCAAATAACGTTTTGTACGTATGGTCAAAGATATCGTTCACAACAAAATTGTGATGACATCTTTTTGTATATAAAGACCTTATATGACAATAATATTTCAAAGTTATTTTCAAATTATCACGTAGATGTCAAATATATGCAATTACTACATTCAAGGCCGATATTTTAAAATAGAACTAAGGTACCTGGGTCGAATATGATCACCTTAAGTTTTGGCATCAGTTTTGTCACACAGTTTAAAAGTTGAGGTTACCAATCCCTTTTTAATTTGCTGTCAGCGTATCATATTATAGGTACAAAGAAAACAATGTGTTAATATACTTGAATTTAAATAACTAGTTTTTAAAAACTGGAAAAGTGGCTATGTTTTCGACAATGTAACTAAATATGCCTATAACTAAACAGGCCACTACGTGGCCGTATTAATGATGTGTATTAAACACATAGGTAATTTATACATCTAAGTACTTTTGGTATTTTAAATGAAATAAATTTTAGAATCTGAAACTCGTGTAATTTAAACCAATGAAATACTTAAAGAAAATTGATAAAAAATTAAGACTATCGCAAAGATCCACTCAAACAGAAAATATTTTTAGTTTAACTTTAATAATTACAAATTATTGTTGGCAGCTTCTGAGATCGACATCAAATAAATTTAATTATTATACTTATTATTACTTAAAACTAAAAATTCACTTAAACTGATACATTAACAAATAACCTGGATCATTTTTCGTCTTTATTCGCATTCTACAGAAATGAAGTTTTCCTTGCCTTTGAAAGTAAATCCAACATATTCTTTGTGGATGTATAATGCACATTTAATAGTGAACACATTAAATGTATAATGCACATTTAATAGTGAACACATTAAATGTATAATGCACATTTAATAGTGAGCACATTTAATACCTCATATCGGTGACTTTGGCTTCATTGCAAACAAAACAATAGCAACTTTCGGTATCAATGTCATTTCTGTCTTTACGGCGTCTCGAACAATTAGATTCCGTTCCTTCCTTTTTTTCGAGTTTTGGATAGTCCGGGTGTTCCTCTTATTAGCAAAGTTCCGTTAACTAATTCTAGGGCTAGGTTATCGACAGCCATTTTTTTCTTGAATCAGTTGCTGGACTTGATGCCTTTACTGTAGTTGGCAGCATTTCACGAATAAAAGAATTGGGCTTAACAGTATGACAGCAACAGTTGATTGGCCTAGATCCCTGATTTTAATTTTTTGATGAAAATTATCAACTTTTCTGTCATATGTTGCTCAATTGGTGCAATATCAGCTGGTTCATCTAAATTGGCGTAAACGTCTGGCGGAGTAGTCGATGTACTCTTTAGAGCGGATTCATTTACACTGGTGCAAACATTTGATTGGAGAGACGGCGACGAATTCATTCTTGCGGCATATAAAGCTTTGGAATAAATCATTCTTGCGGCATATAAAGCTTTGAACGAAATTGTTCTATATCTCTGTTTGGTGATTCTTCTATCCTAATGCTGCAACCAATATTTAAATATTTCTTAAATCCCAGTAATATTCAAAGGTTCTGAAAACCTATTAGTCCGTATGTGGTAATTTACGTGTTGCGTTGCTCTGCAGGCAGAAATTTGTCCGCAGCATCTACGATGGGATGATCCAAATGGAATTTAGCACCATCAAATATTAGATTACACGGTGCAGAAGGCTTATATTTAGGAAAATGGTAAATTCAGTTCACAAAAGCATCCACGATCATCCTGCCTTTGGGAGTAATTTGGCCAACTGCGCTTATTGGTAATGAGACACTCTGATTTCACCCTTTTGCCCTTGACTAAACTCATTTGAGGTACTACCTAACCAACAGTTTTGTCACTAGGTGTATTCTTTTGTACCGTATTCTGCTAAAACTTCAGGCGTCTTTTATAGATTAGGTTGACATTCTTTCTCGACAATGTTGTAAATCCATTGTTATTTTGTTCATAAAATTGTTGTCTACCTTTCTCTGTTTAGTGAAATAATTTGAAGGTACAACTTTGTTTATCTTTTGAGCCCTAACTTTATTCCTAATATCTTCCAATAGAAGCGCCTTTATTGCCTTTTATTATATTATTTAACTGACAATACTTCTTATCGCATATGCGGAGTACACGTGGAGTTATGTTTCAGCCACCAGTTAATATTGTTAAATTTACCATGGTTTAAAATATTAAAATAAAGCTAGAAAATATGCATGATTATATCATCTGCGATGACTAGTAACTGGAATACAATAAATTGATTGTAGAAAAATCTATTTACAATACGAGAAATTTATAATAACTTACAATTGCAAATTTCTAACAGCGACTAGGTTTCCTTTCGTCTGAATGGTACGAGCATGGAACGAGTGGCAACTATGCAGCTCAATCACGCACATATGGACTATCTAACACGTACACTTACTCTTATCGATCCATCAGTATTTTTATAAGGAAATAATTGTGGCCATATTTTCCGTCCGGCCAAATTCGACACATGTACCGTCTTTTCAGTATCCGGTAACGTTAGTACTGTTATAATAACGGCCAACCACCATCGATAATTATAAGAGTACTTCAAATATTTGGTGATCAATGACCCATAATTTGGGATAATAGATTATAACTATTTTTGTATATGACACGTACAGCCACGGGTCAGATTTTGTATGACACACCCCGCTCCCCGCAGTGAACTTCGGTTCTTAAATGTTTTAATAAACAATAATGTTACTATCCGTAATTCAAAGATTACAGCGCAATGTTTTCAATACAATATAATATTTAAACTAATATATTCGACGATACTGCCATAAGGATAAAGAAAAAGCATTTTCGTAAAAATTTATTCCTTATCAGTGCATGTGCGAATTATTTTATCTTGTTTGCTATTCGTGATTACGTTTAATGAAGTAAAATGAAATTATCTCAAAAAATTTATTACCGTTATGTAGTTCATGGACGCTGATATTTATTTTCACTCCATGGTTTTAAATATTTTATTATAATATTTTTCGATGTTTGTCGAGGCTAAACTGAATCCATTGCTCATAGTTACTCGTTTCGGTCACTTAAAACAAAACTAAGTGCAATTATTTAATCGAAATCTATCATTACTTCTCTAGGAGGTTTTACGAAAAAAATTTTGATGCATAACTAGATGAGGCGCATTCAGTTAGAAAAACTCATTTCGTTTTAAAAAACAATATTAAATTATTGCATAATTTAAATATAATTTCGCAAAATTGAAAAAGCACGCCATTCTTACCAACTGATCTCTATCGATTATAACTGCAACAATACAAATATATTGTTTCAGAGTTTGCTGCTTGCAAACATTACAAAATGACCGATACGGAGCTATGTTTGCTCTAGTGCCGTGTGTAAATGTTTGGTGAATTACTCGTGCTATTTGGATGTGGCTCGGTGGCAATTCCCTTCCAGATAGGGTTCACTAAAACGAATCATGTTTTTAACTTACTAATTGTTGACTTTTGCTACTCTATTTGATGTTTGTGGGAGGTGGGCTAGTAGGGAAATACATATAAATGGATTGTGAAGGAAGGTGGTATTTAATGAAAGTTAATTTTATTCATTGAAGTGGTATCATATTGATGGACTGATTTTTGTCGAGGTACGTAGAAAAAGTATCGTCCTGAAAAAAAGAGAGTGGCGCATAAAACCAAAATCTCACGACACTATCCTATAAATCCCATATTAGTGAGCAATATCACTGATATGTTGATGGACATTTCAGCGGCACCAGTATAAGATAACTGATGTAATAATTAGTTTAGTATAGTTTAGTCGATATTTTTTACTAATTTACGTATCAACTACAGAAGAGATACTTGTATACGGTGGTCATTTTTTAAATCCTCGCCTCTGAAAAATGTAGATTAAATGTTATATATTTATAATTTGGGTTAGAATATTTAAAATCTGATAAAAAATATTAATATTATCTTGGATCCTAATTCAAAAGACCAAAAGATGTACAAGAAGAATTATCTTCGTTACCAAAGTTTCCTTAATGTTTAATAGGGCGGTATTTTTACGGTAAAGTGTTTTTACTGTATAGCTTGTGAATTTTTTAATATTTTGTCGTAAGTATTTTTTAAAAGTGAACCCGTGTTTTTGATAAAAATTAATTAAATCCATTTTCCCAAATAATTATTTACAGTAAAATTAAATATTTTTTTATAAAATCAGTTAAAAAGTGCAAGACTAAGAAGACGTGGCACTCACTTATTCGTAATGAAGCATAAATAAATGCAGACTGGTCGCATGCATCGTGTTTATAATATACGTTTGCTAAATAAGTGATTGACACAACTTAATTATTAAACACTTCGTTCTATTCTGTTCATTGCTTTATTTTATGGACCTCTTTTGCTTTGTGTAGCATGCTAAATTAGCAAATGATATCAAATATATTTTTGTTAAATTTTACCAATTTCTTGTTTTTACGATATCGTGGTTATTATTATAGCTCGCCGTAATAAATATTCCACAGAATTACCTTTTGCTTTATTTCTCACTCACACTAACGTTAGGCTAGTTTTGCTTAATTAATTGTACTTTGGCCAAGAAAAACCTCACTCTTTGCAAAAAACTTTTAACCTTATAATGACATGTTCTTACGACAAAATATAAGAAAATTGACTCCGTGTTAATTTATAACCAGTACAGTACTGTAAAAGTAAGTAACTAAATAATAATTCAGGAAACAAAGAATGAAACATAATTCTAGAACAGATAACGTTGTCTTACTGAAAGTCCAAAAGGAAAATGTATATTATTTGGATGGCCTTGACAGACAATATATAATTCCTTAGGATGAAGGATAAAAGAATCGTCTAACTTTTACGTCGAATCTGACGTTACAATACGAAATAAAAATACGAAGTAAACATTTACTTACTTGTTAGTAGAAATTCACTGTTTTTGGGAAATTTCGCGACATAGTTCCGAATATAATGTGAAGATTACGGATGATAAGTTATACTGTTGTTATTCTCGTAAGTACCCACTCAATCTTTAATATTAGAACTTTTCCCTTTATTGTTTAAAATGAGATATTTTTTTTACGATTATATTTATATATTATATTTAATATAATTCAGGGTATAGAATTATACTCTGTTAAATTAGGGTTTGCTTTAGGTTAACACTCACTTATAAGTCAAGCTCCTTTAATTTTTAATTCATATATGACAATCGATAACTAACAAGTTGAACTGCTTTATTAGACTATATATATAATAGAATAAGGTCTAAACCGGGGCCAAATATACATAAATAACTGGTCGGGTTTCATTACCGAGTCAAATGTCGTCGACAACAACCGAGTTCAGATACTCCGTCACACGGTTTAAAGGTAATTAACTTTGAGACTACTATATTTGTACTGTGGTAGTAATCGAGAAATGAAATAAAATATAGATCAGAGGGAGAAATGAAACAGGATGCTATTAAAAAAAAATTAAGTTTAACAAAAGTTTTTGATACTTAGATGTATTTTTAGTATGAAGGAACAAGAATTTTTTGTTTAAAAAAATATTCGAATTGTGAATTTGCTTTAATCATAAGTCGGCAAAATTTAGACCAACAGGTTTATGATTAGGTTTAATTTATGAGACTGGTAATTGAATATAATATTGTACTTAAAATATCCTTTCTTTCCTTTTTCTATATCAACTATTCGATAGAGCGTTTATCCAATTATCAAGTGTATGTAAGTGATTCTCTGTGTAATTCTCTATGTAATGTGTTCAGGATCTGATCATTAAAGTAAAATATCAACTTAGTTAAACTTCTAGTGATTTATTAACTAATCGTATGTACAAAAGAAAATATAAACAATAAATGATAACGTAAATAATAAAACTTAAAAGAAAAAATAAATAATCTAAATGTATTAAAACGAAATTAAATTTTGGAAAGAAGCCACGTTAGATTCCCACCTATTGTATAAATGTGAAAGTCTGAATACTTGTTACTCAATCATATATAAACGGCTAGACAGATATTTACGCAACTTGCTACAGGCATAATTTATGATTTCAATTAACATATACATAACACACTTTTTTACCCGAGAAATGGCACAATACACAGTAAAAGTTAATAGGGTGAAACTGTGTTTTTTAAACTAAAAATTTTTTAGTACATTTCAATAGATATTCCCTTTGCTTCTTAAAAATATTTCAATCAAAATCTATTGCATTTAATACAGTTTAGCAAGTACATTGAAAAAACTGAATTTTTGCACAATTAAATAAAACTATGTGATGTAGTATTATTTCTACTTTCTTTAAGTTCTTTACTACGACCTAGGTTTCGTAGTATTACAACATCTTCAGGTGGGCTATTAGCAAAGTCTTTGCTTTCATCTAATTGTGAAAAATGAATTTCCACAAAATTAACGCCAAATATATTCAATACTAATTTATACTTAAGTATACGACATCAAAAATTAGCTTTCTTGATTAAACAAATTTTCAATTTTTTCCTTAATATTGTTTACCCTTTACGATTTCTTGCTATGAACATATTGTTTTATAGATAATATACTGACATATTCAAAATTTTTGCGAATACAGAAATTCAAACAAGGTGCTTTACAAGCGCAAGGTGCAGGGTGGGCAACTTTTTAGGTAAAAGCGCAGTTGAAAAAATAAGTTCGACTTATGTAATTGATCGTATTGATTTGTCGCAACTTTTATGCATTTTGCAAAGATTATACGTTTGAGAATAATTTTTTGAGTTCCCTAGCTAAACGAAGAAAAACGAAAACTATCCATTCTATCTATCCATTCACATTTCACTGTATCAAAACTCTTTCTATTAAAGTGATAGAGTAAGCAATCTATTTACATAATGGAAAACAACAACAACTTTTTCACGGGCAAAAGAAAAATAATATATATAAAACTGAAAAGCGAAATTTATTTAAAACTGAAAAGCGACCGAAATACTTTTCCAGTAAAGCACTTAATAAAAAAAAGAACTTTTGTTCCTTATTTTTCAACTTTTAATTAAAATTGTAATATATCTATTCACTTGTATATATCATGTCACCTATCAGTCGAAATTTGTTTTTTGCCATTGGCATGGTCTTTATCTTCAAAAAGCAAATTAGATTAAACAAAGAGTATGCCGTTGCTCTTGATCAAAGTGTACACTGTTCGTGTTGATCAACTACTAATTAGCAAACTTAAGATTTAACTATTTGAATATTCCAATCTTTATAGTAGATCATCCCAAGTAGAGCTCACTAACAAAACTGGTTCGGTTTTGTTTGATACCGATAGAAAAGAACGGATGATAATATATCGCTTTTGGTCCTATTTTAGTAGTTTCTCATACGTAATAATTTTGTAAGGTTATCTCAATATGCTCTCATTTTTACGAGATATGATATGTGGGAAAGTAGTTTATCTGTTACTAATATATAATCTTTAAAGAATGATCAATATTTTCTTCAAACTCACTCAAACTCACATCAGTGAAAATTTTCGTAAAAACCTGACCAATCTACCAATGACCTACCTAGACACTAATAAAAAGAGGATTTTTAAATTTTTGGGAACTCTCAGACAAACCGATATTCTAACCGTAGCTTTTGATTACCTGTCTATTTCAAATCTGGCAATCTGTCCTTTGTCATGCTATTGAGTATGATTTACCGGTTTAATCAAATTTAATTATCCGTATTATCCCTAACTTAATGAAAAGTCACATCGGATGTTCGTTTTCCAGCGGGTCGGGGTTAATTAAAATGGACATGAATAGCTTAGATTGTCGACTGAATGAATCTATGTCATTGTTTATGGGTTTAATGTGCCATGGGTTACAAAGCTTTACTTATATGCGGCTTATCATCTTACTCGTAACAGGAACTACTTTATTCGAATGAACCGATTAGAGAATGTCATGTAATCTTCAGCAATGATACCTTCCACGTAGTTTGTAAATGAATAGACAGGTTTGTTGTGGCTAAAAAACAATTGGAAAATTCACAAAAAATACCTTTTTATTTGAATTCAAAGTTTGAACTCCTACCCAACTTGTCCATTTATTTCGTCCAAATCTATATATTTTAAGCATCTAAAAATAGAAGTTTTAAAACTTCGTAGAAAATTCATAAACCTTTAAAAATATTTAGATCTAGTTAAGTAATCTCAAAATAAAATCCCAAATTATTATTAACGTATTGTTTCATCTCTACTTTCATTGCTTTACGTTTATGGGAGTTATGTCAGATAATATTATCAATTATTAAAGTAAGTTACAAGCGGCAGCGTAATTAAAGCTAAATAATATTTCATTATACCGAATGCTTTTGCAATCGTTTTAATAAAATTCAATCGATATTGAATTTTACTAAAACGATTACAAAAAAATATTTTTTGAATTTTCTGTGCTACTTATAATGGAAATTGAAATCCCCATAAAAAATATGTTAATACTCTTATTCGAGGTGTCAATAGCTTTTTGTAACATATAAAAGGACCTAAAGAGGACTTACTATATAAAAACTTATTAGCTATGAGTGAAGCGCATATAATTTTACAACCATGTTTTATAATAATTTTGGAATAATAACGAATTTTTTCTCACCATGTAATAATATAAATATTTTAAGTTAAATACAAATTTTATTTTTACATTTGATTTCAAGTCATTTGTGTGGAGTTTCCACGAAGGTTTCCCGGACCCTACTACGAAGGATAGTATTAGGACAAGGATCGTTATCTCGAGAACCAATTTTTAGGAGCTGCCATAAATTAAGCAATCCAGAAAATAAACGATCCCTAATTAATTCAGAACATTTTATGTTAAATTAAACAATGGGAATTGGCCGCGGCATTAACTTAGATGAATTCAGTTCGTATGAAACTAATAGAAAGCTAACATTTTTCTTAAAGACAACAAAAACGTAATGCGAAATAAATATAATTCAGTAGTAAACTATATATTTGGCATTATATTGATTATATTGACATATTTTGTAATATTTTGTATAGTTTCTGATTGAGTTTGATTTTATTTAATATTTTATATTGATTAAAATTTTACAAAAGACTGTTAATACGGCTTTATTCAAATGAATATTTAAGTTAGCCTATATTGATAGATCTACTTGTCTAAGAGATAGAAGGTAAGAAATATCTAAAAATAATTCTGAGATCATCAAAGATAGCACTAGGGTTTTCGTGCAACTCCACCCGACCTAACTTAGAATATTCCGTTACCGAACTAACATGTAGAGAGAAACTTAGAATATTTCAGCCCAACATCACATACGTATTTATATATAGGTGTGAGATGTGATATAAAAAAACCTCATGCAGCGTAGGCAGATATCCCAATTTTATTTGATTAACTTTACATAGAAACAAACAAAGAGTTGATGATTGAAAGTTTTATTGAACTTTACTGAACATTTTTGCAAACCTCATTAAGCTGAAAGTTGAATTTAATATTTAAACTGGCTGCAGCAGATGGACAGAAAGACAAAAAGTAAATATTTTATTGTAAGGTTGGATCTGTCAAACATTCAGATATTTCTGAAATATTTATTAAGAGCAAATTATTGTGTAATTTTAAAAACGTTTCATGCAGAAACAAGTGAAATAAACTCTAAAATAATTTACAGCATAAAGATATTTTTTTCAGAAGCTTTCTAGCGACATCTGCTCTAAAATCTTTCAGCTAAGGCAAAAATAAAGGAACTAAATAATTCTCTAAAGGTACAAAGAATTATTTTCATAATTTCATTGTACGAACTCTGCACTCTCACAGAAATAATTATGTAAGAGTTCAGAGTATGAATCAAGTAAAATAGACTCTAGATTGATTCGTAGCCTAAAGAGAATATGTATACGGTCATAGGCAGAATATAATTAGAAACTAGAGCCAAAAGTTACCTAGTGACTTCTACCCTAAAATATTTCTGCTAATACTGATTAAGGGAGCTGAATAATTCTGTAAGATGTTAGGTTTTGTTAATGTTATTTTATTGGTTGAGATATTTCGAATTGTTTGTCTTATGGCAATTAGTGAAATGCGTATAGAATAACCAAATAAACTTTAAAAAGGACAGAACAGACAGAATTCAGTTTATCTATCAGTCTCTTGGTTCTTTCCGTACTTAAAATAATATGTACCTCTTGAATTCTATTTATGGTGAAGTTTTATGGGCATTCACAATATGAAAATGAAACTGAACGCCAGCGGACAACATTAGAGAATTATTTCAGTCTTCCCTTTTAAGATGCTTGTAATCTTATAAAATATATTTGAATTGTTTGTACTAACAATGGTTTGAATTAATTCAGGATAAAGTCAACCTAAAGGCATGTTAAAATAAAAAAATACACCCTCCCCTTTTTTCTTTTTAATCATAATTAATTAAGAAAAATCTTTTGCAATTAGTGTCAGTTATTTTCGTTTCGTAAAAAAGGGCAATTTTGTAAGTAATTGCAAAATTTTGGGAATCTTCCTTCTTTTTCGAAACGAAAAAAACAGAAAATAATTGCAAAAGATTTTATTTTTAAAAAATTTGTTTTCCATTTAAATGGTATTTAGTTTTTTTTAAGCATTCTACTATCTTTTTATTTATATAACTATAAAGAATTCACAAGGAATTCAAAAGAAAAAATCTAGTAGGAATATAAAATGTTTTTTTCAACATTTAATTGGAGATTGTTGTCATAAAGTTCATTTACTTATGCAACTGTTCAAACAAGAGATAATAAATGTAATAGAATTCGATGAAAATATATAGTTTGGTATAGTAATAGTTTAACATGGTTTTTGAAACTTAAACAAATCAACTTTAAAATTGTGAAACATTTTCTTTGAAAGGCTATTATTTATAATTCATATAAAACTTTGCAATTAAAAAGAGTGTTAAAAAATTTAGTAGAATTTTATGAATATACTATTATTTACTATCGCAAAATTACTTAGAAATATTTTTTAGTAAAAAAATAAGAAATATAGGTCGGTCAATATGAAAGTGGAATGGAAATTAAATTGCCTTTTATATTAAATAATTTTTTTATTAAATTGCCTTTTTTACTAGAGAATATTTGAAAATCTCGATAAACAAGACATAAAGTATTTTTTTATTTAGAAAAAATCACTTTTGCCGATTATATAGAGAAATTCACCGAAAAATCTTTACTATGCTCAATGTAATTGCGCACAATCATTATCAAGCTTCTAAGAGGCAATAACTAATTTTGTCCTAAAATATGCAACTTTCATAATTAAGCATCCCGCAGAGTATAAGATGTATAAGCCTACAGCAATTGAAATAATTGCTTGTATAAAATTAAATATGAGTTTACATCTACAAATTTATTCTTGTGACACATTGTATAAGGATAAATATGTAATTAATTTAGTAACGCGAAACTTGACCATATAATAGATATGCAGATGAATCTTTACAATTATTCCTACTTGTGATTTTGTTTATGACAATGTAATATTTTTAGTTTTTTATGACTCTTTAACAAGTGGACATGATGAAAATACGGGCATGTATACATATACCCATGGACAAGTTAAAAATACGGATATATATACGCCCGTAAATAATAAATTAAATCTTTTTTTTTCCAATCTACTTCTATCAATATATGGCATGTTGACATTCGATAAATACCTAATTTGATACATTATATATCCGATTATATATATACTGTTACGATAAATATCGATGAAGTCAGAAAAAAACATTCAACACAGTAGAATATTGGCGTGCACTATTTGAAATGTTAGATATATGAAAACGATGTACGGCAACATTGTTCTCAAAAAAATTTTTGACAAATCCAGAATGACAAATGTGGATAAATTAAATTAAATTTATGACAAAAATTCTATTATTTAAAAAAAACTAGTTTTTCAACTCAATTTTATAGAGCATATTGTGCAAAATTCTCTTAGTTCCTTAATCTCTACACTCTCTTAATCCTTGTCAAATTAAAGTTTGCATTGATCTTTATCAACTTGTATAGAAAACATAGATATCGTACTTTTTTAACTAATATTTTAAAAATAAGACAGTTTTTTTAAGTAACCGAAATTATAAGCGCGGTATTTTTTTGCCTACCTGTGCGAAACCGGAGAAAATTGCTGGTATTACATAAGATCCATTATATACAGGAAGGACGTTTTCCAAAAGAAGTATAAATAAATAATTGTTGTCCGCTGGCGTTCAGTTTCATTTGCAATATAATGCCACTAAATATTGAATATTATCTATACTTTATTATTGTTAGGTTGTTTAATATCCTGAGGGATTTATGTGACAAATATTCCAAGCAATAATTCGATCCTTTTTATAAAACGAATAGTAACGCTGGTCTGCATGAAAATCGGCCCTAACACCATTTCTGCCGATTCTTATGTAAAATGACCTCCTAAATCCGAATGTGATTTCTGTTTTCCTCCATCATCCACCGTTTTCAACGGAGTCTCCCCACCCCCACCTATTTTTATTACTTTCTGACAATTTTATGGGTTGGAGGGATAAAAAGGTTTACTTTAGCTTTTAATATTCAGTATTCGTAGCTGTATTTCCAATGATCTAATATTACCGCTATACTCGAAAGCTATCATGGTTTCAGGACAGTTCTAATACTCCGCTCATTTTCTTGGAACTTGCAAGTAAATATAGAAAACGAATAAAAATAGGTATATTTAATATGGATTTCATTTGAGTTTTATTATCATTACGCTGAAGTAAATTTGATGGTCAATGAGTTTTTTCAGTGACTTGAATCAACTTAAGAATTTGCTTACTCAATCTCTACTCTCTACTCTACTCTACTACATCTCTACTCTCTACTACGTAATGTAGGACCAAGTAATATCAATTTAATATAATTTTTTTTGTTCACACCAAATCAAAATTTTTCATTTAGTATATACATATAGAAATAGAAGCACTGAAATTATGTTATTGTGCGAGCATCGAATTGTCGAAGACCGAGAAGTTAAGAAAGACTCTAAGGAAGCGGCGCAAATCGATTTGTTGCTGCGAAAGACACAGATGAGGAAAAAGTGCTTTCCGAAGCCTTTGAATGGTCGCTGCCCTCGCCCTCCTCCAAGGCAATCAGTCCGATAACTGACTGTTGTTTTTTTCTGTAGCGGATTTTACTCCTTGCTAAATTTGGCTTTAGCTCCGAGTATATGAATTTGCTGTTTTATTATTTCCAAAGAATAGTTGACGGGGAAGGGGCACGCTGATTAACAAAATTGTTAAGTTTGATAAACGTAAGTTGGGGTATTATTTTGTTGATCTTTTTACCGTGATATTTAGGTAGTGTTTTTAGCATCCGTTATTAACTTTTGTGTATATTGCGTCATGTAATATGCATATGATATTTCTTCAATAATGTAAGAAAAAAATAAGGGAGAAAGCAATATTTTGAGGATTTCTATTTGAATTCATGAAAGGGTGGACCCTTTCATGAATTCATTAGATATAAAGAAGTGGGCATTTTAAGAAGAAAAGTTTCTTTTATTTTTGTTCAAAATTATTTAATATTGCAATTTAAACATTTTTCATTCAAAATAAGAGAGAAAATGTTTATTGTTTGAAACGATTTGCCATAAGGTTTGTCAGATATTCCACATACTCCATCCGGATATAAATACGAATAATTAGTATCCAGTTTTCATCTTATCCCTTCTACCTTGCCTAATATTCAAATTCTCTTACTCACTCAATCCAACAGTACGTGCACTCGATCTAGCCTCTGAAGTCTTTAGCCTCTGAAGTCTTGAACATTCTTCTTCTGAAGTCTTGAACCAGACCCGTCATAAAACCAGTAAGTCGTCAAATCTGATGATTTAGGAAGGTCGTACTACTGCATCATCAGACTGAGGAGTTGGAATCTGAATTTTCATGGTAGAGTATTTGCTGGAGACCCACCATACTAATTTAAAAAGGTGTATCCCCAAGTCTCACAGTTTAAGCAGGTAGTATTTTTGCAACGGTAGGAGTAAGGAATGAGAACCCAGAGTTTATAGACCGAATCTCTGTTGGGATCCAAAATACTAATTAAAAAAGCAGATCATCAAGTTTCACTAATTAGGAAGGCAATATCACAGCAGCATCGGAACTGACTCACACTCATTCCTTCTTTAACACATACTTATCAAATCTGGACTTGTAAAAATAAAACTAAAGATAAGATTTGATAATTTCGAAATGTTATTGAATTTTTTGCAACTGTACCTTATTTATGAAATATACCATAAGGAAATGAATATTAGGAGGGAAATTATTAATCTCTTAAAATCTTATAAAATTTAAGTAAAAATTACCCGGACACGTTTTAACAACCCAAAAGGAATGATTGAATGCATTGAAGCTATGAGAAAAACTATCATATTTAAGACCAAGTAGATCTACCTCTGACAGAAGGGAGAATAAAAAAATACTAAAAGTAGCACCAAAACTACACGCACTGCTAGAACTAAAGGTTCCTTTACTTTGCTAAATTTTTATAAATACATAATAAGTAATGAATCAATATGTATAACGAATCAATATGTATAACTAAATACAATATATTGTATTTATAATAACCGAATAAATGTTTGTTTTTTATTTTTAATACGTTCCTCTAATTTGTTCCTACATCTATTTGACAAAAGCTGATTTGACAAAAGCACACCAACAAACTCGATCTACAATACCACAACTACCTCGGGCCATACAAAAACGTCTCAAGAGAAGTGCTGATTTTCAAGATGCTAGCTCCACACTGAGAGACGGTCCATCTACTAAATATATAAGATGTCATATTTGCCCAAGGTCGAAAGACAAAATAATAAAATTAGTGTGCGCTAAATGTAAGCAGAACATCTGTTGTGATCACTCCATCATGATATGTGAATGTTCTAATTAAAAATTTCCTAGATATATCGATTGATCTCTTTACTAGATTAACAAAAATGTTGATTATGAAGACTGTTACTCTTCAGTAGAAGGTTGATACTATCTATTTTTTATTATAAATATAATACAAAGTTATCAGGAGTGTTTTTTTTATCTTTAAATTGGAGTTATATATACCCCACGCGAGCGTAAGTGTAACTTTTTTGATGCGAGTAATTAAGAGTTAAGCTCATTATTTCAACGTCAAAATGGGATTTACAGGCAAAAATATTTTTCGAAATGGAAACATTATTTCTCAAGGTAGGACAAACCTGTACATTTAAATTATCTTGCAATGGAAAAGTGAAACGATAAAGTATTTTTTTAGAAATCGAGCCAATCATAGAAAAATTTTGATGGAGGAAGAGGAAGGGGAAAAATATACTAATAGATGGGCGTAAGAGATAGTTAAAAATCGGGATAGGGCGAGGAAGAATGGAGAGAGGAGCATTTTTGGGAGGAGTGGGAGGGGACAGGAGGTTATGGTGACGAAGAAAAGAAGTAGAGATAGAAAGAGTGAGAGATGGGTGAGATCGGGAAAGTAAACAAGTTGAAATATGAAGGATTAGGCAGGGAGTATGGAGGGGGGAGATGGGAGGATATTAGTGAGAGTGAGAAAGGGAGAGATGAAGAAGAGTGGGGAAGAATGGAGTATGGGAAATAGAAGAGAGTGAACAGGCGGAGACAGAGAGTGGGATATGGCTGAATCCAACGTAGGTGGGAGACGGGGAAGCGGGGAACAGAGGTATGAATATATATATATATATATATATATATATATATATATATATATATATATATATATATATATATATATATGTGTGTGTGTGTTTGTGTAAGGCAGATTGATGGGTATATAGGCTGACATTGACACATAGAGAGAAAGAAAAACAGTTTTCAATTAAACTTCGTGTAGCTGTCATGCTCATTGTATTCTCCAGTTTGCAGGGAATTTAAACCTGCCGTAATGACAGTCTGAATGCTTATGTGACTAAATAACACTGACGGCATATGATCAAACGACAAATTGTTTCGCAACTTTATCGCCATTTACTTATTACCTTATCCCTATACAAACTTCCGTACACAATTTGGAAACTATAACATTATTTTAAATTATTACAAATACTACAATTGAATTTTCCACATAATAAATATTACCCAAGAATATAGTGAATGGCTCAAAACTATAAAACTGATAGTCAAGGTTATAGTTTTCCTATAAATATTTTAGTGAATTTATGGTTGAGAGCTTTCGGAAAAAATTGGTAGGTTATCCTTAAATACATATTTTGTTGTATATCCCAGAGTAGTTTGTTTTTCGTGATCTCATATTTTATGCTACTTAAAATTCTGAAAAAAAATTCAGGTACTTAATATTTAACCTCCAAATTTACCATATACATATTAAAACGTATTTCTGATATATGGAATAATTTGCCCTATTACTATATCAAATTCCAATTTGTTGTAACAAATGGCTTCTAAGAAAATCCTCTATGAGAGACTGATAGATACGTAGGCCGAAATATATTATTGATATTAAAAAAACGTGTGTTATATTTGTCGTCATTTTTTAGACACAATGAAATAATTTGTGTAAATTTACTAATAGAATTAGATTCACGGTTAGCTAAATGAGTTCCTATGGTTGAGAAATATTAGTTGCAATAAATGAAAATTTAATTAATCCTTGTTAAAAAAAATCTTTAAAGCTGAAACATTGAAATTGCTTCTGGAGTTCAATTTTATAATTTAATATCTTCTACTTATAGACATTACCGTGGACTTGAGATATGGGTTACATTACTGTGGACTCGACAAGTGGCCTACATTTCTATAGACTTGATACATAGGCTACATTATTGTGGACTCGATACATGCGTTACCTCACTTTGGACATAACACAAAAGCTATACTGTTGTGGATTCGGTACATTATTATGGACTTGACATATGAGCTAAATTACTTTGAACTACGTGTTAAAATCCGTTCGCGTTCAGTAGTAACATTGTGTTAGCGTTATAAAAGGTAGAAAATGTTTTTCTCATCCCACGTGAACTGCGCCCGGAGTTACGAATTCGGAATACACGGTATGAAAATCAAACTTACAGAATTATTCCTTCAGATAATACTACGTGATCGAATAGGAACTTAATGAATATTATAAAGGGTAGATTCTATCCTTCCGGATTTACTTCAGATTTCGAGATAAAATATAGTTTATATTTCATTCCGGGCTAAAATCTAAATTATTCATTATAGACATTTGCATTCATGCACATCATAATTTTCAACAAATCTTTGTTAAAAATTATATTTAGCACCTACCGCGAATTTTAATTAAAGCGTCAAGCATTGCCTCCTTTTCTCAGAATTAATTGTTCGCTATTGTATTTTTATAGTTTTGATTACGATATAGATTAGTTTTGGGCAAATCAATATTTAACAGAGGAATTGATTAAATACAATGGTGTTATTCAGTCCTCAGTCCCTTGGGCCATAATTTTGTATAGACATCAATTTATCGTATTTGTTTGATATTTTTTGTCTTCGTACACGTTAAAGTTAAATATGTTAATGTTTGCTAATAGATCTCTTTAAGACACATTATGCGGCCGCAGTTTTAATACTAATTAGCTGAGAATACTTAAGTAAAATACAATCAGAATAAAAAAAATGTATTCCGATATTAATATATTAAATTGTATTATTTATATTACATTGAATTTACTTCTAAAATTTTCAGTTATTATTTGACATGTTCTTACACACTACTACAAGTCTTTTACAATAAGAAATATTTTATTCAAGAAACTTGTTAGTTAAAATAATTTTATACACTTGCACAATATATAATAAGGATAATATGCTTTTATTAACAAAAGATGATAAATGATTCAGAATTTTCGCTCGAGCAGCTCATTCTTTGTCTGTGCAAAATTAGTCACTTCATTGTTATTTTAACTCACCTCAGTTATCCCCTTTATCTTGATTTTATATATTTTGCTATTTACCAGTGCCTACAGCCTTCGAGACGGGGAATTTTTAATGCATTTTAAAGTAATGTATCTGATTTAGGTGTATGTAAATTACTTGAGGAACAAATATAAAAAATATATAAAATAAAAGCTGACGCGAGGACGAAATGTATTCCATTCCGATGCATTTACTTTATGTTGATCCTACACATTTACTAATCTTGTTTCTTGCATATAATATAATTAATTACCTTGATTATATTAACTAAATACTATATATATAAAAACTTTAAAAATAACTATATGTACCATACAAAATAACAGAACGAATACAGAATTTGTTTCAAAAAGTTTGGATAAAATACAAATAATTCCTCACGAAAATTTATATTCTAACGTTAGAAAAGTTGAGGTCTATTTACGAATTAAATAATAAAGTAACAGGAAATCTATATTTTCAAAATATTTAGCACTATATAATGAATTCCCTTTTCTGAACTCAATTAAAATCAAGTTACTAATTTAATATTCCTAATAATATATAGGAATATATCCTTAGATATCTCTTAACATAGACTACGCTCTCCTTATCGTCTCCAAACTGCCAGCCGGAGTCTAAGAACAATGAATGTGAGGGTATTTTGCATCGAAAGATTTCATGGAAAAAGAAGTCTTAGATTGTAAGTATTAGTAAATTATTAGCAGCAACTATTAATTTTGAAGACAGACTAGACTAGAGTTATGATGAGATATTAATCTTTAAAAAAATTAAAACTGGACAAAAAATAATTAAAGAAATATTTCAATAAAAATATCAGAAATTATAACTCATGCAATAGATATTAAGGTTGGTAAAGTTCATGTAGAAATGTTTTTAATTTCAAGTGTAAAAACTGCTTAAATTATTCATTTCAAGAGTTTATGAGTCAATTTTAGTTAAAGATGTTCTGTTTATGGGTTATGAGTAATGTTAAATGTCAATATTTTTTACCTTGTTCATGTTTTATTTCGACTTCAGCGGTGTTACATAATTATTTAATAAACTTAGGCTGTGTTGTATAAATTATTGAAATTAATAAATCGATTAGGAAAAGTTTGAATTTAAAGCGTTTTTATTTTTTTTTATAAAAATACTAAATTTGTTATAAAATTTTACCTAGATATGTATAAGTTTTATGAATCACATTATTGAGATCAATTGTTTCAAATATTTAACTTTTACGATATTAAAAATGAAAGTATTAAAAGTAAATATAATAATATAAAAAAAAACAAATCAATCTGCTTAAATTATATAAGTAATAGTACTATATCGCTTCAGTATTAGTATTTTATTTAACATAGAGTAATTCGTCGTAAAATGAATGGTTAGGGGTATGACGCTTTTCAAATCTTGTAAGTCTTGATATTTTTTTCGGTCTAATGGGACCAATTGTTTTGATACGACGTGGTAGTTCATCGTCATAGTTAACTTTGAACCATATCGTGTCATTACGTCTATATTCTAACATACGTAAATCTTTAACAACTGGATCGTTAACCCTTTTCCCTGGCTTTATAGATTTGTAGATTAAATGTTTAGAAAAGTCAGTAAAGAAAGAGTATTCTAAAAGTGGTGCTTCATAAGACATGGGATCTTCCCTAACGGTCTTTGTAATAGTCACGTATTGATTCGGGAGGCGATTTTATTTTCCTTTTAGCTTATACTCTATGGCACTATATACAGAATCGCATTCCATATGAATGTGGCCTTTCTCCAGATACTTTTGAGTAATAACAATGTTCTTCTCTATGGATAAGCGTAATAAGGCGTTACTTAAGGTCACATTGCGATTTTGAGCATCCATCAGAATACAAGATAACTGGTAGTAATTTCTGATTCAAATTTATTTCCAAATGATTAATAATCACGAAGCAAAAACTGATGCTTCAAGCGTAATTTTACATTCATCAAACCAATAGCACATGACTTTCTTGGTTGCAAGGTTATATAACGTACAATTGTGAACGCATAATTTAGTTTTATAGTAAATGGCAGTAGCTTGCAGATAAGGACTGTACATCCTGTGTGAACATGTTCCTAACTGCGCATTACTTTTGTCAATATCTTTTTCCTTCCTAGCCCGATCTTTTTTTTATATGCCTAGCATAGCCTTCATCCTTAATATTTCAAGTATTGTGGCTGCAACAAACGTCGCACTGACATTTTTTTATGAAATATTCACAATTAACTGAAACTATGTGATGTAGTATTATTTCTACTTTCTTTAAGTGTTTTACCACGACCTAGGTTTCGTTGTATCACAATATCTTCAGGTGGGCTATTGCCAAATATGTTAGAAATAATCTTTGCTAATAGCCCACCTGGAGATGTTGTAATACAACGAAACCTAGGTGGTGGTAAGGAACTTAAAGAAAGTAGAAATAATACTACATCACGTACTTTCATTTAACTGTGAATAATGAATTTCTACAACATTAACGCCAAATATATATTCAATGTATGAAATATACTCAAATTCAATTTCAGAAATATATCATCGAATATTCAGCGCCCAGTTAACTGTTGAGACTCAAACTCGAAGTTTTCTTTATATTTGTTATAAAACTGCTTCATATTTTGTAAAATTGGTTCTAAATATTCTCGCGATGTGCTACTGCGGCAATAGTGCGAAGACATTTTCGGAAGATCAACTAAGAACTTCTTTAAATATTCACGATGAGTCTTGTTTGGAACTCTTCGATTTCTTGTTGAAGTAACTGAATTTGGAGGCTATAACGTCACTGGACTGTTCAACGTTGTTCTGGCAAGTTCCACTAATACTTTCTAAAGATTGAGGGGTCATATTTGAATTCATCATAATAATTTTTTTTTGGAGCAGGCGAAGTGTATTTAACAAAGTAAACACAATCTGTATACACTGGTATCTGAAGTACGTTATAAAGTGATGATTGTTAAAGCTGATGGAGTGTTGGTAGTTGAAAATTATTAAGCAGTGGTTGTTCAAGCTCATAGTGCATTGACTGATGCACATCATCAAACGGTGGTTATTGAAGCTCTTGGGGTATTGGCTCATTGAGCGGTGGTAGTTGAAGCTCATGAAACATTGTAAGTTGTAGATCATCCAGGGGTAACTATTATACATTAATACTATTCTCAGAAACTATTTCATTAAATGGAAGACTTTCTATAATATAAGATTTTAAGTCACTTTACTGGGCTAAAGAAACTAATAACAACACTGCTTAATTAATATAGTAACTATTTTATTTTATTTTATATGTATTATAGCGTACATGCTTATGAATATTATATAGTAATCAATCACTTACCTTTAAATCTAAGTTATTCTTCCGTTGCATAAGTTCAATAGAAATAACACGTGAAAAACCATAACAAAATATTTGAGTAGCGCTAATCATATGAACACAGTATGGCGGACTGACGACTTGAGCGGTGTTACGCGGCTAAATGACTTGCGCGCTGTCACTATTTTATTTATATATATATATATATATATATATATATATACATAGGTACTGAAGCGATACATAGGTACTTACTTACCTAACTATTAGTTGCTATATGTCTCTCTATATACTTAAACACATCTAAATACTTAAGTACCAAATACTAATGTTTAGCTACTTCATGCAGTTGTTTACACCTGTATTTATTTACAACTAAGATATAAGGATGTAGATATTAATATCTTAGTTGTTTCATACCTTTGTATGTACCTTTATATGTTTACCAATCTATTATTTTGATATTTCCTTGCTTACATCAAAAAAGTTAAATGAGTCCAAATTCCATGAGTTTACTCCTCATTAGTGAAGTTTCTGTCACCACATATCAACTTTTGTTTCTAATAAAATAAAACTACTTTTTTTATATTAGTATTGGTATATTAGAGAGTAGAGAAAATATTATAAAAAATTATTCAATGTTTCCTGCGAGAGGCTCACGCTAAATAAAACATAGACAAATGTAATAAATTGTTACACTATTGTCGTTATCTTGACTCTCGATTACTTTATCTTCTATGTGTATTCGTTAGTCGAGGATATAACGCCCCAATCGCCTTTTCCAAATTGCTAATTTGAAATAAAGTTTTTTTTTTAATTCTTCAAAGTCGCTCTTTCAATAAGTAAGATGTATGAGGACTAGTTTGCTTTAAAACAACCAAATTCAAATTATCTACGTTAAACGATTTTTGCGAAAACAGGTTGTAGATGCAAACAGACGCACACCAGAGGGATTTTAGAAATGAAAACGAACCCCATTGGCGTTCCTTTTCAGGTACGGTATCCTAAAAATAATATAGGACATGTATAGTAAGATTATTTCATATACTGTTTTCATTTATTGTTTGTCATCATCCTAATTACGAAGCTAGAGGCCGAATATCGAGAAAAACATTTTTATTATCTGACTTGAAAATTAGAGGAAAACTATAGCAATTATCCTAGATTTTATAACTTTGGAATTAACACCATGTTTTTATGCCTGTAAAGGGTATATATAGTAGGCAATATAGACAGGTTGGATACATGTAAATAGTTCAGTAGAAAAAATTAAATATTTATGTGGTCCTAAATTTGTAGGAAACCGACGATGCCTTATAGGTTTTTTTCCCATAATATGACACTATAATTTATGTTACTTTAATTGTTTTAATATATGCAACTTTAATTTTGTTGAAAACCGGACTGAAATCGATAAAAAACCGATAAATCGATGTTATGTTAAAAACATCTCTTAAATGTTCACCACTGAATAATTTATCGTGAATTAATATCGATATTTACTCCGTATATTCTGATCAGTAATACATCTATTCTAATCTACCCTAGCTGCTCTCTTTCTAATCTACCCTAGCTGCTGTCTGATCTCTTAAACCAGACAGGCTATTGGTGAAATACTAAACAACAAATTACACCCGGATTATCCGGGATAGGCTTTGGACATAAGGTTAACAACCTCATTTCATGAATAAAGAAACTCACATATCTACATACATATGTGAATTCTAAATGCTTAACACCCTCTTCTGCCCCATCACGTAAAAAAACAATTATTATAAACGTTTAAAGAGATAAACGGCAATACAAACGCTTAAAGTTTATTAGGTAAACAAAAATAAATTCTATAATATTGGAAATTATAATTGTTTGATATTACATTTGATTGTCCTAAAATACTGTATACTGAGTTTTTTTCTTCAAATATCTGCATGTTATTTTTTCTGCAACACCATAATCTGTATCTGTTTTCTAGACACACTGTTTCATAAAAGTTAAAATAAAAATTCTATTTCTTTTTGCTTTGTGGAAAGTCCTAAATTGAAACTAATTAATTTTTCATTTATATTGCTGCGAGTTTATATCGCTATAGAAGCATTCTAGCCTGAACAGAATAACAACCTTCAATTAAGTTCAATTTAGGTATTATCGGCAATAAAAAACTTCATCATATTTTTGAATAAGGAAAATCTTAATAGTATCTAATAAACAAAAATTAAAGACAAAAAATTCTGAACTGCGCCTACTGATAAATTTTCAATTTGGTCTCGCGGCTCTTTTTGGAGTAAAATCGACTTTCCAAGTCGTAGTTGTTACATGTCTACATAACGCTGCTAGGAAATTTTTATTATCGGTTTTTATCCATTTCACTATCAACGTTCTCTCTTACCCTTTATGCAGTATTAATAACGGCTACAGATAAATAGGTTGTATCATTTTTTATTGGTTTTGCACCAAAATGTTACAAAAGGAACCCCTATGGTAAAACCTCAATTTCCGTCCGTCTGTCAATTAGTCTGTGAATCGCAGTTTTTCATAAAAATTACACTGCTGTCGCCGTGAAAATTTACATTATTTTAAACGTTGCTTGCCCACATCCAACTCTATCTAATCACATCCGGAAAATATTATTTTGTTTAACAAATTCGGGTCAATCTTCAAACATTCTGAAGCTATTTTGGTTTTAACGGTTGTAAAAAATATATAAATTTATACAAAACATATAAATATATAAATATATACAAAAAATATATAAATTTATTTCTAAAATTGTGCGGTGAAGTAACTTTAAATTATACTTTTTTACCTACGTAAATACATAACTGCTTAAACAAGAGCTTAGGCAAAATAAAAGGACTTATATCCGTAACTTGTGACGGAAAAATAAACTGTATATAAAGGTTAATGATAATATTTTTTTACTTTATGTTATTCAACTGAACTGGATTGTGTGAAATTGTTAAATTAATAAAATGTAAACGGACACCAAAAATAATTTCTAAATCAATTATAAGAATGACAACAATATAGGTAAAGGAACCTTTATACGTAAACTTTAGTCTTACTTGATGGAACTTTTCAGTTTATCTTATGCTTGAGGTTTTCTTTTGCTTTAATCTGACCTTAACATGTAAATCCGTCTTTCCCTTTCACGCTTTTTTCATTTAAAATTTTTTTGCATGTCCATAAATAGATGCTAATTTGAAAATGTCTATCTTTTACCGGATTTATTTATGAATGAAAATATTTATTAACAAACCTTTGGACGAATTTTATTTAAATTTTGCATTTTCGTTCCATATTTATTAATTTTTACATGCGGCTTGATCCATGTATTAAGAAAATATTAAAAAATCCTTTTATCAAAAGAAACACTTCTTGTCGATGAAATTTGTTAACATAAGAATATAAGGTATTGTAATAAATATCCATGATCATATTCATCAAAATTGGTTTTACATATCAATAACGCTTTCTTATATATTTTAATTTTTTTACGATGTTTTTTATCAATAAACTGCTTATTGCATTTTAATAACTGAAGAGAAGTAAATATTCGCGATCAAATTAATTTTTACACTTTGTATTCTTGGAAAGCCTTCTGTAAATAATATTATAATTATATAAATAATATTACACAGACATATATATATATATAACTGGCGTAAAATTCTATTGAGATTCATTGGACAGTTTAAGTGTTGATTAAAGGCAACTAAACAGATAACTGAAAATTTACTACTTTAGTCATATTAATAGAGATATTAGTTAGGACAGTATTGTTATCCAACTCTAATACATATTCCGGGATACATCCAAGAAGGAAACATTTGAAGATGTAAACATGTGTAACATGACTTACATCTAATCCCGCCAAAAGTGGGTAACACTGCTAGTTTTACAAATAAAATAAATCCAAATATTTTAATAAGTAAGGAAAAAATTGCGATCTTTATTTGTTCGCGATTTTATCCTACTAGTATTATAAAAGTCAAAGTGTGTGAGACTTGATGTAAATACAGCCAGTAATTAACCTTAATATATAGATTACATTTCAATTTTGTGATAAAAATTGATTATTGCAACATGCCTATTGATAGGGCAATTTATATGTTGAATCTGTTGCTTTGGGACCAAAATCTGTAAGTAAATCCAACCAACTTAGTCAAAAATTGACCCGGGCCAAGACACGGACCAAAACTAATTAAATTATTATATGTATGTCCAAAACCTAAACAGAGCCCTGGCAAATTGTTTCTTGAGGTTAGGAAGAAGCATTTGAATATTTCTTCTTTCGCAATGCATATTATTCTCTGTACCCGAAATTAATGTACAAAGTATTTACTTTATAAATGTTTTAATACAGATTTGTTAACACCAGTAGAAATATAGCCTATAAAACTACCATCAAAATTAGTCACCTAATTTGCCTACTAAATCTATTTTCTAATGGATTTCTTCAACCAGATTACTCTTATACATTATGCACTATTCCTAAAAAAGTCATGATTTAAACCCAAACTCAATATTCATGGAGATATTAAAAACAAAATAATAAAATCAAAAAATACTTCCCTTGAAATAAAAAGTTACATAATGAGTCATGCTGTGGACTGCATTCTTTGTCTTTTGCACACCGAGTCGCGCCGACTGAATGCTCGATCGTATATTGTCATCGCTGAAATGTATGTTCGGAATAGTTCCATAATTTTTCATTTAGCGCCGATTACATTTCATTTAATTAACTTAAACGTTTAAGTTTGTACTGTTTTGTATAAGATTATTTCGCCCGAAAATATTTAGTGACGTAAACAAATATTATAATAATACTTTTTCGAGGTAGAAAAAACACGCTTGAAAAATATATCTTTTACGATTACCTCTTTCATTTAATTTTTTATTGAAATGTACTTTGTGGTTCCGTCAGTGCGCGGTATGCTGATTGCAGATTTAGCTGTTCATCAATGATACTATTTTTTTAATATTTTGTATGGAGAACTTGGGAATAATATGGAACAATATAGGGAATGACGTATGTATGTACGTAAGACATCTATATGTGCTGTACGTTGTTCGTTGCGTAATATGTTATTTTTTACAGCGTTTGCATGCGTTTTTAATACATATTTTTAGTAAGCTTAATTTTATCGTACATTAATTAAATATGGAATGAAAAAATAAATAAAATGTTTACTTACATTTAGATATGGCTGAACAAAAAAATGGAAACGGTCGTTTCTTATTTATATTTAAATGAGAGGGCGCTACCCCACGGACCTTTAGATACCACCGCCACTGAAACGCATCAGTCAGTATAAGTGTTGCAAAATATTATATTGATTTTGCCAACCACGTCATACACCCCCAAACACCCTCATACTACCGATTACTTAATATTTGTCAGCCTTCCTAACAATTTATTTTTATCGCTTTCAAACAAACTAGAAATTGTCAATGTTAAATTATCAATGTTAAAAAGTTGTCAAGAAAATAATGAAATATTTTTAGTGTGCCGTAGTGAAACGTGGAATACCTAGCAATTTTATTATGCCCGTCCATCCGCCCGTCCCCACGTTCGTCAGTCACAACTGCACAGTTTTGAACTTAAATGCAAGAAAATTAGAAAATATATAGTTTATATGTATAGATCACAAGAATTATGTACTAAAATACTAAAAAAATGTAGTAAAAAAATATAGTCAGCGCCAGGTATTAATTTTAATCCTCCTTTGTTTTTATTCTTTTGAATAATAATAGTTTCTCCTTCTGAATAATACTACTAGAATTTATCGTGCGACATACTCATGAAAATAGGTGTACTAAACCTAATTTAATTCATTATTATCCCTAAAACCAATACAGTCATCTAGTCTCCGCATGAGGCAACTTATGTACTTATGTTAGAGAAAGTATTAGAAGTTTAATAGATTTTTACAAAAAGAATATACGGGTACTGCCCTCATTTCAAGTTCGATGAGAATTGCTTTTGATCATGCATTTTTTAATTATTAAATAATTATATTTATAACCCAACAGTCTTGGGTTTGATAATGATTTATGATCCTGACTGTTACACGAGTGGACGGAATCATAGTTTACTTCATCTGCTCAGAGCGTGCATGAATATCCTGCAGCATTCACCAGTTTTTCACGCACTTATGTTGATCAACGAGATATTGCGAGAGGCGCTAAATCTTGATATTTTTACAGCTCCATTGGCCATTTTATGAATGTAATTTTTGTGTTGCTTGATAACTCACTTTAGTTAATTCGTTAGATTTATGTGTAATTTAAATTAATGTGTTTTTCTGTTTTATTAATTATTATTTATGTGTACTTTCGTGTTTGCATATGTATAGCGCTTTAGGAAATCTTGTAAGTTGGACATAATTTTTTTTATAAATAATTCAATATTATCCTTTTATAACGACGAATTGTATTATTTATCCTAAATAATACAATTCGTCTTACACTTGCACTCAACTTAATTGATATCCTACCCCAAGATATACACCAAATGATCATTAAAAGTAACGAAGCTCGATTATATCCACCATGATTATAAACTAAATCTATTCATATAAACGACGACAATAAACTTAGACATAAACATAATCACAAAAATGTCTAAAAACCCTCTATAGAATTGATATCTTTATTTTGAAAATCTAAATATAAAACCAGTGGGAGAAAAATTCGGCACACGCTAAAATCGTCCCCTGTGACGACACAAGTGGTCTGAATGAGTGTTGATTGAGGAAAAAACCGTCGACTTTTTTAATAATTATAATTTTTATAACAAAATTCTGAACGAATTTTGAATGATAATTATCTGAATAATAATTAAAATTGAAACAATTAAACGGCAAGTATTTTGAATTTTATTGTCGTTAGATTACGATTTATTCGCTAAAACAATGATTCCATTTAGCGTATAATTGTTTCCGATTTCTTTGCCATGAGCATTACATTCAAGAAAGCGTCGTTCGGTTTTTTAGATGCTTCTTTTGATCACTAATAAACATTATTTATTTATTATTATAAGTACAACTGAAAATTTTGGTACTCAAATAATTTTTATTGTGACCACTTGCGGTGTCACTATTTTTATCATACTCTTCGATTTAGAGAAGAGACGTGTACAGTGAAATCCTTGTAAGAATTATCCCTTTTTCCCTTTTATCTACGGATTGTTCTAAAATTCGTATATAATACAAAAACCTTGAAATTTAATAAATAATTCAATACATAGCCCGAAAAATCCATTATATTATTCCTAAAGATAAACATAACAAGACACTGGCAAACAAACTAAGTTTGTTTGAAATTTCTTTTCCCTCTGTGGAAAATGTAACAAGTAAATCCTATAATCCTATAAGTGGCAAATTCTTATACAATAAACCCAAAAAATAATGTTGAAAATTACAATACAACATGTGTACTAAATGCGAACCGCTAATGTCAGATAAAACAAAACAGGAAAAGTGAAAAGTCATTACCACTAAAACGGCTACAAATTTGGAATCATTGAAATTCTTTGCATAAATTTAAAATGATTTAACACGTGGTTGAAAATAATGTATTTGACTCAATTCGTGGATTGATTTAATTCCGTATAAACGCATTTAACCATTTGAATAAAACCATTTATTCGAGATTACGTAAAAGTATAAGAATATTTTTTTACAAAATAATAATGCAATGGTCACAACTGCGTATATACAACAAACCGGAAAAACGATTTTAAAATAAAACCGAATATCATGTAAATTGTTTCAATGTGAGTTGTTCCGTAACGCCTGTATTGAAGAGCTCATTGTAAAAGTTATTATATAAGAAAGGATTCTAGCTCCTTTCTATCTATGAATTTTTACTAATTCTTTTTACGTTATTAATTATTTTTATTTAATTATATACGCAACATTTTACCAAACAAATACTTTGACTTAAGACTGACATCAGAATGCCATGCCAGGTCACAAATTACATAAGATGTAGATTATACCTCAGTCATAAGAGAAACATTATTTCACATATTTTTACATTAGACTCTGACGCAGTGAATATGACAAAAGCATGATGTCCATGTGGTCTAATCATAAATGATACCATTTAAAGTCAAATTGTATGTCAATATGATGTCACAAATAAATTAAACATAATGACATCATAACAAAACCGTATGTAATATCAGTTTTACGTCAAATTTACGTATTATATATTTTTATAAATCATCGTTTATCATATGATTTAAGCATGAAGTAATTTTAGGATATGTTCACTGGGGTTTGATATAATTTTCTCGTCTCTGTTTAATGAATATCTGGATGATTTTAGTTTCTGTCAAATACTGCTGTTTTCATTTTGTTGTCTATCCATAAAAGTCCGTTACTTCTGTCTTTCCGATGTTTGTTAAGTTGTTCTTTTAAATCATTAACTGAACATATACCGTTTATCCTAAAAAAAATTAATTCCTGTGCAGGCAACATTGTATACTTGTTGATGAAATATTTTCAAAATTTCCATTCTGACTATGAAACTTTTTTGTTGTTAGAAAGGATAAAATGGAAATCTTTACCTTAAAAGATCTCTATTGTAAATAAAAAAACACGTTTTAAACCGCGTGCGTTTTTCTAAATAATTTTTTGATTTACTGTTCCTAAATCATTTTTCGTCACGTCAAAAATGGCATGTCTAACACTTTAAGCTTCTTGCAAACTTATGGCTAAGCTATATATTTTCATCTTACTAAAGAATCGTGACTTAAAAAATCAAATATTGTGTTTTATGAAAGACTGTAGCGTACTAAATACGGAGATAAAAGAATTGTAAGAACAAAATACATGTTTAAAATAGCCCTTTCTAGATTTTTCATTCAGTTTTTCTTTTATTTAATGGCAGTTACAAAACAAATCGATGTGTCCTGTATCAGGTGAAGCGTATCGTCTTTGAAAAATGAATTGCGTCTCGGCCCGTTGGTCTTAAGTGAAGGGTATCGCCTTTGAAAAATTAAAAATAAATTGCGCCTCGGTCCGTTGGTCTACAAGCATATATGTGCGTATGAGGACCCCCTAGGTATCAAAACTCTTGATCCATTCTGGGATTTTTTTATTGATTGATTAATTATTAAAATGGAATATTAACTTTTACAATTTGTCAAAAAGCTTAAATTTTTATAAATAATTTCTTACAAAACTCAGTTTTTTCGCACTCTTCTGCCGTTTTCCTTTGTTTTGTGTGTATCGTCTTCTTCTTTCCTTCAGCTCCCTGTCATTTTATAAACTCTAACTTTTTTTATTAGGTATATGTTATTTGTTGGTATTTGCCTGGTTAAAAGTTATAATTAAGTAATATAAACTTTTCATATTTTTCATTTTTTTATCCAAGAACTTATTTCTATTTACTTTTGTACCTTAATAAAGTATCTATTTTGATATATTTATAAATAAATATATTAACTTTACAAAACAAAAAAAATTTCAACCACGAGACTATTTATTAAGAAGTCATAATTATTGACACTGACCCACCATTTTTTTCACAAAATACAGAACTTTCACGGCTCATTTCAGTAAGATTTGTATAGACACTCAACTCATTGAATGACAGTGAAAAATCTACTACAAATTTATTTAACCCACTCGCTGCTGGGCTAAACTAAATTTATAATATTTCGAATATATGTTAATATGTATTCTATTTTTAAATGATAATTTGGAAATAATTTTCCATAATATATAATGTACGTGACATAGGTATTATTTGAAAGCTATACAAATAATACAAAATATAAACAAATATATATATAGATTAAGGAAATATTTTTATTCAGCATTAATTATTACTTATAGTTTTCTAAAATTATCATAAATAAAGAATTCATTAGAATCGATATAGCCGCCAATTCTTTTCGTTTCATCGGATATCCTTTTTTTCTGAGGTAGTAAGAACTATTTTTTCACTGGCTCGCAAAATAATTTATTCAATTTATCTGAAAAAGGAAAGGAAACAAATACGCTTTAATGTTTAATTGTTTAATTATTTAAAATATTATTCGAGATAACGAAAAGACAAGAAAGGAATATACTTACTTATATTATTTACTTTTAAACTACTCTATTACCTTTACTGAAATGATTACATGAGTAAATATCCATATTACAAAAAATTATCTACTATGAGCTGTGGAAATGTTGAAAAAGTCTCAAAAAATACTAAGCGCAATAAACATCCTTTTTACAACCTCTAAAAGATAGGTCAATAAAATAATGCGACGTTGCTAACATAAAATCTTACAATGTTACTATTTACCGTCTCTCTCCGTAAACTATTCCTTTGTAAATAATTAAATGGAAAATTCATGTATACAGAACTAAAGTCACATTTAACAAGGAATAAAATCGGCTAGAGTAATAAACAACGGTCCATTATTGGGCTGATTGCCTTAGGGGAGGAGAAAGGTGGTGACTTTTCCAAGGCATTTTTCCTCATCTACAGCTTTTGCGCCAACAAATCTATTTACGCTATTTGCTTAGACTCAGCGCAGGCTGTTTACTTCCAGGATTTTTATGGTTCGTTTCTCACTGAATAGTAATATTTCTCTACTTCAACTCCTACATGCCAACCCACAATTTAAGTAAGGGATGAACGAAAAATATTAATAAAAAAATATTTTCTATTGCAATAACGTCACTAAGTACATTATAATCAACTAGGAGCTAAGTATGCAAAGATTGAACTAGCTAATTCTCCAATTGATAAAGGAAATCGAAAAAGTATTTACTGTAAATTTCACTTTAGAATAGTGGAAATCGCCTGAGCGTACGAACTAAAAATAAACAGTTATATTTTTTGTAAGATATGCTTTAATTAGATTTTTTTCTATAAAACAACTTATGATATTATTCGGTGTGAAAATATTAAACAATTTAGCGATAAATGAATTTCTCCTAGTTACCGGCATGAAATCATTTTACTAGTTGCTACTTTGTCACTTAAAGTTTACCAAGTTGAAGTAGTTGGGTAGCATGTTAAAGTTAAATTGACCTAACTTAACACCTAACCCGCATTAATAAAATACTGTAATTAAATGACGAAAGGGCTTAAAAGATCTTCATTATTATATTGTAATAAAAGTTTCTTAAAAAATCTCTGGGATATTGGAACGTAAGAGAAGGCAAGATTTAAATATTTTTAGTTAAAACATATTAACAATTAACGTATTCTTTGTGGGGATTGGGTTACTATTTATAAGTGTTTTCCCCCTTCAAAATAGACCATGAATGTATAATGTTTTAGACATAAGTACGAAATTGAAACTCAATGTTACTATAACTATGCTTTCTCCTTATGTACAATATTTTGGTTCAATATCTCAAATTTAATTGAATTAACCCCTCGGAGGATCGTGATACTTTCACGTAACATCGCGTGCTTTCGGAATTCGAGCTTAGAATGCATAACTACGAAAATATTGAATATTTCAATGATTCTTTACATGTATGGAGAAGAAGTGTAATTATGAAATTTCAATTATGAATGTAAAAAATAAGTAAACAATTTAGTAACTATCCCTAATTTTTCTAAAGAAAAAAACTTTTACTACAATAAAAAGGCATAAATGATAATTCAAGTTAACACAATAATGTATACATATATATATATATATATATATATATATATATATATATATATATATCTACGTCGAAATAGTTGTTACAACCTTTTAAAAATTATGCAAAAATTTTAATTATTTTGAAAAAATATTTAATATTAATTTATATTTTGTAAGTCGGTTTCTTGTTTTAATGACACCATATCTTGTCAAATGATTACTATTCTATAAACTAACAGATTTTGGATTGTCTGAAAAACATTGCATACACTTGAAAAAAGTCAATGGAGAATGTATGGCATTAATATAAACAAAAGAAAAAACTGACTTTATTTTGTATTGTGTATCTTACAATATTCCGCATAAGTAGATCTGGAAATATATAAAATACATTTGTACACCAATAACTTTCTTAAATAAAATGATAATGAAACAATATCATAGAACTACCATTCTCCATTCATACCATTATTCATTCTTTTATAGCGAAATGAGTGAAAAAGGAAATATCAGTGGGATACGTCATTTCACTGAAAATTATACGCAGCACATTTGAGTGATCAGAGTGGGAGCACATAATTCGAGCCTGACAATTTGTTTGTAATGAGCAGTATTTGTGGCCACATGCATTTATTTTGCAAATCGTATATTTCCACAAACAATTATTCATAACCCTGCTAATTGTTGCATTAGCCTGAATTGTTTAATGTAATTATTTTGTTGCCCAAAAAGGTATTTAATAAATATTATGTGCTTATTCTACATTGTTATATTGTGGTTTATATGTTACTATTATTTCTCAGTTTTCATCTGATGCTGCGCATTAACAGCAAACTATAAGTTGCCTAAACTGTTTTCATCTGGAAAATACTAAATAAATTTTTAAAAATTGTGTAAATTGGCACTACATAATCAGCATCAAAATTTAGATTTTAAATATTTTGCTTAAAAATAACAGATTAGAATAACAAAAACTTCTAATAAAATTAGAGAAATAATATATGTTCGGGTATTATACCTGCGCGAGTAGGGTCCACAATATGAACATTTAGTACACATAAAAATATTTAAATAATATTTGTCATAATGTAAATTTATCGCCTACTATATAATGTCTTAGACCTAAGTATGAAATATAAGAGAGATGTTTGAAAATTATATATACATATATATATATATATATATATATATACATATATATATATATATATATACATATATATATATATATATATATATATATATATATATATATATATATATATATATATAAGCGTGCAATAGACCGAAAATCACTTGCGAAAACAGAGGAAAAACAAAGAAAAGCTTTTCAGCCACTGCACCAAAATTTCCTCACTGGTACATATTTTATTCAACATAAAATATTTTCAAATAAGATCTGGGGGCTTGTATAAGTATTTAACATAAGAGATACAAGTGAACGTAAATTTTATAATTTTATATTGCACATTTACATAATTTTTTTTAATAAAATATAAGTATATCGATACGCTCCAGCAACATTTTGGTGTTGTTTTATTTGACAAAAACTTTATGGTGGTCAGGAGATGGATAATGGTTACAATTACATAAAGTATTTACTTTGATGGTAGTTTTATAGCATGTAAACTCTATGAGTAAAAAGTGAACCTATCTATTAAAAAGTAAATAGGTTTATAATAGTAAACCTAAATTATTAAAAAGGTAAACGAAACTCGAAGTTTTTTTTATGTAAAGTATATTTTGTTTATTACAAAACGTAGCCACGTCTCGTAGTTTTATTTATTTATATAATAATGAATACCGATAATTAATTATGAGCATTTTTTACTTGATTTATTCGAATCATATAATGATTATAATGCGCGAAAATGAGTTCTGTGTAAACAAAGCTTTACAGCTCCTAACATATTAAACTCATAAACAATGACGCAGTTTCATCCAGTTGACAACGTTAACTCCTCGCGAACATGCTAGTTAACCCCAAGCCGCAATGCAACGTACATCTGTTTTAACTTGCCAGTAAATAGAGAATAATATGGATGGTCAGGTTTTATCAGACAAGTGAAACATTTTCAAAGACATGACAAAGGGCCGATAGACAGATTTCAAAGGAACGAATATTCAGTTCCACCGTTTGAATATCCTTTTCTCTGAGATTACACAAAATCAAATAGTTCTCTGCTATACCGAGTCTATGTTCGATCAAGTTTCTGTATAGATTCTTAGTAATTACTTAGCATATAATTCTGATAAGTCCATGAAAATTTAAACCAAGTTTTATACTTGATTTCAATTTTCATTGAATTGTTGTTTATATTTACGACAATAAATACATTTCCATGCTAGCGTAAAGCCTGGTCATCCAAGAGGTCATGTCCCATTAAAACAAGAATATCCACCAATTGTATTGTTCAAAATGCAAACGCACTCATTGAATTCGATTAAGGTTGTGCAAAAGTCAAGATAAACCATTTATTTCGAAATAAATTAACACTGAGACAGCATTGTTTGTGAAAATTAACAATGCTGTTACAGCCGAGATATTCGAACAAATAAATTATAACTTTGGCAATTAACAGTTAATCTATCTAATAATAAACTGCTTGCTTTTATTTATTTGACTCTGGAAGGCAAATTTGCATTACACAGTGTAACAATGGATCGACTTTGAACATTGTTGGAAATGTAGACTAATAGGTTGTTTACGAATAATACAAATTTTAATCAAATATTGGAATAACCGCAAAAGAAGTAAGAAATATTTTAAGCTTGATTTTTTATCGCGCGGTTTTTATTTAAGTAATTACATTTACCAAATATTATGTGTTGAATGAAATAAAATGAAAGTCAAATAAAATGAAGTTATTAGGTTAAGAGTTATGTATGGAGATCAAAATAAAAGGTTGTCTTTGTTCCACAATTCCATTGTTGTGGTGTTGCTTTGAAATTAAACCTTACCTGCATACCAGATTAGTTATTTTGAATTCTCTGTGTTAGGAAATTGTTTTAGCAATCGAACTTAATTATGATTTTCGTATGTAAGAGAAGGCATTTCTGCTTCACAATAATATTTATTTTTCTCGTTTCGTAGTAAAGTTGCAAAGTATATAACGTGATTAATACGGTGAGAGTAGGAATAGTGCACTAGGCTACATATATTTCAAATTAACGAGTATTCGCCTCATGTTAATTGTTGTAATACGATTGAAATATTTAAGCACCAACATTTAGTAATGTTTAAATAAATTAGTTTTTATTATATGTAACCAAAGTTTTCGTATATGCCGTTTTTGTATTCTAGGTAAAATTTAAGCTCACACATTCGTACCCAGGTGAATTTAGTACCAGCAGTTACTGAAAAACCATGTGGATGAGTTGGTTCTTGAACAGGGATGGCTGGTTCTTGAATTTTATTTCTTTTTTACTGTTTAACTGTCAGTTTTTAAGTACAGCATGTGAATTATTATTTCGTAAAATAAGAAATTAACTGAAAATTCTTATATAACAAAATAGGTAAATTGGTAAGCGATGAAATACCGCGAGTGAAAATGTTATAGCAAACTTTAAATTTTATAAAATCTTCTTCCATTTTATGCCTGTTTTATAATTCTAAGTCCTAAATAATATAAATTTCATTTACAACATTTTAAATATTATTACAAGCTTAATTAAATACGTTGAGCGTCGGATAGACATGCATTATCAGGTGATCTGTTTTCCTTTTGAGATAAGTAAATCCTGAAAATAAATATGTTCTGAAAATCGATTTAAGGAAACATTTGTTTTCATTTTTAGTTATTAACATTTAAATACCTTCCCCCAAAACGTTTTCTCAATACACGTTTGTTAACTAATTTTTCTTTCATAAATATAAAATTAAGTTCTTAAGAAATACTTTATCTATATTGTACACCCCTCAGATATGTTATATTATCGTTTAGCGCGCTAACCTTGAGTTTTGTCTGTAGAATTAATTTTAGCTCTAATAATTTTAGATGTAATAAACGGTTAACACAGCGTTTTGGAAAAATAAGATATTTTTCTAAATATTGTTTCTATTTTTTAGAAAAATCTTCCAAAAACTATATTGAACCATCCGTAGGTCTGCACTTAGATGACACGCTACAGATCCTAAATCTTTATGAATTTTGATGATTATTATTTCTATTCATTGGTTGACTACCAGAATAGGACTTTTTGGTTTTCGAAATTATTTGTAAAATAGTTTTCCTAAACAGTTTTCTATAAAAACTTCATTCATATTGGTTTTTGCCCCTTTTTTCTGTTTCACGTGATATTTGACTTTTAAAATTTTTTTAAGTTTAGTCATCAAAGACACGTTTGATGATTACTTTTTTCTTTTAATTATGCCTGATTATTAATTATAATTAATTTATATAAGCTTATCGCATTAATTAAATATGAGAAAAAATATTCAGTATTAAAATAAAACATTTTTTAGCAAAAATATGTGAACTTTTGTTATTACCAACGACTGTTTTTTAATATTTAACCTAAAGTCGTTTAAAATATTAGACTATTTTAATACATTTTGCTGTATGAATATATCATAAATAAATAAATTACAGCAAAATCTTTCTTATAGAAAAGAAAAACGAAAAGCATCGTGATGGAAAACAAAAACCTCCAAAATCCACCGTCTATTTTTCACTTCATTTCTTAAAAGGATAATTTTGTGGCATTCATAACTTTGTACGTAAAACTGAAGTTTTACCGGAGGAAAATTATGTATTTTTTGCACAAAAATATTTCTACTTGTTGATTTACCACATATTGTCTTGAATAAACTTATATTGCCTTGATTTATTTAGAGAATTTTAGTTTGTAGTTCTTAAGGTTCTGTATCTATACAGAAAAAAAACGGTTACATCTCTTATGTAACCGTTTTTCTTTCTCCTTGTGTGCATAATAGTATAAAAAGTAGGTATTGTGTTAAATAGAATCATAAGTTATATACTACATCGATACCGTCTTTCACATAATACAGGTTTTGAATACCTTTATCTAGCCATCCAGACATAGCTGAGTAATAAATACGAGTACATAAATTATTGCATTGCATATAACAACTTTTTAAATTTTCTTTTAGTCGGTGTTTTTTTTAAATGTGGAATTATATACTCCCCGCTTGAAGTATTGTTACCACACGGATATTTACGGACACGAACAGAAAGAGTGATGAACACGTTCCTTTTGAGGTACGCCTAAAACCACGGAAGTGAAATATTGCTAAAGAAGAACACTGCCTTATTCGAAGTAAAATATTTCGGTTGGCAAAATAAATCGTTCACGTCTAATCTCTAGCTTATCACATTTACTTAACACATGTAAAAGTCTATAGTTTTTCCGACGCCTTAACTGCGTAAGGGTTGAGTGAAACCTTTCTAAGAGGAAAGGAAAATATTCTTTCCTGAGTGCTTAACGTCAAATTTGACGTATTATTCTTTGAATTTGAATATTATATTGGATCATATTGCACGTTATTCTTTTACAAATTTTGAAAAATGATGTACTCGATGACGTGCAAGGCTGAATAAATTGTGAACTTATATAACCTAGACGTTTATGTCTCTCTTGTAATACGCAGGAACTTACAATAAATTTGGACTTGGAAAAAAGTAACCTTGGGGGCTTCGTTAATTGTTATAAGTACCTGAATTATTTTTGGATATTTAAGCCTATTTGGGAAAAAAGAGAATGGGAAATTAGCATCCTCAAAATGTATGCATAAATTATTACTAGGGAAGTTAGTTTAAGACTAAAATTTTCTAAATATCAAAATTTACAATGTTAAGAATATAAAGAAAATATATACATATATATATATATATATATATATATATATATATATATATATATACATATATATGTGTATAAGACACAATAATATTAAATCATTACTGTCATCATTGCCTGTGATTTTTGTACCGCTGGACAAAATCCTCTCGTACTGAAAGCAATAGTTACGATAATATAACACAACACTTCTTGAATATAGTGACACAACTTTTAAAAACAATAAAATGTCCAGTAACTTTTTTTATTTTATTTAAACTTCAAGATGGTAAGGCAGTATACGATGGGACTTTATTCAAAACTCTTGAACCGATAAACAGATCCCGTAAATTGGTTCACCGGTTTCATTAAATCTTCAAATAAACACAAGTATGTACAAGTAGACATAATGGAATAACAATGAAAAAATCGATGTTCCAATTAATTGTCTAATTTTATTTTTATAAATATATTTAATTAATTTAAAACTTTATTTTTGAATACACGTTTATTGTATTTACATTACCTTATACGTATGTATATATCGATTTAAGATAATAGATTTAATTGGAAATTATCCGATTTATTTTATGAGCATTAAACACTTTGAGTAGTATAATTTTCTTCATATTAAGTGCAAGAGAAAATGGGCGATCATCGTAACAATATATATATATATATATATATATATATATATATATATATATATATATATACACATATTGTTATATGTACATATATGTTAATTTTTATAATTTCCACAAAATACACACGTCTAACTTTGATAATGTTTTTTTATAGTTTTAATAGCTCAATATTATTTTTATTATTTTCTTTAATATATGTCCGTTAAAAAAAATATTTTGTTTGCAGATAATAGTAAATATCACAATCGCAATTAGGTTTTTTAAAACGTAATGAAAATTTGGACTTTTTCCACCCATTCCCGAGATTTTATCAGGTAATAATATTTTTTTCGCTTATATCTACATTAAAAATGTTTTCTTTAGGCACTAAACCATAAAAAAATTACCAAATCACCTACTCATCCTTTCCGTTTAGTTAATCATCTAGTAAGTAACAAGAGCTTATGGTTAGCCATCTATTAAATAACAAATCTTTTTGTATACGAGATGATAAAGAGGTGTAGCTATATTTTATATATATAACCCATATTCACGTGTACAAACCGCTTACATAGATTTTTTACATGGGAATAGTTACCACGTTAGACAACAGATATTCTCCTAATCTCTTATCAAAGATTTAATATTTAGCCCTATATCGTAATACTATTTTTGGATTACATAAGTTTGAATGTACTAATCGATGCTTAAAGAAACTTTGAGGCCCTTCATTTTTATCTTCATTTGCAATCTTTCTTTACGTAATCTTAATTTAATTCTTTTCCATTTGATTATTTGTTTTCAACCTAATTTTTTGGTTTTCATTTAAAAATAAAGTAAATTTTCTTGCAAGAGCAGTTAGCAGCATAATATTCTGTTAGTTTTTAACTAAGCGTTAAATTTTGTAACAAAAAATTTAATTTAAATTTATAATATTTTTTAATTGATTTGATTTGTAACTCATCAATTTAAGAACATGTATATTGTTTTGAACTTTATATAAACTTTCGCTTGCAAACTACGAGGACTTGTTAATTGGTTGATTAGTATATATCCACTATTGAATAGTGGATATATTTGGCGTTAATTTTTTAGAAATTCATTATTCACAACTAAATAAAACTACGTGATGTAGTATTATTTCTACTTTATTTAAATTCTAGGTCGTGATAAAGAATTCAAATAAATCAAAAATTTTACTACATCACGTAGTTTCACTTAGATTTAAATAATATAGTTTTGTAATTTCATAACATGTGTGACCTTCTAAGTTTTTTTCTTTGTGGGTCCTCAAAGTAATATTCGAAACAAATACAGTGCATGAAGAAAGTAATAACAAATTGTAAGCGAACCATGAAGCTTTTAAATACTTTATAATTTGTTTTTAAAACCATAAATACAACAGCAGAATAAAACAAGATACGGAAGTGCTTTCGAAGCCGACTCAAATTTAGTACGCAAAGTATATGGATAAACATATATTGGTAATATCCATAAGTTTTAAAATATAAAAATGGTCTTATATTAAAGAATTTTTTAAAATTTCCTTCAATATAAGAATACAAACTCATATGGAAGTAGTCTATTTAATTTCCAATATATTATGAAAGAGGGCATCAAACACAACCTCGTTGCAGGTGATGACGTAAAATTCTGTATTAATATTAAGACAGTATTCTGAAATCTTCACCTGAAAGAACTTTGTCTTTATTATTATTCATTAGCAAAGACGACAAAAACGCTGAAGGTTTAAGAGTAACGTGCCTATTATTTTATGACCTTGGCAGATTATACCTAACACTATACAATGAAGAATAAAAGAGTCCTCCAACCTTTTTCATTGAGTGGCAAATAAATGTTATTTGCGTATTAAAGGATAAATTTAATATTTTTCTAAAACTTTGTAACGCAGATCCGAACATAGCGTGAAAATTTCAGGAGATGACCTGAACTATTTAATCTTGACATTTTCATATCTGACTACTGAATCTTTGAGTAATGTACTCAAATATATTGTTAGAGTGAAGATAATTAAAGATTTTATCCAAAATAAACTGTTTTTTTTCTCCAAAATTGCATTATTTTCTTAAGTAACTTATCGTAATAAAATTCGAAGTAGTGTCATTTTGAAATGTGGTACCGTTATAAGTTATCCACTTAACTTAAATACAATCTTGCTAGTAAATACTTTGTATTTAACGCCTTAAATTTTAACATTTCTAATTCTGGTATCATTATTTTCAATTTTTGTTAACCTGTCAAGTGTTTCTGTTCCATAAATTTTTTTTAATGGTAGACGTGATACATTTGATATCTAATTGGTAAAAATGTGGAAAAATGTTGTCTGATTATTGATCCAAGATTTTAGTTCTAATAATATTTTTAAGTACCATGAGTTTCTTGTATATTATATATTTTTTCATAAACAATAAATTGAATTTGCATAAAGCATTTCGTAGAAAAGTGTTTCCAGTATCCGAATAAAAATTATTTTCATCTTGGGTTATGTTTATGCTATATGGTCATATTTGCGTGATGCATTAGAGCTAGACACTGTTTTTTCCATAGTTATAATATATTATTCATGGACTTTAATGTTTGTTAACAATTTGATCTATAGCAGTTAATTATCATCCGTGATACCACAACTCCTTGCTCTCCATTTTCGACATCTCTGCTTCTGAACTTCCAATTTCTGCTGTTCATAAGAACATAAGATAAAGGAAAAGCAAAATTCCTAAGTAAGTTTATTATTTATATTTGTAAACTATGTTGATAAAATAGTCCGATAATAACAAAGTTAACCAAAAATAAATAAAACAAATATAGGTTTGACATCAACTTAAAATTTACAGACAAAATATCTCCGAACTACTAAGAATAGTAACTCGTGGAGAGAAATAATTCATTTGACGTTTATTTCGAATTAAATATATTTTTGATTTGGTTTAAATTATAGATTTTAAGAAAAATTCATTGCATAACACAATTTTCTCAAAACCATTGTTATTCAGTTAAAAGACAAAAACTGTTTTCCAAATACGTTTATAATACATATAGTTACACTAATTACCTTAGGAATAAAATTTATTATCATTAATTTGTATTGTTTGTGATATTAAAGTTGTTAATTGTATATATATATATATATACACACATATATATATATACATATATATGTATATATATATATATATATATATATATATATATATATATATATACACTCTTTACTCTTAGTAATAGGAGTAAAGAATGTATACAATTATAAAGTGTTTCATAAAACTGACCTCTAAAATTATGACAAATTTCTAAAATATTCTGCAGAATATCTAAATTAAAACATACTAACAATATATTTTGAATCTTACTGATATTGCGGCGGTACTATTTTCAAGGCGTTCGGGTCCGTTACGGTGATGTAGCAGGAAGCGAAGACGTTAGACGTACGAGTAGTCACTTGTGTATCAAGCAGCAATAACTATATTATGTTTAATGTGTGTGTGGAACTATATTATGTTTAATGTGTGGGTATGTTTATTCTTTGCATGAGTACTAAAATAATTTAGGTGACACTCGGGCCCGCATTAACAACGTTTCATAAAATAAGTCTTATTCCTATTGATCTGTGTTCGAAATTATTGATTGCTCGAATTAACCTGAAATGATCTGCTATTAGTGAAATAGCAGATCATTGCAGGTTTCGTTAGACGAGTTATTTTTGATAAGAGGCTATCTATTGTTTATATTTTTGTAAATTGTATTCATAGTCTTTAGTATATATATATATATATATATATATATATATATATATATATATATATATATACATATATATATATATATATCACTAATATTCTCGCTATAATAATCTCAGATATAAGATTTTCGCCTGAAATTAACTACCAAATTATAAAACTTGCAAAGTCGCGCTTGCATAGATACATTTAAGAGTTAACCTGTAAAAGGTAATTGTTAAATAAATAACGACGCAGTTGAATAAGAATTTAATTATTATGACGAAAACGTTTAAAACAAAAAATACGTATACTAAAAAGTTTATATTATTACTAGAATTGAGACGATTTTACCAAATTTTTTTTAAACGGAATTCTATTTATTACATTGTGTTTTTCAACTTATGGCACGCTATGGATTACCACATATGCTTTAATTTTCCTAAATTCAGCACTATGCAAGTTGATCTGCTTTAATGGACTACATCTGGAAAAGAGTTGTGCCTGAGCTGAAGCAAAATATACATAAATGACACGTTGGGCTTTGAAACACTGTTACCGAGTACTCGTCCACAACAATATATTAAACATCACAACGATCACTTCTACTGGTCACTTAAAAATATATGGAGGTATATAATAACATCGAAGGAGATATGTTTCTACTGTAATGATTACTTATACGTTTATATTATGGCAGAATAAAAATAAAGTAAGGAAGGATATACAAACATTTGATATTTCACAAATACTTAATGGCGCATAACATTTTCATTAAAGTATTTAAAAATTCTAATTTTTGAGGACGTATACATTCGCCTAGTATATATTTCACAGAAGTGTATATAAAAAATGTGTAATTGCACATAGAATTAAAACACATGGCTTTTTGGTATTTCCTCCTTTGCTTATAAAACCTTAAATTGTATCAACTTTCAAGATTGTCAGTCGGTCAAAAGCACCCCCAGGGGATCATTCTGATCAGTGTTTATATATAAATACATTTCCAAATTAATATAGATCATAGACATATAAAATAAAAACTAAAACGTAATAAAAGAATTTAGTTTTTATTTACATTTTGGATGTACATAAATATACAGCAAATGATTTTGGAATCACCAGGACCACTTTGATTTATTAGATGTTTTATATGCATATTTCATAAAAATATTCTTAGTAACTAATTTTCATAAATTTTCTTCTAATTTAAGCACTCACTAAACCAGAAAAGATTCTCCATATATTTTCTATGCTAATATTCGACTGACGAGTTTATATTTATAACTCAATAACATACATACAAATAAGATGATAAAGAGATCAAAGATATCTCGTTTCAAATAATTGCAATAAATTAATAAAATATGAAAAATAAAAGGAGACTTGAGAACAGCTGAAAACCAAAAATAGGTATTGTTTTGATATTTTTTAATTCAGTTGTAAACACTGTTTTAGACTTTGTAATTTTTGCTGAATTAGCACCGTCAGGAATACAATTGTAGGTTGGACGGATTGCTGTTTAAATACTAATTTACTGATTATTAGTTCTCTTCCATGATTAACTCACTATTATTATGTTTGTTCTATGATTAACTAACTTATGATTAATAAACTATAAACGTATTTGTTTTTGTTTGTTCTTTGTGGAAATGTTGGAACACAAACTTATTTCGTATTTAGTGTTCAAAGAATATTTCAAATAGTTTGTGTTTGTTTTTTTCCCTTTACAGAAAATAAAAAAAAAAACTCTTTTCTTATATTATTTTATGCTTGTTATATATTGTCCATTGTTGTGGTGTGTACTAAAAACTCATCAAATATAAATTTCATCTGCCGGTACTATAGGTATACGAAGAGTGCAAAATTAGATGTTCTCTTTAGTTGGTAACTGAATTTCGGTAAATAAAGTGCAAACAAAACATTCAATAAAAAAAAATTTAAAACATTCAATAAAATTATTGAAATTCCACAAAAAGAATTTAGAGTATAAGTGTTTTAATCACGTTCAGGATAAAAAGTAAGCTAAGCAAAGCGAAATGTACGCACAATGATGCTTGAGGCTGTGGTCTCTTTGGACACGACCAAGCATCAATACGGAAAATTTTTGAAAATTTTCTCAATTAGGACGATATTTCATATAAAAAAAAAGGGTTGTGGCTGTGTCATGGACACGGCCGTGTGTAGTGTGAATACGTCTATGTAACGCATTCATTCTTTTACGTTCCCGGCACTGCTTGACTTGGTCATATGGTGTTTCATTATTACCATTCGATTGTTCTTGAAAAGCCCTTTCCAGCCGTATACGATCTCTGTATTTGATTTTGGCTTTTCGACGCGTATAGGCCGATATTATATATTTTTGATAATATTTTTTTATTCTAACACCTTATTATATTCACTGTCACTACTTTAAACTAATGTTTTATATAAAATCGATAGATTTTGACGACAGCTGACGATTAAAACTTAAACGAACGTCGTAGCTTTTCCGAATCAAAAGTTATGCTATTTGCAAATCTCGATACGCAGCAAAATAACCTTAAAATGGCGACGCTTCCCCCTCCACCGCGCGAGGTGCGTCATTGTTCTCGCTTCGAATAAATTCTTTGATCTTTTAGCTATCCAATGGTAGGATTTAATTTTTGATGTAGCGGATAGATTCGAAACTGTAATGTCAAACTTTATCCCCCGATGTTGTTATCATTAGGTTTTTTGGATTGCCCCCGTATAGTAGCAAATTTAAAGACGTATTCATGTCAAAAAATTAAAAACCCTTTTTGAAACAGACTACAGGTTACGTTTGTACGTTTGAATAAAGAATGGAACTATTTTGTGGAAACAGATTTTCTAAGATCATAATTAACAGGAATGATTATTTTCTTCAAAATGTTTGTGTATTTTTAATTTATTACATATCCAGTCCTTCATCTGTCTAACTGCACCTTCAGTGCAGCTTAGAGACAGTGGTGTTAGTATATCTTATTCTATTTTTTATTAGTTTTTGGGCAATAAAAGAAAATTTAACCTTAGACAGGATGATGATATTGAGAAGGTCGTTGCTTCCGACATTTTACAACAAAAAATAAAGCTTATCGCATCCTAACTTTTACTACAACCGACACCGAGTACCCTAAATATAGAACGCAGACATGATAGCCAATGCCACGTAAGTTAGAAAACTAATCCGCTAAACTGAGTCTTATCTAGACTTAAATTATGGACCAATTGGATTCAAACTAGACAAATGGTTCGGCGGAACTTGAACCTGTGTTACTAAGCGCTTGTTACCAAGCGATTGAGCTAACTTGATATCGTGTACTTCACAATGCTTATAAGCTGACCTTAACGGCAATACGACATAACGTATTAATAATCTAAACGTAAAATAAAAATAGTGGACAAAGAAAAAAAATGAATAAGTTTTTTCTTTCAAATATATGTGAAGTATCAACTGAAAAAGAAAATTATAAGAATTCCAAAATTATTTTTAAGAATTATTATAAAGAAATCGTTGAAAATATTGTCCATTTTTTCTTTCTTGCAAGTGTTCATGTGACAATTGTCATTAGCAATTCAGTTGTAAAACTGAAAATAAAACCTGTTATATATCCATAAATGTTTTATTTATCTGCAGACTTAATACCATGGTTGAAAAGTACTTTTTATTTTAGTAATTAAAATGATAATTTAAATTTGATTTATGTTTAATGCCTATTTAGATTATTTGATAATGGCTACTTATTTGAAAAACATCCAAATTCTTTTATACCTATATATTTTATAAATTGTAATGCACATATTCTTAAAATTGCCACATAAAAAATCCATATTAACATATATTTATATTTAAACTAAAAAAGAGAAACAATTAAAATTAGTTAATTTTTTTGTAATTTTAATGCAATGTTGATTTAATAATTTGATGATGAATTTTATTCACAAAAACTAAAAAAAACTTAAATTTTTACGAACACAGTTCGTAATACACTTTATTATTTTTATTCATTTAAACAAGTATAAATATTCATTCTTCAAACCAAAGTCTTCCTGTAAACATCAAAGATTTAAAAAGAAAAAAAATATATTTTAAGTATCTTATGAATGCCAAATAGCAATTTATATAACTACACATAATATTCAAGGCTTTATATTATCTCTCAATCGTCTCAAAAGTGTTACATTCTCCTTTTTTCTCTTCACTAATGATAACATCTTAGGATCGACTACTCTCAAGCCTTTTTAGAGTTTCGTAGCCAAATCAGAAACCCTCCTAATTTTGCCTTGTCCATCTATCCGTCGGTCTATTTATAACAGCCGTTTAACTCATAGCCTATTATTGCTATAAAGCTAGTATTTGGCGTAGGATATTTGTGACTTTTTTTTTAAGACGACCTTTTGAAAAAAAATGTTTAGGGGAGGTATCCCCTACGTATAAAGTGGGCTGATTTTTTTGTCCTTTTGCGTAACTCACTGCGTAGGTTATCTTTCAATAGTCTTTAAAAAATATTGGTGGTTTGTCATCTTTTCGATGCAGAGATCCGTTTATGAAATATGAAGCATTAAAATGGTCATTTTTATTTAAGTTACGTATTCCCAAACTAGTATTTATGAATATCTGAAAAGTATTCACAATGAGAGTATATTTAAAGAAAGTAAAAGAAAAATCATCATAGCTAAACAGGATCTGCTAATTTTTTATTACTAGACGATCTATTTATGACATGTGGTTTTGAAAAAGTTCAAAGAAACTGCAAACGAATGACTCAAATGCAAAAACAAAAAGTCATTTCTGCAATTAATTTCAGTAATTTTTATGGATATATCTCTGAAAGTTATATAGGCAATATATTTATGTACTTACATGGTGAGTAATAATACCAATATTTGTAAATAGTTGAATATATATAAGAAGTTTGCAAGTTTATAAGTTCGTTTAAAATTTTACATGCGTTTAAATGCGTAGGTAATTTTTGCAACAAATTTTATTTTATTTACTTAACAGTTGAGCTGGTTCTTTACTATTGGGATTAAAATATTTAAATCGTTTCAAAGTTAATGGGAAAAGCTTTTCACTATAAGTTGATCACAAAAGAATCTGCGAGTCGTTCCCGTGAAGGAGCCAAATAAAATTAAAAATATATTAAATAAAGCTTTAGACGAAAGGCATTTTTAATTCATCGTCGATTGGGTGTTATTATGTGAAGTGATAAATTTACTGAAAATTTAACAGCAAAATGTTTTTTTTTAATTTATGTCAAGGTCAATTTTGTATTTTGTATCTGAAGCTGATAATATAAATTTTAATTTTTTTGTAATTGTAATTATATAGATCTAATATTTTTTTATGTATTTTCTGCCTATGGACGACTATGGCAACTTATCCCCTATCTTACTAGCTGTTTAGCTTTGCTAGCTGTAGTTAGCAACTAATAGTATAATACTCCTCCTAGTTGCTAATTTACGTTATTAAATTCTCTTTACTCTATGCTTCATACTTTTAATTATACGTAAAAAAATTGGAAATATGTTTTAATCTTTTTGTTACATTAAAAATACCGGGATATGTAGATTGTTGTGAAATAGAAAATATTCCAATTTTAGTTTTGTACTATTTAACTTTCAAGATCTGAGCATAGAAATGAAATACAAACTTACGTAAGTTTCACAGTTATTTAACTATAAAAAGTTAAAGTACAACAACGTCATATATTACTATTTTATAGCAGTTTCTCTTACAACTTATTTTATTTAATAAAAAGCATTCGAAAATAAGAAATAAATAATTAGATCGCGTTTCAGTTCATAATATTGATAAAGTGGAAAATCTGAACGAATTTTAAGGATAAAAGGCATATTAAATGTGGGAGTTTCTCTCACATTTATACTGTAAACAATTTTAATTTTTAATACAATATCATAATCAAATAAATCTTTCTTGCCCTTGTTTCAATTCTATTGCCTTAAGATCCAAAGCAATACCTAATATTTTAATAATTTTTTTCATTTTTCGCTACTTTACTCGAATCGCGTATTAAATAAATATGTAGTATTAAATCCTGTCTATTTACAGGTAAGTAAAGTAAGTAACGTTTAGTATGCATAAAAACTTACTGAATAATTATATAGGAATACCTGTTTCTATCGTTATGTAACGAAGTTACATGTAGTATCTATCCCAAACCAAATTCTATGTAAGTCACACTAGCATGACCTAGGTGGAGTTTCATTTTATCAACATCTTTACATTATTACAAATTAATGCGGGTCTGATAATGTGTCACTCTTCTATTTCAGGAGAAAACTACTTTAATGTAACACACAGTTAATAAAAAGTCATACATTCTTCATTATACTGATGTATAATATAAATAATTAAATATCATCCAATTGAACTTTTCAGGACAATCTTTTAATCTAATATTCTAACAGATTTATTGGAGGCTAATATGTAGGCAAACGTTATATAAGTTCGCCGTACGTAGAAATATCGAATATGACAGTGAGAGTCAACATATCCGATATCCAGACCGAATCTGGAAAGGAATTGCTGCTGAACCCAAATCGCACTATTAATCCACCCAGCCTACAGCGCAAGAACAAACATGACTTCGATATCGGTAATTTCACAATGTTTATAAGTAGCAAACATTGAAAGCTATATATTTACGGTGATAATCCATAAGTATGACAGGGTGGAAAAAGTTCGTGGCTCTATGTTAAAGAACTATTATTTTTAAATTAGCAAAAGAGAAAAAAATGAATAACCATGAAATAAATAGAAATAGTAGTAATGATACAATGTTTGTTAAGTAATTTATCCAGTTTACATAACCTAAGATTAAAATCGTCACTTTACTCTAATCGTCATAGATATTTTAGGATAGATTACAATTAAATACATATGTTTTTAGTTGTATTTTAAGTGACCGAAATTATAAAGTGACGTGACCTTAAAATTTTATTTTCAATTTTCGTTCACTTATCGATTATCGAATCGCCGCCTAAGAAATTTCACTTCAATAATTATCACGGTGTGCCCCATGAAGATTACAGAAATAAAACTTCTTTATTAAAAGTAAAATGAATATTAAATATAATAAAGTATATTGCATATGCAATAAGAAGGATCGTTTTTGTATGGCCGTTATTTCGATACCATCTATAGCAGTACTTTGCGTAGTGAAAATAATAGACTGTAATGATGACTTATCAGTAGTTTCGTAATGGAGTAACGCCTTATATTAAATTATATTTAATAATAAAGTAAATATGCTTTGAAGGATTGACACCGTTTAAATAAATTGCTTCCTTTCTAAAATAAAAAACTAATATCTTCTATTAAAACCTTAGTGCCATTTAATTTTATGCTTTAGTCATATTTCACAATGTTTTTCATCAAATAGATTCTCATTGTCTAACTATAGTTTTTCTTATTTTGGAAATTGTATTCACAGTCTGTTGCAATATTCTACAAGAGATAATAATATATTTTATTTCCCGTTATTTTGGTTGATCATTATTTTAAAAATATATACTTAGATGTTTCAAGATTGAACTCCATGAATTGTCTGTTACATTTTACTTTCCTTTTTTAAGAAAATACTGTAATAATAATACTGGAGCGTGAAGAACCTGAACTGGACTAGTTATAAAAATCAGACTTCTTACTCGTAGTGAAGAGACACTCTTTCGACTAATTTACTATTTAACAATTGAAATCGACTAAGTCATAATTTATTTAAGAGACTGAACCGTTCACAGATTTTACATTTTCTTTAATTAATTGGTAAATACGAGCAAAGCAGATGGTAATAGTTCATATCAAATGGTGCTTAACTATGTTTTTAACACTAAATAAAATATAGTAAGAGGATAAAAATAATTACATAAAACTTAACCACGGATTCGAAAATTAATTTCATTTAATAACTAAAGATTCTACTTTCTATTCTATACTAAATCTCTGATTCTATACTAAATATGTTAATAATAACGTTAAAATCAAATATAATTTTAAGCTCCACGTATTCTAAAATAGCGTTTGAAAATATATTTACTAAACTAAAATTAAAAACGGTTGAAACGTATTCGATGGTTAATTTGTATATTTACAAATATACATGATAAAATTTGTAGAAATCAGAATAAGTTATTTATGGAAATTAGTATGCACGTTCATATACTACTGATCATATAATCAAATTGACCTTATAGGCCTTAACTACGTATTCGTTGTACGTTTTATTTCGACGCATTACAGATACAAATTTTGGGTACGTTGCCTAAGTGAGCTGTTTAGGGCGGAGGGTTTTTATGTTAAATAAGGTTCGAAGCCCGCGACATACTCTAAAACTTAGCTAACTACTTGCACTCTAGTCTAAAAAGGGTACTATTTTGTTATAGATATTTTTATATGCGATGGAAATTATGTGTGTATGTATAAGAAATTTATATCGAAACGATACACATCCGAGTATCTCCTTCATAAGCAATTATGACGTAACTAATTTTGAAACGTCAGTCTACATTTTTTACGTTTTCCTTCAAATCCGCTTTTATTATATTATTGATAAGAACGCTTAGGTATGGTTTTAGAAATTTACATGGATGATGCTAAAAACACATAGTAAGTAGGTTTTGCATCATGAAGCAAACTAGATATGTAACTTTCTGTAACGAATTATTTAATATCCATTGTTCGCTAAGTTATGTACCCTGGTTTTTATATATAGTTATCAATTACGTATTAAGAACTGTGAACGGGATACATTTACAAGAATTAAGCAATAAAATCCATAAACTCAGTACAGAGATGAAGTGCAACCAAAATGACTTCTGGGTATTCAATGTTTAAAAAAAAACTCAAAAACTTGTAAGTTATAAGTTGCAGTAATATGAAAAATTAAAAAAAAGAATTATATATCACGAAAACAGTTAGAACAACGAAAGTGATACTTAAAGCTCAGTATATTTTAAAAACTATAGTATTGGTTATCTAAAACTAATTTACCTTTATCTTATCTTGAGTCTTTGAATCATTAGTTATTAATTATTGTTAATAATCATATAGTTATTTGATTTCGGAAATAAAAAATCTTTCGAACTTAAAATATCTGAATTATTTCACGTTCCTCACTCGAATCTCAATTTTATATTTTATAATTTACAAAACAGTGATAAAAAGATCTTCGCTTAATTTAGAGTCGAGACTGGTTTTATAAATTTCTTTAAGAAACTCTAGAATCCTTATTTGACGTTTGCATAGAAAAAAAACAAAGTTATTTTTAGAAGGTTCCAAAGTTGACGAGTGCAAGTTAGTTGCTATATATATTGAATAATGGTAAAAATACTATTAAATATATGGTCGAATGAGAGTTATTGATTTCCATATCGCAAACGTTCTGATTGAAGTACTTTCTTTATAATCAACTAATAATCGATAAAATATTAACCATATATAAATAAATTTCTCAGTCAATACGTCAGACCTACCTATGTTACAACATAGGTAACATAATAACTTAATAAAAAATTTAGTATCTTTCCTGTAAACTTTTGCATGTACATCGATATTAAGAGATGGAATAGTAATTATTATAAATTTTTACTATAAAATTTATTATACAATCAGAATAACCATTATAATTTGATAGATGCTGAATATACAGTTCATAAACAAAATATTTATTACTGACTTATTGGAAACTTTTATTTTAAACTTAGACTTCCTTTATGCTATTAGCACTCTTTAAACTAGCAAAGTTCAGAATTTCTCCACATGTCTTCTGGAACATTCTTTGACTAAAGAATAAATTTTAAGAAATATATATATATATATATATATATATACATATATATATATATATATAAATGAATATCAGTTGGAAAATACAATAAATTAAAAAATAGCTCAAACCAAATAGAAGCATGGTAGTGATATTTTTTAATTCGGTTTATGAGCCTGTCTTGGATACCGTCGCTGTTTTGACTCAGTTAACGCCTTCTTGAACACAATTTCGGGTATCAAAATTGTAGGTAGTAGGTGTTAGATTTGTTTTCAGATTGACTAATTTATTATAGTATTTTATAAACTGTCCATAACTTTCAAGGTTTTATTTATAAATATAATTAATTGATGACTTAAAATCCGCCACAATTTCTCGCAATTTCTTCCTGACAGCCTGTATATACTGATAGGGTTTTTTGCTTAGTCTGCACTTTATTTCGGTAAGTAGAGTAGAAACAAAATATGGAAATGTCATGAAGAGAACTTAGAGCGCTCTTCGTGATATGCACAACAATGTTTGAATCTGCATTTTTCCATGATGTAACAAAATATTCAAAGATGAAAAATTACATCTTCTGTAATTCTCATCTAGGGCGATTTCCAACATTGAGAAAAATTCAAAAAAAAACCTTACTGAAACAGATCGTCAGACATCTGGTCAGAGATATATCATACTGAAAAAACTTGGGCCTTTGGGGAACAAGTGAAAATATTTAATTTGGTCACCAAATGAACTAACATATACGAAATAAGGTGGCGGATTTGTTAACTCTTATCTAGTTATTATATAAAAAAACCTGTCAAGCGCCAGCGTAACTTGTACCACGACGGTTTTTGCAGAGCATTATAAAAAATAATGTTACATAATATTCCTATTAAAATATTTATAAAATTTTAATTTCTTACTAGGAAAATATATTTCCTACTATATCTTTTACATTTTAAATTTTTTTTATGTGATTTATCTACACATTAATGATTTTCGTTTTTTTTATTCGTTTAGCAAATTTTCCTTTACATGTGCTGAGAGACTTTACTTTTTACCAATTTTCATGATTCTATGTCAACAGGAATTATCCTACAGGTTTCGATTTATTTGCAAGTATCGAAATATGTGGCACAAATGGCCGTATTTTTTATTTCGTCGACTCCAAATCTTGATAAAGACCAGTCCAAGGAACCGTAGACCAAAGTATTTGATATTAATTTCAACTTGATACCCCACACCTTCCTGAGAAAAAGGGTCTTGACAGACAGACAGACATACTGACAAGAAATGATCCTATAAGGGTTCCTTTTTTTCTTTTTGAGGTCCGGAACCCTAAAAAATCACAAAAGACCGCTTTGAATCGCAAATATCTATAAATTGTATAGAAGCGCTTTGTGAGTAATATACAATCGTGTTGTGGTCGTATATCATCACAAAACGCTCTTATATTTATAATGCATTCTCTGTCCAGTAGTATATTTGTCCATCTGCACCTTCAGATTAATTTCTTGACAATGATGTTAGTATATCAGAAATATATTTGATTCCCTTAACTCGTTTTGGTACGACAAAAGAAAATTTTCTCGAACAGAATGACAATATCGAAGCTTTTATGATTAAAAAAAAAGAAACGTTATCGAATCCCAACTCCGTTACTACAGAACCATCCAACACTAAGATATAAAAAGGAGTCATCCATCCAACCAACCAAGGGACCATCCAACTTTAAGGTATAAAACGCAGCCATGATAGCTGACACTATGTAAATTAAAAACTCATCCGCTTTACTGGGTCTCATCTGAAATGAAATTGCGTATCAATTGAGCTCAAACAAGACAAGTGGTCCGCAGAAACCGAAAACGCTGTTGCCGAGCCCGAGTTTACAGCGGCCGAACTAACTTGATGTCGGTTGTTTTCCAAAATTTTCAGGCGGCTAAGATTGAGAATGTTAAGTTCATACTATGATAAAATTCTATAGTGAAATAAAAACATGGAGAACACCAGTCTTTGTATTTCTGATCAATATATGTGTCTTTCGGAGCAGAGGGGTATAATAATATGTGTTGAATATATTCGATAATTTATTTTACATTATATCTTCCAGTGTTTATTAATATCATGGTAAGATTTTCATTTTTAAGGTACAGTACCTAAAAACAAAAAAAAGCCAAACTCGTATATGATCACTCACGTGTCCGTTCGTTTATATGTCGTCTGCAGTCGTTTTTTTAAGAAATCTTTTTATGCAGAAACTTGGCTTGGTTTAATATGATTTATAACTGTGTGAAACAGTTATAACTAATATTAATCCACATATTACTTAAAAATTAACACTCAAAAATATATAAATAGAAATTTTAGAGGGAATCAGTGAAATAATCGATTTTTATTAGATTTCGTTCATCGAGTGGTGTAATAATTAAAAGAAAATGGTATAGGATTTCTAAAACTACTACGCAAAATGAACCGTAGAGTAAAATCAAGGTTCTACCCTATTAAAATATATTGATTACACAGATTTAGGTTTTTCTTGCTTAAAAGCCAGAAAACCGTAATACCTTTACATTATATCCTTAGTTAATAAGTAGTTTTCATAGGAAGCATGCTACGAAAACTGATAATTAATTTATCGATTATTGAACTTATTGGACAATAAAAATTCACATCGATGAATAACGGTTCAAACATAATGTAAACCAATATTTCAAGAATAAAAGAAATAAACTTTTACATAACCTACACGTGTGTTATATATCTAATAATATTTTTTTCCTCTTAATTATTTATATTGATATATGTAAACGAGAATAAATTATACTCCGAGCCATATTCTCACTAAATTCACTCATTATAAAAATACCATAATTTTTTAGTGGGCTCGCTACGACCATAGAAGTAGAATTTAAATTGCTTATAAAAGTATTTCTCTATTTTAAACAATTAAGAACCTATCGTACACGAATATGGAATTGATGTGACCTACACATATTATCAGGAGAATTGTATTTTTGGTATGAGAAGCTACTACACACCACAATCGCCAAACCGCTCAGCTTGGCATGTATAGCAATTACCTGCAATGATATACGCATTAGGAGAAGCGTATAAAGAGCAGAGGATATAAAATTGTGGGTTGCATTTAATAGAAAATATAAAACAGAATCTTTATACTTTGTTCTTCCAAATAATATTCACGGAATACTCGATACGCGATAGGTGAAATTGAAAAAAATTTGATTCTTCAGAAATTTCCATCCACAAATTTTGTATGTTTTATATTGAGCTATAGGTATAACGTACTTCAACATTAATCTAATGTTCTAGTTTCTACCTCAAATAGTCTCTAAGAAGAACGGTTGTGACAGAACTATGAACGGACACATGATTATATTATAACTGTTCGCTATATAAGGTACGCAATTCTATGAACAACTTTTTGGTTTAACTGGAAACTATATCACAATAGTAAACTATTTGATTCTAAGTACGAAGAACGGCCTAAGATATTTTACAGAATAAAACATTTTTGTATTTTAAACGGGAAGCAATTTATTTGAAAATTATCAGTTCTTGCACAGCTTAGTTAATAGGTTATTAAATAGTATTTAGTTCAAGACGTTAGTCTATCACGCCATTATATCATGAGTGGTCTATTAATAAGTATTATATTATGTAAATATAATAATACATAAACATTTTAAACTTAATTACTGTCAGAAGGAAACAGATAATTCCCGTGACATATTTGGGTCTCAAACTCGTCTAAGTGTCCACGAGAGACCCGTCTTCCATTTTCGTCTTCAACATACTGTCCCATATTCTAAATTAACTAAGTTCCTATGTCTTTACGATAACAGCGTTTACATTCATAATCAAGGCATGTTAAAAATTAAATAATATACATCGCGTTAGAAGTCCTTTTAAGCTTAATTTGAAAAATAATTTATTCCAAATGAATCGCCAGTATTAGTAAAGGGAAATTATTTTGCATTATAAATTTTCTGATGAGATGTGATAATTCGAACTGAAGTTTTTTAAATGTTTGCAGGTGATTTTTTTTTAAAGTCCCATTGACATATTGTGCATTTAACACTGAGATAACTAACTTTAACACGTACAGCTTCTTCATGATGAACTTATCCACTGCCCTCATAAAACTATTTATGGGATCGTTTGTCCCCAAGACGTAACTTTCCAATTCCCTCGTATAAACATCGTAACAATTCTTAATACTTTTTGTTGTCATTTGGTAGATGCCATCATTCAAAGCCAGCCCTTTGTCCATATAACTGAATAAATCCATGTGCTGAATTCACCTGTTTTTGTCCACTCCGACCTTAAAAGTTTATTAATGTTTGAGTATTTTACCAAGGACGATCGTTACATTGTTGTTATCTTAGTGTAACTTATTATCCAATATTAAATATATAGATGTAAGACTTATATGTTATAAGAAGTAAACTTGAATATTAACGACCTGCTAATTTAAAGTTCTATGTGATTAATATTTACGTTAAATATTCTAGTAAATGGTTGAAAGCAAACAGAATGAGTGCAATATCAGTACAAATATTTCTGTAAATGTTTGACAGCTAGCAATGTGAAGGGTAAAATTTAATCATAATTAACGAGTGGTTGTTAATAGGAGCTAACTCTTTTTAAAATTTTAACGTGTCAAATTTTCATATTAATTGATGAAAATTCGTATTAATTTCGAATTAATCGATGTTAAATGCTAATTCTCTACCATTTTGCCGACATGCATTATCATTCTAAAGTCGGTCAATTAATACAAATGTGGACAACAAAATTATCGTGCATGACAAAATTAGGACTTTTTCTCTTTTCGTGTAAATATTATAAATGACAACGATGATTTGAAGTAATTTTTAAAATATCATACAGACCTGATATATATACAAGTAATATATTCGAGTCCGGCATCTTAAAATATAACTGTTTCTGAAAGCCGGCAGTTTTGGTGCTATTTCAATATAGACTAATTAGATCCTAAAATTATAAGAGTAATTCTAATATCAGATGGACGAAGACCATCGGGACAACAGAGTCTACCCATTTCTTTATAATACATTTATGGTTAATCACCGGCTATAAGAGTGACATATTGCATAATCCAACAGTGAACCTTCGGTCTCAAATATTTTTAAAAGTCATGTTTAAATGAATATCCGTAATTAAAAAAAATTAAAATCTATTTCTATAATTGCAGTATACTGTTTGAGTTAATAAACTGGACGACACGATTGCGCAGATGATATTGCCACATATTTTATTATCTCTAATATTCCTGATTACAGTTAATGAAGTAAAATGAAATTGTCGTAGAAGTTTTATTTCTATCGCATGGCTCATGGAATACACGTTGACAGTTTTTTGCCAGGGCCATAGAATTTCAGTTTAATATTCTTGAATATCATATTAATATTCTTGAATATCATATTGATATATGCTCTGTTTTATATTCTTGAATATCATATTGATATATGCTCTTCATTCTATTCAGTTTAATATTCTTCAATATCATATTGATATATGCTCTGTTTGGTTTACTAACTTCTATCACTTAGATAAATATGTATTTTTTTCTATCCCATCCTTCCTACCGATTATTACCATAGGGCTAAATATATTGCTTTTAATCTGTAATGCATGTAAACATTGTGAATACCAGCGTCATGTTGAAATTTTGCTAAGCCGCAATTTCCTTCCAAATATTGTTCACTAAATCGGAATATATTTCCAAATTATTGCTATATTTAAAACAAAGTTCAGCTGGAAATTTGTAATTTGACAAGGTTTAATTATATTTCAAAGAAAAAGAAATAATTTTGAATGTCTGAATTTTTATTTACAATGTATCATACTAATGTAGTGTACTCCTCAAATAAAGGAACGGCACATAGAGCAGTAAAATACTCGTGGAGATGTATCATTGTCGTGTGATAGCATGAAGTTATTTATAGGACTCTCATTATCCCTGGTGTAACCAGGTGATACTGGTAGGCGGAAATTGGTTATTGCTATTATTATTAGATACTTTATGTATCTGATGTACAATAACTACACAATAAGAATTTCGTATATGGATATTCCTTAAGTGTTATTATGAGTATCATAAATTTACATTTTATTGGTTTAAAATTTGATATGTGCTCTTCTTTCAAAACTTAGGATTTATCATTACATATTTATGACTCTGAACAGGAAAATTTTAAATTCGTTAAACAATTTGATATCATTTCGCTCAAATGCAAGCAGAACAAAAAATAAGTAAGAAAGCTTTTTTGTTACGAAGGTTTGTCAAAGCCCGAAATCTCTAAATTATTTCGGTTTTAGACGTTCCGATATTTTTAATGTTCCTAATAAGGTTAAAAAATTTCTTAAAATGTTTTTCTTTATAATTTAAAAATTGTGATACATTATGAGAATGTAATAACATCCTGTAGCAACCGTCCTGGTTGCTACTAAGTAGCTAATAATATATAATAACACTTTTCCTATTAATTTTTTATAATTACGCGAGTATAGGCAGAAAGTAAGTAAAACAGCAGTAGATGGAGCTGTAATAAACGTAAATAGTTTATATTAACATCATTTTGCTGATAATATAAAATATTTACTTTTATTTAATATTTGATAAATTTAATTTAAGAATTTATATTGATTGAATTTGTCTTTCTCATATAACAACACTCACACGACAATCGATCAAAAAACCCGCCATCCAAAACTATTTAATGTCCCCATTTATTTTATTCCTATTAATGAAGAATACTTGGTGCAAATTCTTGTGTAATGGGTTCATAGTGAAAAGCTTTTTTCTCGGAGCTTTTACAAGATTTATTACATTATTAACTTATATTACATTAATACGCTCTACGCTGTAAAATATGCAGAATTACAAAAGAAGTAGACAGGAGTAAATGCAAAAAGTTTATTGTTAGCGAGAGGAAATGCAAATTCATTCATCATTCAAAACCTGTCTCCGTATACTGCTGGATATAGACCTCTCCCAATGCCTATATCATTGGAAGTAAAGTCTTTTAAAATAAACTAATACTCCCATAAACAATTTAAATTATTTTGAATATTGAATACATTTGACGTTAATTTTCTAGAAATTCATTATTCGCAATGAGATGAAACTATGTGATTTAGTATTATTTCTACTTTCTTTAAGTTCTTTACCACGACCTAGGTTTTGTTGTATTATATCTTTAGGTGAGATATTAGCAAAGATTAACTCTTAGGAACATCCAAGAGCGTTTAAATGTTTCAAATGCAATAGCGGAAGCCGGGTTTGTGTGGATTTTCCCACTGTTATGTTAGTGAGTTTATGCTAAAATTTTATCCCACTGCTTATGTTAGGTGTAGGTTTTACTACATTTCGGAGAGTTATACGATATCCTAGTATTTTAGTGAGGGTAATAGATTCAATTGTTGTTATTATATGAGGTAGTACAATGCAAATATTCGTGTTTGTAATAAAATTAAATGAAAGTTATTATAGGTCATATATTTATACAAAAGCAAGAGTATTTGAAAGTTAGATAAAGGTTATACCATTAATTCTACATATCTCCGGTTTTATTTATTCATATTTTTTTTTATTTATATATATATATATATATATATATATATATATATGTATATATATATATATATATATATACATATATTTATTATTCTTCTTTAATAACTTTTTCTTCTTCGCATGTTTCAATATAAATAAATATGGTGCAAAAAAATTATTGCAGAAGCGTGTAGATCACGTACAAATTTATTTTCTTTATCGTTGATATCGTATTGATAAATATATTCTGTTTGGACCGACATTAAATATTCATCTTGTATTCAGAATGAAATATTTAGTGGCGCTATAGCTCGAAAAGAATTTTTCCCCTTTGCTTAATTTGCTATAAATAATTAAAGTAACAGCAAATTTGTGTTGCAGATACAACGCATATACAGATCAGGTACAAATTTATATTTATTTCCTATATTGATGTATGCTCTGTTTGAGACGTCATTCACCGATACGAATTTCCATCGTCCAAATGAGCTATAAAGTATATAAATTGATTGGCCCTGACACGTACATTATCATTTATATGATTGCTTTTGTGAAACTACTATTTATGTAAATTACATTGAACGGTGCTCCGATTTTCTATTCCTCAACTATCAAAAACTAAAGCCTGTTTAATTTCATATAAAGATATTTTCAAATCGTATTCTTTGATTGATAGAAATTTGAGATTACTAATCCGTCAAATTGTCGATTGACAAGTAGAATTGGTCACTTCCTAATAATTTTGAGTAATTTGTACTATTTAAAATTTAAATCTATAGTCATGACCTAGTAACTAAACGATTAGCTTCAGATGGTTGAGACTTCCGTAACGAATAGAATAATCCAGGATATCTCAGCGACTTCTCTAAAGAATATAAGTGAAGAACCAGGGCTCAACGGAAAGAAAAACAAAATTTTAAAAAAAATAAGGAGCTCTCAAAAACCAGGAATGTTGATCTGGAGAGAATGGGGAAATATTTTTAAAAAATTTCAAAATAATGCAGCACTCACAGCAGCTTTGAGCTATTTAATTTGAGATCAGATTCAATCAGATAACAGCTAGGGATCAAAGAAAGAAAATAATTAAAAGTAATGTTTGGTATTCTTAAATAAATAAAAATTTGCTCTCAATAATAGTTATGATATACGTTGTTACTGGATTATAATAGATATTGGCTTTATAACCCAGAACGTTTTCGAAATTCTATTATCTTTTCTGTATTTAATTCGAACAAATTCTTCGGTTCATCAGCAATAATACATTTCAAAACCTTATTTTTAATTAAAAGACATTTGCAAACAAATATGAAATTATTTCATGGAAATGTTGACCATTAAATGGTCAGCTGGTATTTAAGGTTTTCTTCAAGTATATATTTATAAATATATATATATATATATATATATACACGTAACTTGCATATTACAATAAATAGTTTTAAATTACCAATTTAATATATTGATACTTCCTATTGTACTGTGAAAACATGAGGTTAGCTCTATCAGATAGCTCATTGCTGCGTATTTTCTTGATATCTAATTTTGAAAATATATTGCAGATTAACAAAATTTTTTTCACTGCGTCAAATTTCAATTTACTACGCCAAACTTTCTTTGAACTAGAAACGTGAATATTTTTAAATTTAGGTAAAATTCCATTAAAAATATTTTCAGCTGATAAGCTGCACAATATAAGAACTTAATAAATAATTAATTTACTTATTATTTTATTCAATTTACTATATTATTGAATGTTAGCCGAATTATATGAGAATGTGGTTTACATGCACAGAAGATTATTTCACCTCGTTATAATCTCATGAATAAAAAGCTATGTTATCTATTTTAATGAAATAGTTTTTTAGATCTTTTAACTGCTATCGGATAAATATACTGAAGATGACATAATAGTAATTTGCTCCTATGATATTATTACGTAAATGATACTGTAATCTCATTCTTTGTTAGAAACAGTCTCCCTACCTTAAATCTGTGATTATTAATAAAGGTATCTTTGTTTATTTACTTATAATACAATAAACAAATAACACTATGTAAAAAAATTAATGGACTAATTTTAATGGACATATTCTATAATTATTTCAGTTTTTAATATTACTGTTTAATGCCCACTTTTTTCTTGGCCTTTACGTGCACATAAATCACATTAAATTTTCTAAGAGAAAATGTGTAAGTTTGTTTGAACTTCAGTTTGTACAACCAATATTAACATACTTATGTTTTATTTGTAGATTTTATCAAACCAGCGAATTTATCAGTGGAATTGATTGAAGAAACCGTGGGAAATTTTAATTAAACGGCTATCGTCCTTCGCCTTTTCTCACTTGCCTGGAATTACCTCAAAGTTGAGATAACAGCAGAAACACTAATAGATATATTGTTGTTTTTAAAAGTTCTATCATTACGTTCGGGAAATATGATATGTAATATTATACGTTAATTACGAGAGGATTTTGTTCGGTTGTAAACGAATGTGGGCACTGACGATAGTGATGATTTAATGTCATTTTGTTTTTTATATTAATCCAGTGTTTACTTCACAGAATTTTGTGAATAATTTACACGTAAATTATTATGTTACTATTTGCCTATTCTTCGTTTTTACAAGTAGCGATAATTTTTTTTAAATGATGAATATATGTAAATATAACGATAGACAAAACCTTAAAATTGTTTTTCTCGATGCTCATATACAATATAATTTATATATTACAAAATGAGCATATGTAGCTAAGTTAAGTTGTTTAATAAATAAATAACAAATATTAAATTACGATTTTTCTATATTTGTAAAATAATAATTTGAAATACAGATGAATTAAAATTTAAAGAACTGTACATCAAATTTGACATTACGCAATCACGATATATATTTTCCTTTCCTTCTCTTCACTTGCGCAGTTACGGCATGTGCGTTGGAAAGAACAATGGATTTGTACATGCGTCAAATGAATATGAAAAATGGAGATCGAATATTATATTTTTGAAGTTATACTTCTTTAGGCGCGTTATAAAAAAATTATGAAAGTGAAATTTTAAGATTCGTCACACAAAAGTTACAGTATGAAGTTGCAGCGGTTGCAGTCTCGAAACAAAAGCTATTGGCACCATCGTCGCCTTTGTTCACTGTTTTCATATTCTTAGTATTTATCTACATGTTTCTAGTGTCTACATTCATACACGTGTTTTAGTTTCATATAAGTGCGATTTATATATGTGCTGATAAATTATATTCAGTAGTGATTTAAATTCAATATTTTGATTAATATATTTACTATTTGTAAATATTAGTGAAAAAATTGTGTTTATAGACTTTTTCAAGTGCTCCAATATAATTGAGGTTATCTATCCGTATGTATTATTTAATGATGCCAAAGAAATATAACTTCTCACGCGCGTACATAAGTACACGCACCGTTTTTATCTTTCCTACTTAAATAAATTCATTCCAATGAAACAACGTTTTGCTTCAGTAATATTTAATTTCTGGCTTGCCGTAAAAGTATAAAAACCGAACCCTTATGAGTCAGTCGTGTGTTCCCTCGTTTTTCATCCATGATATCCGTTATTCTTGAAACCAGTTTGACGTATAAACATTAAATATAACATAGTGATGAAACATTCCGACTCGCACATATTGAAATGACTAACAATTAAAAATATCAACGTGGATTTTTTTCGAGGTTGGGAAAATTGTTTCTTATATTTAGTGTATTATGTAGAATATAAATTATAAGTGCTAGTTATATGGATTCAAAAAACAACGGGTTGGCAAATTATAATCCCGTCATCTCTGCACAAAAAGTTTTCAACTTTTTATATGTAGTCAATAAATTTACTCATCAATTTTATAAGCACAATCGATAGCGATAGAGCTAAAACTCCTTCCTTACAGAAATATTTGGGCCTTTGACTGAAAAAACTGGCAAAGTTCGACTTTAAAATGATTTTCGTCTTTAAATTTTTTATCACATAAATTTTTAGACAGAGAAAAAAAAGCGTTAATCAGATCTGAAGAAGATATCTTCTTAGATCTGCAAAAGATGTCGAAAAGATCTCGAGATTTCGAGAATAAGTTCTCGAGAATAATACCTTTTTTCAGCTTCTAGTGACTGGCATTTACGCAAAAAAAATAATATAAGACACCCACCTTTCATCTCTTGTAACCAGTGGTTAGTACAATGGGAATTTAATAGCTCCACGCATACATTAACTCTATAGTTGTTTTTCCACTGCAGTATAAAAGTATGAAAGTAGCTCTGTAATCACTAACGTTTTTTTTTAATTTTACAAAATCAAATGAGTTTTATTGGATAGGTCAAAATTCCCTTCTATGAATCTTAGGAACCAGTACTTGGCTGAGTCCTAAGAGAGCACCCTTCACCCATCGTTATGCAGATATTGCGTGTTATTTCGCTGGCTTTCTTTGCCCTTAATGAAATTCACAAAGCAAGAGCACTGCAAGTTCACTTGGAGTTATTTCAATTTATTTTTTACTCGTCGATTACTCTATCTCAAACTAAACAGAAGCTTAAATGTCTTTATATATCTTGGAAGAGAAACATTCTAGATGCATATATAACTGTTCGGAAGTCGGTGGAAAAATGGCGGATTTATATATTGCCATTCCAATTTTTTTTTGCAGGTAATATAGTTCTATAGTTATTGTTGAAAATGTCCACAAAAATATGTCGTCATGCCCTCTATCTCCAAAATTGCCAAAATTCAAATTATTAAAGAAAACAACTTTACTAGAAGTTTACTTAAAGCTTATCTGAAAGCTTTAACAAAGATTCTAAATTTCATCATTTTTGGTATTCCGTGATGAATTTACGCCTCCGAAAAATATATTAAGCGTTACATTTTTTTTTGTAAAAATGTTATCAGTATGTTCGATTAGTCTTGTAGCTAGTTTGAAAGACATACAATATACCCTTAAATGTCTATATGTATAAGCATGTACAGAAACACCACTGTGCAAGATCTACTCGTTCTTAAAAGGCTCATTTTTAATTAAGACTGCTTTGTATCACACATAATTAAAAATATTTAAAAGCGCAGTATTTTCATCTCGATCAATAAAGAGAACCGAAAACGGCATCCAAGTTTTTAAAAAACAATTTTGAAATGAAGATAATATATAATAAATAAAGATAAATCTTGCATAACCCGGATATAACTTTGGTACTGGGGAACAGAAATATCGATTTTGTTATAATTTTCTGTATTTTGTAAAGAATATTATTTCGGGACGTCATCTTAGTATTGTTAAGATACTTGAAGATGAAAGTAAATATAATTAATATTTTGAAAAAGGAAATTGTGAGAGTCAAATGTTTTTATAATAAAATATTGAGTAATAAAGATAAGAAACTAAGAAGTCATCATTTTCTGTTAGTTTTGATCATTCCGCTTATAAAGTAAATACTAAATTATAGATATTAAAAACTCAATCACGCCTTGAACGGCTGGACATGTTTATGTAAAACGCGATGTCGATTTCAAATAATTATGCTAATAGACAGAGAAATGGATATATAAGTGATATTATAAGGATTCCGTTATATATATATATATATATATATATATATATATATATATATATATATATATAATTAGACATAATACAATTCACAATAAAATAAAATTAAAAATAGATAAAAAAGTGTAAAAGGTAAAAAGAGCAAGCAGCAAGCAGCGGAGAGAAGAGGCCATGGAAAAAAAACCGGCATCAAGGACCGCTGACGGGCATGATAAAAGATTGTTTTTGCAAAAATCGTTTAGAAAAATTATATATTTAACAAATCATCATGAAAATCAACAGAGTTCTATTTTGACAGTTAACAACCAAAAAAAAAATAACATTAAAAATTCGTTAAAAATTGCGACCTGCGGCATGTTATCTATATGCAAATTAATGGAGTGAGACGCATACCATTATTTAAAGACAATTTATCATAATAAACACTTAAAAGTATTAAAATATCATAATTATCATAATAAACACTTAAAAGTATTAAAATATGCTATCGTTCTTTAGAGAATGATCTCCTCTTTCCAAAATCTCTATTAAAGGGTGACCATTTTCAAAATTACTCGAGTAACAATTAGTTGTATCGTTAACACTTGAGACCGGCACGGTAATCAATAATGAAGCATAGAAAGGTATTTCTTATTAAATTAATTTTATATTTATGAAAGAACCAACTAACTGCCTTTTCTTCAGACAATGATTTGAGAGAAGTTTGCTTTAAAAAAAACGTTGTGGTGGAAGGGTTATATTAAAAAAAAACAAATCTAGTTACTAGGGGTAGAAGACATTTGTATTAAATAATAGAGTTTATTAATTCTATTTCCTGACTTTTCATATATTTGGAAATTAAAGCTTTAATAATATTTATAATGTTTCCAATTAAAATATGCGTAGGATGACGACACAAATTTAAAAATATTTCAAACGGCTTTTTGTCCTTGTTGCAATAAATACACTACATTAAAATTTGCAATACTCATCAACAAAGTACACTGACTACATTTCCAACACTGTCCGGAGTTGATCCATCGTTAAAGCATGTATTACACGTTTGCCTTCAAAAAGCAAATAGGCCAAAACAAGTGACATATTATTAACGTGAACATCAACTGTTAACCAACAAAATTATGATTGAAATGTTCGAATATCTCGGTCTTTATAATTACATGCAGCGACTAGTTTTCTATAAAAAGATCAGTGTTATTTGATATTAACAGAAAAAAGTTCAATGTGTACTTTTACTTCATTTTAATTGAATTCAACGAGCAATTTGTGGTTTACAAAATTCAACTCACGGACAGAAAAGATATAAAATTATCGTAAGAAGATTTCGCTTCCGTTGGACACAAAAGAATTGGTCATCTTTCATTTGTTTGAGAGATGATTTGTAATTACGCCAACATTGATTTTCATTTATTATTTTATATCTATGTATCATTCATTGATTTATATTTAATCTAACTTTTCATGCCAATTATCAGGATTATATTCCAAGTAATTACCATTGAAAATTATTCAGAAACTTGACTGTATATGAACCCTATATGGAACAGAATTATTTGATATTGATATATCGCAGAGAAATGGATTTTTAAACGGTCGGACTGATCAATTGTCTTTCAAATCTCTCCATCGGCCCTTTATCACGTCATCGAGTATGTTTCACTGGTTTCATTAGGTCTAATCGTCTATATTATTCCGATTTAATGACAAGTTACCGCATACGCTCGTCGCCATGCGATTCGTGGTTAATTAAAATTGACGCGAGGAGTTCATATTGTCAACTGAATAAATCTGCGCCATTGTATGTGGGTTTAATATGTCAGGGATTGTAAAGCTTTGCATAAATGGGACTTATTGCCTTGCTTACAACATTCACTGTACTATTCAAATTAATCCATTATGAAAAACGGTACATAATCAACGAAATTTATGCCGGCAACTTGGTTTATAAGTGTGTAGAGACGTGATCACATTTTAAATAAAACGTGAGTTAAAAAACAACCAGAAATACTTCTTCGAGTTTCGCATACCTCTTTTTTAATATATTTGAGATAATGTTTTCTATTTTGACAACTCATTTTGAAAATGCGTACTACGAAATAATTAGTGTACGTCGACTTTTATTATTATGTTAAGGTAATTAACAGTTTTGTTAACATTTATCCGGTACATATAATTAATTTACTATTTCCAAGAAAAACAGCTTGGCCTACTTGTTTGCCATTAATGCACAACATGGAACAAATAATAAAAAAAATACTGTCTCAAAAACGATAGTAGGCGAAAAATAATAATTATAAAATTTTCGTGAATTATCATTTTAGGTGGAAAATTATTTAAATAAAAAATTCCGGCCAACGTGACGAATAAAAAGAATTATAAACAATTGTACACATAGGCGATTCGCACACCGATGCAAGTACCACTGTCTAATTATTGCAGTTTAAAACAACAAAAAGATTCTGATAAGTTTTAATAAATTTCTCTCGTTGACATTTTTCAAGTACCTATGTATTTTTTTTAATATTATCCTACTTCTACCAAGCAAGTCATATTTCTTAATTTTTACACTGGTATTTATCTAACTAGTTATCTTATAATAATAAAACACAAATAATGCTACATCAAAATTTACGACAAGCGCTGTTGAAATACCTATTCTTCGAAAAACCTAAAATTTTGGTCAATTGCAACGAACATTTCAATGTCGTTTAAAAAGTATGAGAATTATAACGTCGTATATCAAGAATTCTCAGTACTGATATGAGAATCTATTTATTTAGATGTAGGGTTTATTTAGTAATACATTACAAGGTCTCCGCGTAGATTTTTCCACCTGTTATAATTTCTTACAAATAAAAACATGTATGCGATGTATATGCAGGTGGGCGATTTGAATAAATCATATTTTATTTTAATATTCGTAGATCTTAAAATAGAGACGTGCCGTGTTGTAACATATTTTATTATCTGAAAAATAATTATAATACTTTCTAGCCATTTCCTTCACGAAAATTTTTAAATATCAACCAAAACCAGGGTAGTAACAAACGTATCGTGATACTGAAATCTTCCTCATTTTGGGATTTCACGAAATTGGATACCTTTGAATATAGATACCCGTCAATACAAAATTCCTACATGGTGATAAAAATTAAAAAATTATGACACGATAATTATTTATTCCTTGCAGTGTTTCTTTTTTTGCATACCTTGTCGCTTTATTACATTCTGAAAAAAATAATTGATTTATGGCAGATCTTCTATAAATTAAATACGATTAATTGATTCTTGAAAAACTGGCAACGAAAAGATGTCAAAACTCTTTTCATTCAATTACCTCCTACTACAATACTCTATGCCATAATTGGTAATGCGTACAATATCACTTGACTCATAAATATAGATATTTACATAAAAATAAATTTGAACCTGGGAAGTAGAATATCATCTCCCTCTATTTCTTTATTATTTGCAGCAGTCAATTATGTGATATAGTTCTTTAGTTAATTACTTATTATACAAATCCAACTGTCGACTTTTGTAATGTTGTTAAGTATGATTTTTCCATTTCAATAAATTTAAACATTCATATTATCCTATATTTAATTACAAGTCTTGAGGGATCGAGTCATCACGCATCGCCTCCTAGGGTCGCATTTAAATAAAGTGAACGTAAGTTTATTCCACAAGCCATCTTTAATCTAGGGCAATGGGTGGTAAGCCATTTCCAATAATATTTTGACTGATTTTCTCGGAAATGTTAAAGAACTTGACAGAAATCGGATTTTATATATTTTGATGGATATGTTCAAAAAATCAAATTAATAATTTGAAAAATTTCAGAAATTCTGAAAGCATATGTATAGAACGTAAGTCTGGAATACATTATTTGTGATTCTTTTCATGTCACTGATAAATTGTACTTTTGATTTATAACTATCAGAGATACACGTATTCTGAAAATAAACAAGAGAAATATCTTCCAATTTAATATGACAAAACGGTTTAAACACTCAGTTACCAAGAAGACAGTATAATTTTCAATATTCATAGAAACAACAACTCTTAAAAAGGAAAATACCAAAACATAAAAAAAAAATTCTTGAAATATTAAACGAATATAAAAGTAGTAATTAAAAAGGGGTTAAGAGTGAAATGGCTCCAAGGAGACAATTTTGCAATTTTGTTTGTAATTATAAACGTGGGTTAAGAGGAAAAAATACACAACTTTTATAGCTAGACCTAGAACCGGCCGTATGATAATTACAAAAAGATTTGAAAAGATTTTTCTTAATGAAAGATTGTCAAGGTATTTTTTGAAGAAATTTTTCTGCCAAACTACATAAGTTGTATATTTGTACTTATAACATAAGCAACATACCTGAATAAACTATTTAAGGTAACATTTTCAGGTAGGGTAATAGTTCAAAAAATATTTTGAATTTTTTATCGCAGTGATACAACGTGTAAATCGCCACTTCGCATTACATCGAGAAATATAAATAACTAAATGTCCAACAAAAACTAAAGGAAAACTAGATGGGTTGGTTTGGAACTAGACTAACTAAAAGCTATACGTATTGGTCTGTAGATTCTACCTATTGTTTTTATTTATAATCGGGAAATTATTTACCAAGATAAAGTGGAAAGTTTCCATTTTTTTCCATACACTAGATAGTTACTCGTAGATTTATATTTAACTATGTGTACAGTAATTTTTTTACACATAATTTTTAATTGTTATAGAGGTTATGTTTTCTATTAAAACTCGTATAAGTCTGCTACTATTAATGTAAAATTATCCAACTTTATTTGTGATATAATGCACGATTTGATACTAAATTGTTTCGACGCGATGTATTGGGTTGATCATACCGCGGCCCAATTCTATTTTTATTTATAAGTTATCCCTTTCAATTTAGCTTAATAAAATTTTATTAAATAAAATAAAAATTCACCCTCATTTTAACCTTTTTTTACAACACTACCTATTTTACAAGCAATATTTTCAGTATATAATGGATACAGAAAAAAGCCAACCCAAATCTTCAACTAGTATGGTTATTATCCATGCTCTCCCGGAATAGAAGTCAGACAAAGAAAGATATTATTCGTTGGCTACAAAGAAATTAATTGTTGTTCAATTAAAATGTAAGACACGCCCATTTTCTAATTGAGTCTAAAAAAATATTACACATCACTCTTTTTAACACACCCAAACTTGCTCGGAGTGAGATTTTTACCTGCAGTGGCGATGTCTTCGCAGCTGTTCGCTGGTTATACCCCCAAGCGGTGCTGAACAATATCCGTAAGTATCGTGTATACGAAAAAGATGACAAATAATTTTGAATATTATTTTCATTTTTCTTAAAAAAAAATGACCTATTGAATATATTTGGCGTTAATTTTGTAGAAATTCATTATTCACAATTAAATGAAACTACGTTATGTAGTATTATTTCTACTTTCTTTAATTTCTTAACCACGACCTAGGTTTCGTTGTATTACAACATCTTCAGGTGGGATATTAGTAAGCATCTTTGCTAATATCCCACCTGAAGATGTTGTGATACAACGAATCCTAGGTCGTGGTAAAGAAATTAAAGAAAGTAGAAATAATACTACATAACGTAGTTTCATTTAATTATGAAAAAGTGACCTTTTAAATTTTATTTTAACGACAATCAACTATTTTTCAGACAGGAAATAACGTCTTTTTCTGTCGGACACTTATTCTCCGACAACGTTTGTATTAGAAATAAATGTACGAGAACACGTTAAATTTTTTATTTCCAAACTTAACATCCATTTTTATTAATTTTGTATTGTTATATGTTTTTAAATTTTGTATCAAATAGCAGAGCCTACAGTCAAAACACTGACTGTACAGTCAAACAATCATTAAAGTTTATTTTTAAGATTTGTTTACAAAAGTTGTAAGTCTACGATACCTTTATTCTCCCTATTTCCTTGCACTATTCTACTTTTTTTGTATGTGTATTTTATTATGCGTATTTGAACATATACGTTTTATGTACATACACATTTGTATTGTGTGTATATATATATATATATATATATATATATATTCATGTAATAGTCTATGGTAATAAGTTGAATAAAATTGGCCTAAAGTATAAAAAATGTCATTGTATTTCTAGTTGAATATGTAGAGTTCTCCTTCCATACGTAATATTATAAACGGTAACGTCTATCTGTTTCTCTGTATATTAGTTTATAACTAATGATTTACAAAAGGGATTATAGTCGTTTTATTATACTTTTTGTATGCTTGATTCTTTTAAAATAGTATTAAGTTAATATTTTTAAACCTAGTTACAAATTACACAAAATTTGACAGAAATTGTTAAATGCAATTTGTTTACAAAAATTTTGTTGTAATCAGAAAATTTTCTAAATGCCTTGCGATTCAGTTTTTCTGTATTTTTAATTGATCAAAAGATTTGTAAAATAACGTTGTACCGCTAAACAATTTGGGTACTACACATATGGCTTATTAATATCAACGTTTGGTGAACATAGACGGATTTTTAATTTATATTATAAACATTTAAAATAATCAGGTTTTAAGAAGTACATAGGGGAAGGCTGAAGTTTAAAAATTTTGAAATGAAATATAATTGTAAATTTTATTTCAAGCAAATTACATTATTAAAAAAATACAAATAAAAATCATTCAATGGCTGAACCATTTAGGGAAAATAGACGCGATATGTAGTGCAATGAAAATATATAAAGGAAAATATAGAGAAAGCGAAAAATTTTACTACCCGGGAAAATAACTTAGGATTAAATAAACAGTTAAAATAAAGGTTTGGCACGTTCACTATACGATTTATTGTTTACCATGAAGTAAATTTAATAGAACAAATTGTCGAATTGTGGAGCAAAGGTTAATACTGACTTATAAGAGATAAGAGTGGGAAGAAGTAACATATTTAATAATTCTTTAAGAACACGGAACCGTAAATGACTCTTGATAGAAAAGAAGGTTCATATGTATAAAAGAAAATTTATATTTTCATGGAAGTCATATATTAATTAAATTAATTGCAAAAAAATGACGGAGAAAAGGAATCCTATCAAATATTCTCATATCCCGTAGGACAAACTTATTATGAATATTTTTTGAAATCTTTCCGACATACAAACATAAATATTTCATACAACTCATAAATTTCATACAACAATAAATAAATATTTCAACAAGTCTGGAAAATGAGATTTGTGAATCAAACTAATAAAGACGTTGCTCAAACACTCATTGTCATCACTGTGGTCACAAGGCATATGGTTTTTCAGGGCGCAGCGCATCGCGAGGACCCGGCTTCGATTCCCTGCCGTTCGTCGACAGGACTGAACTGGTGTTATGGTTAGTTATAAAAGATTGCTCTCGTAGCAATATGTCCACCATATGTATAAATGAGATACAATAAAATAGATAAATAAGTATTATGTCACAAATACTGTTGGACGATTGGCATCAAGAGAAGCAGACTTATCTAAGTCATAAAAGAAATGAATAGTCTTTATGAACTGAGGTGTCAAACGATGTACCCATAGCAACCACATTAATGTGGCAATTATCTTTCACTATTGCAAGCTTGCAACCTGCCAGTTTTTCAGAGCACAGAAAAAAATTGTTTTCTTTACTTCTGGAATTACTTTTCCGATTAGAACTATAAATAAAAGATACTATACGAAACAATATGAATAGCCTGTAGCTTATCCAATTTTAATTCGACTAGTTGCTCTCTATTGTTTTTAGGACATATTTATGGTGGTGGACTCGAGGCGGAAGAGTATAGCTAATTAAGCGTGATGGAGTAAAAATATATAAACAAACTTTCTGCGGTATTAATGTTCAATGTGCGTGAAGCTGCAAATATAATAAGTTCTTTCGCCACACGAAATACATGCATACCAAATTTGGTAGCGATACATTGCTTGCCTTCAAACGTTACTTTCAAGTTTTCTTATTTATAATAAAAGTGTGAATAATTGTATAATAACAACACAGAACATTTACCTGAACACCGAGTTAACAATGCACTTTTTACATTTAAATATAAACATTTCGTTCCTGCTTATCGAACATTACTTCATATAAAGGAATTATTTCAATTACAAAAGGAATGGCCACTGGCCATTTCTGTATAATATACGAAATAACACCAAACACATTATTAAAAGACATACAATCGGAAACTCTATTACGAGAGAAGATTAAATTGGAAGGAGGAAAAATGAATCCTTTATCCCTACGGCGTCGGCATTACACAGCCAATATGGTTTCCAATTACGGGGGAGTGCTATCGACGACAACTACAGAGGCGGGAATCGATCCCGAAACCCAGCCATAGCTCCGCCATCTCGTTCATTTACAATAGCCACGAGGTTTTGTTTCCAAACAAGGGAATTTTGAAAGGAATTGATAGAGCTGCGAAGGTAAATCGTGCATGGAATATATTATTGTCGTTTTAGGATATGGGAGGAAAAGATAATCTTAGGATGAAATGAAGTTTATTAATATTTATTTGTTTATTTCCCTCATAACTGCTATTTTTATCGGACATTATGTTATTGTATTTAATATAATGTACCTATATTTTTTCTATATAGCAATATCAGAATATTTGCAAGGATTTTATTTTTGTTTATTGACGGACTAAAAGCCGTAGTTCTCACAAAAGTTTTTTTCGGGTTCCGTAGTCAAGTGGAAAAAACGGAACCTTTATAATTTCATCATGTTCGTCTGTCCGTTTATTTGTTTGTCCGTATGTTATGTCCACTTTACTCGGATACTATTAGCACTACATGGACAAAATTTGGACGCTAGGAGTCTTCTATGAACCGATGGTATAATGATACAATGAGATAGTGGAATGTAAAAAAAATAATATTACGGGTGCCACTCAATAAATTTAATTGAGATATGTTGAAAAAATCTTATTCACATAGTGTCGGGTATCGTTACATAACTTTATTTATTTGAGTCAATATTTGGTAAGATTCATAAATAGCGCTTATAAAATCTTAAAAGTATTCTCTCCCGTAAACTTCAAAATAACGTGTGTAAAATTCTGAAAAAAATAAGATGCATTATGAAGTTTTTGAGATATGAGCTATTTTCAGTACCTATCGCAGAAATAACTTTGTTATGCACTGTGTTTTTGAGAAACAAGAACTTACAAGTTTAATATTTTTTGGTGCTATGAAACCCTTCGGCCGTGAGTCCGACTCGCACTTGGCCAGTTTTTTAAACCTAATTTAATTAGTAAAGTACGTATGTGCTGTTACTCGCAACTTTATCCACGTGAAAATTTTACATTTCGTGGGTGGTGTTCGGTATGTGGCACTAATGAAGTGAAAATACAATTTTTTTTAGATTAATAAAAGGGTATTCAAAATTTAAAGTTAGACACCGTGGAATTTCGCATAAATTGCAGCAGGTCGGCAAGTCAAAGATGTCTTAGTTATGCTAGTTCAGGTAGAGCATGGCTTGCAATGTGGGTTTCATTTACATATATTTAATGCCTTTCGAAATAAGCTAAGTCGCGCGTCTGAAAAACCCCATTGCCGAATGCTCGCTATTGATCTTAAGTTTTATATTAATTACCTTGAGTTACGCCTTCCTGTAATTTCATCAACAATAGCAACAACTTAGATAACTGTACTGATATTTAAATTTAGCCATCTTATCAGCCTTAATTATTTAATCGATATTAACTTGTAACCTATTTAAATGGAAATCATTCATTTGAGGGTAAACGTTCGCGTCCTTTGGCTTCGTATATTGTCGAATTTATTTTGTGTCTTTGTAAATTATGAAGTGGTGTAATCGTATCGGTTTTACTATATGATATTCTCACTAAACTAATTATATTTAATTTGAATATTTTTCAAAATTTTTTTGCACATTTAAAAAACAATATTATTATTTTTCCTATTTGTTATCTCTATTATTGCAAAAATTTTTGGTTTTTTTATTCCGTAAGGATACAGTTATTTTTAATTAAATCTTTATAAACCACAATCTACTGTAACCTAAGGAGTAAACAAATATATATGCAAAAAATAAAAAAAACCTTTGATTAGGAAACAAATGTGCAAAAAGAAAAAAAACCTTTAATTAGGAGTAAAACGTTATTTTCAAGTTTAGGGGAGGGGACCATTTTTAAGATTTTATAAGCGCTACGTATAAATCTCACCAAATATTGACTCGAATGAAAACAGTTATTTTATAAGATCTATCTAACGATACCCGAAACTATGTGAATTGGATTTTTTTAGAGAGCCATTTAACTCATAGGGCAGACGCATAGGGCAGAAATGTTTAGAATAAAAAGAAGACTCGTACTACCAACGAGAACGAGCAAATACTTAATATAATTAATATTAACCCCTATATCCTACCAACACTCGATAATATTTATGAATTTTTAATCGCAAAATTAATTAAAATACATATTAGTTTATACATTTCTAGTTACCATAAATATCTGTTCACTCAGAGTAAATTAGCTATTGGTATTTTGAAAGCTTTTTTTATGGTAATGTAAATAAGAAGTAAAAATTTCACTGGCAGTTGGGGAATATCAAATATTTCGAAATAAATTAACAGACGACCTAAATGTGCAGCAAAGTATTTTAATCATTCTACAAACACTCGAAAATAATAATGAATTTTTAATTGCAAAATTAATTAAAATACAGATCAGTTTATACATTTACAGTTACCATAACTATCTGTTCACTCAGGGTAAATTACCTATTGATATTTTGAAAGCTTCTTTTATGATAATATAAATAAGATGAAAAATTCCACTGTCAATTGGGCAATATCAAATATTTCGAAATAAATTAACAGACAAACTAAATGTGTAATTAAAGTCAAAGAAGTAGAGATTACTCATCGTTCGATCTGAGTGTAAAAAATAATCTTTATCAAGGCAACATATGAGTAGTTTCCCCGATCTTATTTATAATACAATTTGAACAATTTAAATGTTTCCGTAAAAACTTATTTAGTTGATGGAAAATTTTAGGCAAAATTGGTAAAATGGACATTGAACGAGAGGCTTTATACTGTCCGAGGCCAGCTCATTTTGAAATATAATTACTGTAGTATAGTATATAACTACTGTAGTGATGTATTGAATACATTACTGATAGTGGAAGCGGTTAAGAAATTAAGAGCATCTATCATTAGACTAATATATATATATGTATATATATATATATATATATATATATATATATATATATATATATATATGATCGTTTTTTTTAAATACAAGTCTGGTGACGAAATATTCTTATATTACAGGTGCCGATTAATTAGTCAAGTAACTTGGATGTGAGATGTATAAAATGGGATATGGAGTAAAAAATGAATACTATCAACTAGAAACCTGCTTTCTAGCTCATCTTGCCTATACCCAAACTGCGCTAAAGCATTTTTAAAAGTTAAAAGAAAATACATGTTAAGAAAAATGGAATTCGAAAATATTTTAGTGACTCTAATCAGTTTAAGAAAATTCGTTTTCCCAGTAATATTGATTTTTCAGCATTATGTTTTACTTTCATCATGTATATATACTTGTTTCTTTTTTTTTCTTATTTTAACTCTATAGCCTTTTATGTCTTGCTTTGATACATACTATCCCTCTAGATTTTCTAGTCGACATGACGAAACTTCCTCTTCCAGTTTGCAGACCTAATTTAATTAAGGTTAAATACACATTATCTCTTATTCTATCCGCCTATGGTTCTTTTCTTAAGTAGTCTCCAATGTAATAATATCCGTTTCAATTTATTACTTTATTTTTGTCTTTCTTTTATGAGAGGTGGCGTGACTTGTTGAATTTTATCACTTTTTTATGTTTCATAACTTTTCGAATGTATTATTTGTTCTGATTCTACAGATCTTTCTATATTGGTCCAAATATTTTTCACAGGATTTTTTCCTCAAAAATAATATTGTCCTCATCTTTTGGAAATCTCCAAATCTCACAAATATATGTTCTGGTTGGCCAAATATATGATTCAAGAATAAGCTACTTTCCGTACTTTTTCTCAAATAGGTATTTATATATTTAAAGACATGTAACTATTTGTATAATCTTTAATAGGGTTTTTTATATTTAAAAACACGTAATTACTAGAATAAATATCTTAAGAATTAAACGAAGTCAGACAATTTTGCACCTTAGTTAAAAAATAAAAAAACGGGACTGTTTTGCTATAATTATCTAAAGTAGCGCAACATCAAGAGCGGAAGTGGAAAGATAATTATTATGAGAAGTTAGTACAAAGTTCCTACACTTCCGCTGAAACAGCGGATATTACTAAGCAAACGGAAGTCTGTAACAACTAGTTAATGTTTCCTTCCCCGCTTTATATAGCAAAGGGATAATCTCAACTTCAATATCAAAGGCAAAAATGTTTTATGTGACTATTGAAATATTTGGAATTTTTCGGAAGCATACATTTTGCACAGAAATAATCATTTAACAATAGTTTTTTTTGTATACATGTTAATTAACTGTGGTGAGTTTAAAATCTGAAATGGAATTTAAAAGGAAAATAGTTATTAAAGTAAATTACAGCTAAAGTATTATATATTTAATGGACTCAGTATCCTGTTGATTGCCAACATGTTCAGTGACATAATTTGCATCAAAAATATTTGGTTACCTATAATGTTAATAAATACAATCTTAACATTGTAGATTATTTTTGTATTGCCTTTTCTCAAATACTAATTAGAACCGTCGTCAAAATTACGTCTTACCTACAAATAAGTGTCGTTAATTACACTGCACACACGGATGAACTAAATACAGCTTCAGCACACAACATTTATTATTTCCAGCTTAAAGCTTCATAAATAAATAAAGCTCTTACACGTTCTCCCTATATTTTGATAAAGCATGCAACGTACAATTAACTTCCTCTCGTGAAATGTGAACTGCCAACTTAATTCGCTTACAATTTTAATATTTGTGACGTTAAGTTTTCGGATGAGCGAATGATCACAGTCAGCTGTAGCAAGTCCTTAAACTTAAACCTGTTGTTAGTAATTAATTATCCCCGATAAATAAATGCCGATTTAAGTTCGCCCGGTCAAAATGTTTTGTTATCGTAATGAATACTTACTTTCAAGGCGAAATACCAGGGGTTAAGATCTGTGCATATATTGTTTATAAGTCTCAATCTCTTTAAAAAGCATATATAATACTGAGTATATTTATTTTGTAAAGAAACAATGAGGCAAATGTAAATACCAATACTATTCGTAATATAAAGTTTAAACTTGTTGATTGTAATTTGTTACACACAGGTTTATGAATGGACTTGACTTTAGAATCAATTTAATTGTAGTATTTCTTGTAACTTAACTAAAATTGTATTAAAATCAGGGAATCGTTTTCCTCCTCAGCATTTTATTATATACTAACTGTTCTCCACGGTTTCACTCGTGAAAAATTCGGAAATAAAATCTCTCATATTTTGCTCTTGGTTATAAATGCCCTCCACTAGATTTTGCGTGATTGACGCACAAACTAACATAAGACAAAAATTCTAAGAAATGGTTTTTGGCTTCTATTGTCATTCTATATGCTAAATCAATCCTTCTTTTTAAATAATTTTCATGTACAAAATTTATTCTATTACAATTTTATTATGTTTGGACTAATTGGACCTACGACTTTGTTCGCGTGAAATTTGGAAGGAGGAAAATTATTAAACATTTTTTTTTCTTTCATTTATTGGTCTTGGATATAAGTCATTATCTGACCAAATTTTATCAAAATCCGTAAAGTAGATTTTGCGTGATTGACGAACAAACTTACATATAGGCAGAAAGATAAAAATTAAAAAACAAATTTTCCGGCTTCTATCATTATTCTTTATGCTAAATCAACGACTCTTTTTAAATTTTTTTCTATATACAAAAATCAGTCTGTTACAATTTTATTAAGTATATAGACCTAAAAAAAAAATGATTGTAATTTTGTTATAGTTTTTCCATTAGTTTCAAATTATTTTCAATTATAATTGTGTCTAACAACTCTTCACTTTAACTCTTCACTTTAATTCTGTAAATGATTGTAAATTAATTTTTACATAAACATTAACTTGTACCTCAATAATATGTAATAAAATTGGAAGAGGTAGTCAAATGTTGCATAGGTCCATAATCTATTTGGGTGGAGCACTACGGTTTGACATAAATATTTCAATAGATATAAGTATTAACACCAAAAACCTTATGTAATAATTAATGCAAAAATTAAGATTGAACTACATCAGAAAAAAATATTTTCTAAAATTTTAACATTATTTTAAGTGGAAAAATATAATTTAAAATGCATGAATTTAAGTTTATTCTCTTTTTGGATCAATTTTTTCAATGTATCAGAGATGGAAGAACAAATAACGTCAACTGGAAAATTTTTTGAATTATAAATCTTCGCACCCCGTACACTTCGTATCTAACACCGCTCCTCGGCTTTGCTGTAGGAATAGATGCAAATAACTTGTTTTTTTATGAGAAATTTTATTCTGAGAAAAAAACTGTTATGTATTATTTGGCCTATAAAATATTAACAATTTGGAAAATTTGAAATATACTTTGAAAATGAAAATTTTTTTTTATGAGGAGCACCCAAAAATTTTAATTCGCAGGAATGGGAAGAAATCTGTGTGTCACTACAAAAAAACTCCTAAATGCCAAATTTTATCCACATTAGAAGAATTATTTAGGTCTTGAACAGTGCGACAATTGTACAGCACGCAATTTTGCACGTACGTATGCGCAAACACACACATACTCACGCCGGCATACGCCCGTAAATTTATTTAATTTCGAGTTGTTCATGTCGGGTTGTTCACGTGCCTCAGAATCTATTCCACTTAAAAGCCAATATTATACTTATTACTTTCCTTAAATGACGGCAACCCTCTGGTTGAAAAATGGAACAGAAAATCTAGCCAAACGTATCTTATTTCGTAACTAAATATTATACAATCATTTGAAAACGAAGCATCTTATTATCCAATCTGTATTTCTCAGCATCAGAATATATAGAATTCTAGGAACGTTTTCCCTATAACATAATATTTTGAACAGCGCACAATTACCAGAACTCCGAAAGGGGACTGGTTACTTTTAGAATACTACTCATTTGCCTAAAACTAACAAAGTAGGAATTGGGAAAACATTTCAATATAGAAATTGGGAAAAACTATTTTTATACCATAATCTATTTTTCCGAAAAAAAAAATGAAGTACAGTATCTCTAATAAAAAAATATCTGTCTACTCGTATGTTTTTAACTACCGCGTTCAGGCGATTACCGCTATTTTCAAGTGAAATTAATAGCATTTCTTTCAGTTTTACTCATCGAATGGAGAATTTACCAATTCAGTCTTTGAATAACTTAGCTCCCAGTTGATTTTGATATAGTAATGAATAATATTACTTCATTTATCTGGTAGGTACCAAACTACCTAAATCTAGGAAATAGAGAGTCTGAGCTGAGTCTAAGCAAACGTAAAGTGGGTGAAACGATTTGATACCGAGAAAATGCACACATGAGGAAAAAGTGACTTTGAAAAGTCGCCGCCTTTCGCGTTCTCCAAAGCAATCAACCGAATAATAAACTTTTGTTTATTGCTGCAGCAGATTTTATTTCTTGTTGGCTTTGAGTACATAAATTTACTACTTTACTATTTTCGATGGAATAGCTTATGTAGAGAGGGACTAAGTAATACGGGTGTAAAGTTTTATGTGACTAAGTTCCAGGGTATTATTATGTTGACCTTTTCTTGAAAGGTAGTGAAGGGGTGTGTTAATGGGGTTTAGTATATTGTTTTTTGTTTATTTTTTAATGTCTTTGTTTATAGTTATTATTAATTAATGTAAGACACGTTAAGAAGGAAACTGAAATTCAGTAAAGAAAAAGCACTGAAAATTATTGAACCTAAAGAATTTGGAGTTTTTGAAAAATAAATATTATATTGTAGTTATTGTAGTTATTCATAATGTTTTTTTTTCATTCAATAAATATTTGACGAAAGGCCTTATACCAATAGTATTTCAAGAGATAGAGGTTTCTATATTCTTAGTTTAGCATATTTTTAGAGTTATATTCTCCGTAAATCGTGGTTGCTAATAAAGTAGAAAGGAGGAAACTGCGATTTAACGGAAATATCTACTTGTCCCTCTATTTCACCAGAATAACATTACAAGTACCTTCTAGCTATAAGACTACTCGGTATGACGCTCATCAATTATTTTGTCTTATGCATTATTGAAAAATTTTCTAACGTGATATGTAATTACATCACTTTGTAAGATAACTTAAATCACTTTAGGAACTGTCATTGTTCGGTCATGGTCTAAAAATAATTCAAGGATATTTCGGCACCTGATCCAGTGAAATTACTCTGAAATTATCTCATGTTTTGCAGATTGTTATGGTATCACCCTAAATGTTTCTTTAGTATACGAAACATATGTATCCCGAATGTCTTAGTGATTCGTAGCTCGGTTGCAGAATTATTAAGTAATAGACAAATAATAACGTCTACAATATTATTAGAAATTTCCGATATATTAAGTTTTATAACATAATTTTCTTCATTAAAAAGCCAATGTACGAAGAAACACGTGAAGATAGATATTTGACATCGCACCATCAATAAGACACAAGACATATTTTTTCTTATTTTGTATTTACTTGGTCGTCATGAATAATAAAATATTTTTAGATTTTATCTGACCAAGATCCAGCAGAAGTTACATTACTCGGTACAAAAATTATCAAAATTACAAAAATTAAGTCAAAACTCAATGAACAATGTCTGAAATTGAACTAATTAGAAAAGATAACCCAAAAGCACATAATTTCAAGTAAAATCCATAGTGATAAAACTATGAAATGATTGAGTGTTGTTCTAAATTTAGTTTATAAGGTTTCCGTACCTCAAAAGCAAAAAAAGAATACTTATGTGATCACTCTCACGTGCCTCTCGGTCGCGACCGTTTTTATTACAAATTATTTGATATGTAAACTTAAAATTTGGATAGTAATAAAACTTATTAATACACATATATGCCAAACGATAAAACAATATGTAAATTGACATTTTATGGAGGGGTGGGGAAAATTGTGTAACAGAATTTTTTTTCTATTTCTTAATGTCGGGTGTAATTTCAAGACCTTATTATAAGGTCTTGAAACTAATTTTTTCATAATTTTGTGAAATTTAAGTAAAGGTTGTAAGAAAAATATAGCGGTTCTTAAAAATATAGGGATTAATGCCTATAAAAGTTATAAGTAAAGAATATACTTAAGTTGCGAAAAATTAATGTTAGTAAGTAGTTTAACAAAAATATTATGCACCCTTAAATGTTTATAGAATTCTTAACGTGTACGGAATCCTCGTAATGCGGATTTTAATCGTGTTTGACAGTTTTTTAAATTTGATTTTAGCTACGAAGCAAACAAATTAGTGATTGCTTCTGGGCTCATTTTATCGTTAAAGTAGATTTTTAAGAGAAACTTTTTTTCAAAATATCAACAATATTTTTAAATTATTTTTTTGGAAGATAAGTCATGAAAATAATAAATTCACAGTAGATTTTTTAATTTGAAACTCTTTTTTTATAATTCTCATTATATAATATATTTGGTTTGTTAATACTTTTGGTAATTTCAGAATTGCGCACTTTACTGAAAGTATCTAAACGAATAGATTTAAAATATTGGAAAATATTAATTTGGATCTTCTCTTTCACTGAAACAAAATAAATAATTAGATTCTAGTCAAAACAGGCACTCGATCCTCAGAGGCTATCCTTGGACAAAACTTAGCCACGCTATGGGGATTCCCTTTTCATGAAACCATTTATTAGTAAGATAAATAGTTCTAAAATTTCTTAAATTTAACGATCGTTTTGACGATTTCCCATGTGAGTAAGGTTTTCACGTTAACTCCAGATTCTGTTTAAGAGATAATAATATGTGTCAGTGTTATACACATACATTTGTTAATGTCGTGTTAACGTTGCTAACGTCGTCCTATCAATTTTCAAATTATATTGTACAGCCCCAGCTGACAGACTACTATCGATACACTAATGATACGTATGGGGGAAACTTAAACTTTAAATATATCTAAAGAAAAATCCAAGACGTAATTTATCTATACTTTATAAAAAAGCCACTGTAACTATTTTTATGTTAAAATAGTGGGTGTGATAAAAGTTTCGATATTAAGGTCAATTTTTTAATCGTCATTAAAATAAATATCTACGTGAATTTAAGCGTTTTCGGTAGTTTAAAATTAATCCCAATACTTTGTAATTTTGAATATTAGTTTAGGAAAAACAAAGAGCTTTTTCAAAGTAAATAACAGTTATAATGCACATTTTAATGATGTTCGATTTGACGTACATCCGTATAGAGAGGGGTAACAGATGGGAATGGTAAACGGGTACAAGGACACCATATCGTGCTACATTATTATTTTTATTAATTAAAATAAAGTAAAGGAGTACGTTTATGAAAGGAAAAGCATATATTTACAAAATCTTAAGTGGTAATTTATTTATTGCCGAGGAAATTTGGGCACCTGGTGAAAAATTATTTTTAATAATTTTAAAATATGAAAAATATTTCTTTTCCAAAATTAACGTGTTGGAAAAGAAATATTTTAGACACTTTGTATACCCTAAGATGTACCCCTATGAATCTGGAACAGATCTCCAGTATTTCATTTTTTTTATTGGTTTTGTTTTTATGTAATAAGTTATGTACAATAAAATATTATTGAAAATTAACTAACACAATTAAATGAAACTACGTGATGTAGTATTATTTCTACTTTCTTTAAATTCTTTACCACAACCTAGGTTTCGTTGTATTACATCTTCAGGTGGTCTATTAGCAAAGATTAACTCTTAGGAACATCCAACAGCATTTATATGTTTCAAACACAATAGCAGAAGCAGGTTTTGTGTAGGTTTTCCACTGCTTATGTTAGTGAGTTTATTGTAGGGGAGCGGTGTAGGTTTCATTATATTTCCGAGAGTTATACGATATACTAGTATTTTAGTGAGGGTAATAAATTCAATTGTTGTTATTATATGAAACTGTACAATGCAAATGTTCCGGTGTATGTAATAAAATTAAATGGAAGTTATTCTTGGTAATATATTTATACAACAGCAAGGGTATCTGAACGTTAGAACAAGGTTATACCACTAATTCTACATATCTTCGGTTTTAATTATTCATATATTTATTTATTTACATATATATATATATATATATATATATATTTTTTTTTTTTTTTTTTTTCAATTTTTTATATTTATTTATTTATTTTCATTTTTTTATATACACACATTTATATGTGTAATTGGACTAAAACAATTTGAAGAGTAATGTATGTTCATCACGTATCAATGTTGTCTAATTATATTATGTCTAGAAGATATTAGTATGGGTGGTGATATTGTATTTAGTTGTTCATTTACTATATTAACCTTGGTGTCTTTTTTATGTCTGTTTATTTCTAACGTTTCTAGGATATTAAGTTTTTTACCTTTTGTATTTATTTGTAATATATAGAGGGCATTATCAGTATGAGGGTGATAGTTACTTTTAATGAGATGTTTAGCAAAGTGAGATGTATCTGGTTACTTGACTGACTCACATTCTTAGGCTAATAATTTTCCACGTTGCAACATTTTTACGAAAATATTATTTAGCAAAATTTACGTCACACCTTTTATTTTCGGTAATTGCCACTTTAGAGAAAAAATAAAAATTTCACTTTTTAATAAGAAATCTCAATAAGAATACACGAGCTATTATTTGAAGTATTCTCTAAACGAAAATATTTATTTCTGACGTTTAGCTTACTGAGTATTTGAGAAAAATTATGTCAAGTATGTATACACAATCGCACGTTCACTTAATTAACTCAAGGATGCCTCAAGGTCTAGGTGCCAAAACGGTGTGTATTCATTGGTCATAACACACCGCTATAACAAAAAATAATATTTTGCAATGTCTTTTTGAGCACACTTAACTATTGTTATTAAGCTTTGTTGTTTTAAATTCGAGTTTCCAAATTAATTTTCGTAATTATTTTTAAATAATTGTTATTTGTGTCGACATGGATACTTTCAGACCTCTTAATAACTAAGTGTTTCAATTGCTTTTCTATGAACTTAACTAGAAGGGATTTCGATGATTTCCTTGCGGAGTAAGTACGTTAATAATAAATTAGAAATACAATTAACAATAAAATGGAAAGAGTAATTAAATCATAAGGAGTAATTACGAAATTTGGTTTTATCTTTATTTTAAAGAAACTTTCTTTCAAAAAAATATTTCACGTCTTAAAATTACTAATCAAATCTTTAAACAAATATGAACGGAAAATACCAAATCTGATTGATTACAATCTCTTTGTAACTATAAAAAATCAATCCAAATGTTATCGGAAATGGCTTGTCATCCACTGTCCTACATGAAGGATCCTACGTCCTGAACTCGCGTCCACTGTAATTAAACGCAAGCCCACAAGGCGACACGTGATCACCCGATCCCTCGAGACATGTCGTTAAATAGGAGATACTCTGTATGATTAAATTTTATGAAATGGGCAAATCGTACTCAATAACATTACAAACTACCGACAGTTGGATTTGAAGTAAGTAATTAATCAAAGGGTTGTAAAGTTTGTGATTTTAGAACCGTTTAATTCAATAACGAAATGTGTGGAGGGAGAAGACGCTCGACTTTCTACTTTTAAATTCATGTTTATACAAATGTATACATTCCTGAGTATATAGTAATCACTAATTATTATCATGAGTCAGAGGATGTGGTAATCACTCATAATTATCATGTGTTGGAGGATGTAGTAATCACTAATAATTAAAACGTATGTCAGTCTTAACTATTAAAACTTTTATACATTTTGTTTACTAGTTTTCCAAGAATCTGCTAATCAAATTTAATATTAAAGAAATTTTATATTTGCTTCCATAATCCCAAAAAATTTAAAAATATGGGTCATTCGAGATTGCCAAAAAAACAAAATTAATATCATAGCAAAATTTGTATTATAATAAACGAACAACTTTTTATCATCGCTATTTTATATTGACATATATTTATTTAAAAGCACCGTAATTGGCGAAATCTCAAAAATTAATAAGTCGTCACTGTCGCCTTTCTCCTTTTATTTTCAGTTAATAAAATATGTGACAACAACGCATGTTTCCATCGTTAAATCTGTATTAAAATGAAATATAGATTAACATAAAATTGCATAATTTTTATATCGACACATGACAAACAGAAAGCAATTGTTCACAAAAAGTTTGCTTTTTAAATAAGGAACTATGAGATGTATTAAATTCTACCCTGAGAAATACATGTTATTAAAAAACCTGTTAAGCACTAGTAGCAGTCGCACTACGAGGAATCTGTAAACGTTTCGACATTTATAAAAATATAATGGTACATAATAATCCTATTAAACTATTTACAGAATTTAATTTTTTGGAACGAAAATATATTACTTATTATGTCTTTCATAGGCGCATATTTAACAAAAATACCTTTTACCTGACATAACTAAGAAATTGACGATTTTCCGATTTTTTTCTTTACTTGTGCTGTGAGACCTTGCTTCTTGCCAAATTTCATGATGTTAACGAGAGTACCCTATAGGTTTTTAATTTATTTGCTAGTGTCAAAATACGCGGCATAAATGACCGTATTTTTTGATTGCCTTTACTTAGAAGCTTGATTTTTACAGCTCCAAGAGACCGTGGACCTAACTGTTCGATATTAATTTCCACTGGATACCTCCACGCGGTCCTGAGAAAAAATGGTCTTGACAGATAAACGGACAACGAAGTGATCCTATAAAGTTTATTTTTCTCCTTTTGTGGTACGGAACCCTAAACATATCCCTATATTTAAATAAATGAATGTGTACTAGAGAATTATGGATATATTTAGCATAAGCATTCTCGACTGAGTGATTTTCCTATTTTTTTTAAACATATAAATATGCATTACAACCCTTTAAGTACCCATGAAAATTTAAAAAAAATGTGACCAATATTTCAATACTTTTGTCATAAAGTTCGATTTTTTAGAATTCCTTTTTAATATTAGAGGTAATCAAGTTGTATGATTTCCAAACATTACTATGACAGAATGTAAAATTGTATAAAAATAGTTTTGTACATAATAAAAGTCAAGGAGACCATATATGACATCAATATTAAAGAAGAAAAATTTAATTGTTTAATTTGGAAATGTGATATCTAACCGTATTCTGAATAAATGGATTTTATCGAATTTAATTATACAACAATCGTTTAAAATCTTTCTCATATACAATTTTTAAAAGAAAATAAAAATCGTCGACTTACCTTTCCGTCTCTTAAAAAAAGGAAAATTTAAAAGAAAATGGATGTCACAGACATATCCACATCGCTTTATTCAAAATTATTAACAACACCTATATCCGATTCTTCAAAAATGGTCACATGTCATTCGAATGATATCATTTTATTTGTTATTAATTGTTATGAACAGGCAAGAGTGCGTGCATTGTTTTTTTTGTGAATCAAATATATGTGAAAATATTATAAACCGTCTAATTGAGTGTCTTGGCCTTGACTCTTTACTTGTATTATTTTACCACTAAAAATAATAATTAATCCATATTCTATGCTTATTCAATTATAACCTTATTATTATATCCCACTTTCCATCTAACGCTGCGCATTAAGGAAAAACAACATATAAAAAAAATATAAACATAGGAAAAATAATATATATATATATACACACACACACACATATATATATATATATATATATATAAAGAAAATCCGTCAGGGCTACCATTACCATTTCCGTTCTCAATATAAAATACTTATAGCAGCATAGAAACGTTATTTGCGCACCTAAGAGAATTTAAATTAATCACGAACTGAAAAAACTGCAAAATTTTAGGCATAGGCAGGTCATGGCAGCCCCGATGGATTTTTTTGGGTTTGTATATTAATAGGTTCCTACTTTCTTTTAGTAGGGTGGATTTAAAATAAAAATATTCGAATAACGTCAATTTTTTCCAAAATTTTTAATTTTGCATTTTACATTTAATACTTTTTTGGGATAACTGCCACATCTAAATTGGTCCAACCGTTTTGTAGATAAAAGAGATTATTTCTTTGAAAAAAAATATTGCAGCACCCACTGGTAAGCTATCACAAAAATACCTATCTAGGAACCATCACCGATTAGGCCCAAATATCTTGCAGCAAACCATATCTAAATCGGTTAAACCGTTTGGGAGTCAGTAGAAATATTCGTTTTCAACAAAATGTTTATTGCGACACCCCCTGGTGAGTAATTACCGTAACAAATATCTAAGATCGTATAATTGCCAATGAGTCACAAAAATCTTACAAAAAACCGTTATTCAAATCAGTTAAGCCGTTTTGTAGATAAATTGGAACAATGGATTGCACATAAAAAAAACAAATAATCTCTAATAAATCTCGCACCCAAACGCATATACCTTCTCCGTTCCGTCGTGGGTAAAAAGATATGACCAGTCGCACAAATTATACACACACACGCATACGTATATATTGATACAATAAAAATATGTGAATTATTAATACAAGTGAATCTGTAAATAAAACTGAGCACAAAATATTACCAACAAGTTGCTATTCTGATGAAAAAAAAAATTCTTTAATGAAACGTGCTTCAAACATTCTCAGCTTGATGCACAGAATCATTTGTATGAATAACAGATACGTTTTTTTTTAAATAATATAATTCTATAATAGAACAGGCCTATTTATTAAGTCAAGTATTGGCATTCATTAAATTAATCGATATCGTAAAATGCAAAAAAATATAGTTTTTGTATTCTCCTACATCTTATTTTTTACTGATAGAGCTTTCAGTGCATAAAAATTTCTGTTAATAAATACTTTACACAATTTTAACTTTTGTGTATCTCTAAAAGTTATTTGGTTTTAAATAAAGTAACACCAAAATGCTACGCGATCGTATCAAAACACTTGTGTTTGATTTAACAAAATGATTACTCAAGTGTCCTACAAAATTTACGATCGGTTATATATTTTATGTTAAATATTTTAAGAAATCTACAAATCTCATTTAGAAAAGTCTCGTGATGTGTGCATGCATTTTGACACAACGAGTAAAAACCGATTACTTGTTTTCCAACCTTTTTTCAAATGATTTAGGGAAGTTTGCGGGCTTTAATATTTAAAACGTCGGCTAATTTCATACCAGGAATTTATATTATGGTCTCTATTGCATTAATGTTTTTTCGTATCGTATATTAGAAGTTCAATGTACTGATTTGACGTTGTTCTTTATAAGTATTTATTTATAAACTTTAAATGAAACTATTGTAAGAAGCTGTCTTCATACTTTGCAACATTCGTAAAATTATGGAAGTACCTCGTTGACTTTAAGAAAAAAAAAATAAAGTTGTAATTTTTAAAGGATAATTTTATATTTGTTTTGTTTTGTCTTTGCTAATAGAAACAATTTTCGCTAATCAAAATAGTAATCAATATTTATACATCGGTTTTTGGATCATATGATAAATTACAGGTGTATTGAATTGTTTTAATTTTACTTTGACCCCAATTCTTTGGATTTACTAACAGGACACGCGGCAGTGGTGCCTAAAAATTTCGTAAAGTGTAATTTTTTTCTCTTAAGCGTGTGTTAGTATTATGTCGTAATATTCTATTTCTACCTTACTAACTACAGTGACATAATATCATTTTAAAAATAATTAATTTTATTAAAAATAAACACGATTAATATTTTAGAGTAAGAAATAACATCTCAATATGTTTGAAAAAAAAAAACAAAGTTCAAGCTACAAATTCAACGATTCAACTGACAAAACAATGAACAGTTTAAGCAACTTTTTCTCAATCATTTTAAAGAAATTAAGGTAAAATGTTCATAATTTTAAAGAAATTAAGGTTTAATTAATAAGCTATGTTTATTTTTTCGTATTGTTATTACCTGTTATTATTCAATTTTATAACACTTCATTCATAAAAAATTTAATAAACGAATGTTGCAGGTCTTACTTTTTGGGTAGATTGCAACCTCCATTAAAAAAAAAACGCGACCCCCTGGTGGAGAAAGATTGGTGTTTGTGCAGATTTTGTTCATCACCTGCGCTTGTGAACATTAATCAGTCAAAGGCCGCGTTTTGAATGTATTGTGTCGTTTTTGAATTTACATTTAACGTATTCCTCTTTTCTGGAGTACTAACGTATGTTTTTGTTACTTATTAGTTTTGTAACTGCTTAATATTTACTGTGCGTAATTCCGCTTCTGAATATTATGACATAATGATGTGCTTATATGCATGCGATTAAGAGAAATGCTCAAATGGTAAATAATTTTACTAATTCAATTATGAGGACAGTGCGATTATGTGTAGAACAAAATAGAAACTTTTTTGAACATGTTCTTTAAGAATTCTTAAACAAATAAGTGAAATCATTTTTTGTGAACATTAAACTAATAATTTTTTTTGTAAAATAATTGTTACTAAAATGACTTCTCTGTGTAGAACTTTATAAACATGAAAAAAGTCATGGATTGAGTGGTTTACGCAGAACTACGATATGAGTGAATATATATATATATATATATATATATATATATATATATATATATATATATATATATATATATATATATATATATATATATATATATATATATATATATATATATATACACACATATATCGTCTACATACAATTAAAAAGTTGTATCAAATAAACGGTGTAGCAAAAATCCCTTCAAAAATTTGTCAATGCATGGTTTACCTAACCTAATCTGATAAACAACCTATGCCCATGGTTTACCTAACCTGATCTGTTGTTTATTAGATCACATTCTAGAGGTCATTCCTTTCAGTCCTAATATGGATAAGTCTGCTACTTTTGATGTGAAATCTTTCTTTTTTAATCATGATATAATACGAGATTACTTTATTTAATATTAAATTGTGACTTTCTCGCGTTTTTATGCTAATTTTCATATTACATCATTTTGATGACAGCATTATTTGATGAAATTTTCATCACGCCTTTTGTTTTCGATGATCGTCACTTTAATCTTTGTCACTTTAATTAAAAAAAATTGACTTTTTCAATTTTTTTCTTTTAATAGGAAATCTCAATTGAATATACAAGTTACTGTTGGAAATATTCCCTAATAGTAAATATTTATTTCAGATGCTTAACTTACCGAGATTTTGAGAAAAATTGTTTTAAGAATGCATTCACAATCAAACATTCGCTTAATTATCTCAAAGATGGTTCGAGGTCTAGTTCCAAAAACTGTATACTTTGTCTTCTCATAATACACCGTTACAATTAAAAATAATATTTTGAATATAAATTCCTGAATACATTTAACTATGCTCATCAAGCTATATCGTTTTTAAATTCGGGTTTTGATAACTTTTTTTTATATTTTTTAAAATATTTGTGAGTTTATGTGAATATATTTATGAGTTTATGTTTTCTATATATTTAACTAGAACAAATTTCTCTAGTTTCCTTGCGGGGTACATGTATCCATCTACACTAATATTATAGAGAGGCAAAGTTTGAAAGTTTGGATGTAAGAGGTATTTTCCGAAACTACTCATTCGATTTTAAAAATTCTTTCACCAAAATTTAGAATGCATCTTCAGAAAAGTCACGGGTTGTATATTATCCCGTTAAAATAAAACGGCTTTTTTCTGAGGCTAATTTTACAAAGTAATTCAAATAAAAAACAGTCAAGCGAATGCATTTCTTACAAACGCTGCCTTAAAGGTAAAACGTATATGAATGTTTTCCATACAAAAGTTGTAGAGCTTAAATAGGCCTGTAAAAAGTCCACGACGACATATATCTGTATGTTAAATTTAATTCAAAAATTAATAAAATATGACTAAACGATATATATAAAATTAATTTTAACCTGTTGGGGTAATTTAAGTGGATAATATCAAATTATTATAAAAATAAATTTGTTTATCTCCAGAAAAATTTTATGTAGATAAAAATTGCCTTTCACAACATTATTTGGAGGAGTAGTTAAGATTTTACCACACTGTTTTTGAAAAAACAAAATAAACTACGCGTTATTTGCCTATTTGTCGCTTAAAATAATGAATATATTTTGTTCCGTATGCATTTCTACAATATTAATTTAAATTAAAAGATATCATGAACTTGGGCCAGCGAGTGGCGTAAAAAAATTTGGTCTTTTTATCTAAATTTAAAAACAATTTAGTTCAATTAAAAATTAGTTTTAACATTGATTTTTATTATTATAAAAATGTTTATTTATAATTTAATTTTGTAATTAATTTTAATTAAGTTAAAAATTAAATTTAATTAGTATGGATATTAAAATGTAATTATTATTTTAATGTTTTTCAAATATTCTAATTTATATTTGAATATTTAATATATTTTTCATTTAGTAAATTAACTAAGTTCAATTTAAAATTACTTAAAAAATTATCATTTTAGCTATTTTTATTTCAATTTGCTTTTTGAATTCAATTTTTTTTAATTCTGAGATATTTTTTTTAAAAATAATTGAAATTACATTCAAAAATTAATTTTGACCTGACTGTTTTAATTCTTTACATTATTTACATTACAGAGATTTATATAGTCAATATGATGGCTAAAATTATATCAGAAAGACTAAATTACGTACGTAAAAATCAACAGCAAGAGCTGACAACTATATTCATCTACGAGATGCTTTAAATCAGTATACTAATGCAAATCTTGCAAATTTTGGACAACAAGTTATTTTGCCTCCAACTTTTACGGGATCCCCGCATTATATGCACGAAAAACTCAAGACACTATGATGTACGTCCGAAACTACTGGAGACCCATTATATTTATGACATTTACTTGCAATTCGGAACGGCCAGAGATTACGGAAGAGCTATTGCATAACCAGCGATCATTTGATCGTTATAACATAATTTTAAGGGTATTTCCATTTAAGAATGAAGAAAATGATAAGATAGTCACAAAAGACGACATTTTCGGTAAATTCAAATGCAATATGCTCAGTGTTGAGTGGCAAAAACGAGTATTACTACACGGCCATATGTTGTTTTGGTTGGAAGGAAAAATACAACTAGGAGAAATTGACGGTGTAATAGTTGCTGAATTACCAGATAAAGATGACGATCCAGTATTATTCGGTATTGTGACCAAAAATATGGTGCATGAACCCTGCGGAAATCAAAATATAACATCACTGATAATGTTATCATAATAACGATATGTACAACGAAGTTTAATACAAATAGAAAATAAGCTGTTGGAATTGAATGACAAAAGTGTTTATGGTTTTGGATTACACCCTCCTATTTGTTCAGATTTACTGGACAGATTTTGTTAATAGAAATTTGCCAAAATTAGTCACAGATCAATTACAGGTGTGTGATATAATAATTGACAGTGTGAAGAACAAAAAAGCAAACATTTTTTATATTCCACAAGGCACGGGAACAACATTCCTCATCAATTTATTACCAATACGGGCAAGGCAATCTGGAAAAATAACCTTGGCAGTCGCTTCTTCAGGAATTGTTGCTACTCTAAAGGGAAACAGGAAATCTGCACACTCCACATTTCAACTCCCATTATCTCTGGAGCAACAATCCGTGTGTTCCATACGCAAAAACGGGCCTCTTGTTATATTATTACAGTACGCGTCACTGATAATATGGAACGAATGTACCATGAGTCATCGACTTCATGTTGAAGCTGTGGACCAAACATTAAAGGATCTTAGAAACTCGAGCTCCATTATAGGGGAAGTTACATTTGTGTTTGTTGGTGATTTTTGGCTGACACTTCCCGTTGTTACAAAAGAGACGCGTTCCTATAGCATCAAAGTATGCCTTAAATCATCTCACTTATGGAGTTCCATTCAAACACTGAACTTTCGAAGTAACATAAAAGCCTATCTCTGTGGAGAGACTCATAATGACTTCCCACAGAAATTGTTCAAACTTGGAAAAATTATTTTTCCTTCTCCAAATCTAAGTACTATCTTTGCTGAAATCATTCTAAATGACACACTATCTCGGATAGTCTATAGTCTTCAGCATCTTATAGATGCAGTATATCCTGGCCTCAAAAATGTACATGAGAGATTCTCAATGGACGTGTTCAAGGGCCGGGGAGCGACACTATCAATGAAATCAATAATCTGATTACACAAAATGTCCTCGGAGAAGTCAAAAACTATAAATCGATTAACACTCTCACCAATATCGAGGATGCAATCTACTATCCACAAGAATTCATCTAATCTTTCCGGCTTTCCATCTCACGAACTACCATTAAAAGTCGGTACGCCTATAATGCTTTTCAGAAATTTAAGCCCTCCGAGTATATGCAATGGCACAAGGCTACTAATTAAAGACTTAAAAAAATTTAATTTTGACGAAAACCTCACCGGTCCTGCAAGCAGCCAGCTGGCAAACAAACATTCCAATGTCTCCCATGGACTTACCGATATCGTTCAGAAGGCGGCGATTTCCAGTGAAAACATTGTTCACAACGACTATTAACAAGTCCCAAGGACAAACCTTCTCTTTGGTTGGAATCGATCTACGCAAAGAGTGTTTTACCATGGCCACTATATGTTGTTTTATCACAAGTTGGAACTCTAGAGAAGCAGTAGTTGCTACCAAAAAACAATACGACGTCAAACATTGTATATAAGGAAGCTCTAAACCACTAATAAATTTAAATACGTCAACTATAAGGTAACAGAAATTACAAAATACAAAAGTGTGTAATATAAAATCGCAAAAAAAAATTATTTAAAAAAGGCGTAGTAATTAAAAAATTAAGTTACCAAAAAATTAAACAAACAATCTAAAAACACAAAAAACTAAAAATATACGCAAATAAAAATTTAAAAAAAAACAAAAAGCCCTGAAGAAAATCCTTGCAACTTTCCTTGCAAGCCGCGGGCATAGCTAGTATTAATAATAAATTAAAAACACAATTAATAAGTGACATAAAACGAGTATTAACTCACAAAAAATATTTCTTTGCAAACTCGGATTTTTCTTCATTTTATAAACACTTTCTTTTAAAAATATTCCAATCCTTATAATTACTCATTTAATTCTCCAAATAAACCCGATCGGAAAATATCAAATCCGATTTATGTCGAGCTTTTTGACACAAAACATTACATTAAATATCTTGCCCCCCATTGTCCTACATTAAGTTTCTTACGGCCTGAACTCGCGTCCACTTTAATTAAATGCGAGCCCACAAGGCGACGCATGATGACCCGATCCTTCCAAACTTGTCGTTAAATAGGGGATAATGTGGATGACCAATTTTATGAAAAGGGGCAAATCCGAATGTATAACATTACAAAGAACATACAGTTGAATTTGAAGAAAGTAATTAGTTAAGGGATTGTAACATCACTGACTGTTTTAAAAAACGAAGGGTGTGGAGTGAGAACATCCACACCCTTCGTTTGACTTGCAAGTTTAAAAACATATTTATACCAATATCTACATTCAGGGGAGAGGAATCATTAATAATTCAATCGTTCATTAATATGGAATTACATAAGTTTATTAAAAAACTTTGATTTATTTTATTTGCTAGTTTTTCGAGAACTGATTTGACTCCATGCAATTTCTTATATTTTCAATGTATAGGATATTGCAAGAAGTCGAATAATGGATCATTCAATGTTGCTTAAGAAATTAATGATTACTATAATTAATTGTTTATTATAATAAACCGATATATTTTTACCAGAACACAGGTATATTATATTGATAGATATCTTTATTCATAAGAATAACTTATTTAAAATCTTAAAATGATTAAGATTTCGCTGTCACCATTCCCTTTTTTTACCCAATAAAATATATTAAAAAAAAAGCATGACTCGGTCGTTAGACATATTTTAGAATAAAATGTAAATTTGGATCAAATTACTTCTTGGATACGATTTCTCACAAAAAGGTTGCTTCTTTAAATAAGAAAGTACACGATGAAATTTTAAATTTTACTCTGAGAAAGATCAAATTCTGAAATTGATCTGAAAATGATCAATCTGAAAGACCAAATTTTACTCTGAGAAAATATCATAAGTTTTTAAGAAGAACCCGACATTTAAATAAATAGAATTCCTTATGCGGACTAAAGGATTATTGATCTACTTAGCATATCATCCCCGACTGAGTATTGTGATTCTCATATTTAAAAAAACACCTAAATATTGCTACTATTCAAAAATGAATCGAAACTTCAAAAAGTCACCAAGTGCGAGTTGGACTCGCACACGAAGGGTTCCGTACTACCGCAAATAAGATAAATATCCTAGCAAACCGTTATTCATAAAAATCTGTAACATAATTGGCAAATTACATCTGCCACACATTTATTTGTGACAAGATACGGTGAAAATATTTTACGTTATTGGACAATCAATACAGAAATCTATTATTTCTCGTTTCTCGCTCGACCACGCGATCCAGCGAGCATCAAGCGCCGCTTAGCAACCACCAAGCCGCCTATATTTTATTATTTATTGTTTTACTATAGAGTATGTACTAGAATCGGAACAAATTTCATGTCTGTGTACAGCCCAGGAACAAAAAACGTGAAAGGAATGCATTCACTTAAGATTACATGTACGGAAACCCCCCCCCCCCTCCTGTCCCCCTGTATCACTGGGATCAGACCAAACTTTTCATGATAGAGCCCATAGTATCACGTATTATGTGAAAATTGCAAGCGTCTACCTATTACGGTTCAAAAGATACAGCCCTGTGATAGACAGACGGACGGATGGCGTAGGATTAGCAAGGGGATATTGTTGGCACCCTTTGTGTACGAAAACCAAAAATACATAAACATTTCAATAGCGTTATCATAAAATGGGATGCACCAGATTTTCATTTTAATATTATACGATATCTAGTTGATGATTACCATCCCTTAATTTAAGAAATATTGCTTGCTTGAATTATTTAGGAAAAATTATATACGTGAAAAGGGTCAACGAGAGGGTATATACGTTATTAAAACTAAATAAGAAAAATATAACTATTTAACTTTGAATTGTGAGATTTTCCCGTAGAGGAGTAATAAGGGGATTTGGTAGAATTTAATTACATATCATTAATTTAAAAGCTTCCTTAAATCAAATGATTAAAAGAAATTAAAAATCATCCACTTATCTTTCCGTCTGTTAAATTTATAAAAAGGAAAATCTGAATCAAAAGAGATGTCAGAAAGATAAGTATTTTGATTGAAAATTTTCAACTGAAATATATCGGATTCATTATAATATGAAAACACATCGCTCAAATTATATCGTTTTTTTTGTTTTTGACTGTGATCAGCAGACAAGGGTAAATTCATTTTTTTTGTGAATCCCATATATGTACAAGCATTTTCTTATGAGCTATTTTAGTTGATTTTGCCCTCAAAATTATATTTCATACATAGTCTACACTTGTTCAGTTACATACTTATTATGTTTTGAGATATTATTATCTTTTGCTTTTCAACTGTAAAAAATTTAATGGCGTGCATTACAGAAAAACAAAAAGTTACCCAAATAGTTCTCTTCGGAAATAGTAAGTAAATTAAATGAATTACGTAAATTAATATACAAAATTTAAATTCTGGATATTATATTTAAAACATAGTCTGACAAAACAGATTAAAACATCAAAATATCTTGTAATTTTAGAAAAAAAAACAGTTAAATACGAATAGCAATGACAATATGAGGATTCGTAAACACTTAGGTACTTAAAAAATTAAACCTTTAAGCGTACATAATATTACTATTTATTTAAAATGTTATAAATATTTTTTTTTTCACGTTATAAATATATTGCTTAGCAAATCTGTCCGAGGTGTAAAATTACCAAAGACTTCTTAAAAAGTTTGAGTTCTAAAAGCGTTGCTATATTTGATTGATTGTATATTTATTTATGTAGTTTAGTATATCTAATTGATACTGCTATGAGAGCAATCTCTTACAGCTATCCAGAACGTCGGTCCAGCTCCACTCGACAAGCGGCTGAGAATTGAACTCGGATCCCCGCGGTGCTCCGAGACGTCAAAGGCCATATGCCTTATGATTAACCAAACACACTACGTCGATGACAACTTTAAATAGACTCCTAGAAACTTTCGTTATTTACTTAATTTCAGGGGAGAAGATATATTTTGCGTATTTTTTTAATATATGTCCAGATGTTTTAATTAAGATTATGACAAGAAGTTTTTTTTAAATTCATGATTAAACTTTTCAAATGAGACGTGAATTTAAAAGAAAATCGAGTAATTAATTTGCCCCCCTAATATTCTAGTATAAATAGTTTTGAGTGAAATATATATGTGGTAATGCACTTTCAAATCAAGTGGTTTTAAGAAAACCAGCTGTGGTAAGTTTTTTAATTCCATAGTACGGAACTATAAAAAAATTTAAATGGTCTAAACAGGCTATATGCTATGTTGTTTAAGATATAAGTATGTAATATTAGAAACAACATATATAAACTCTATTATACTTTACAGCACATTAGATCGTAATCTCTGCCCAGGTCACCTTGATAAAATAAATACGTGCACCTTTAGATAATCAAATCAGTACATTGAACTTCTAATATACGATACGTAAAAAAAATTAATGCAATAGAGACCATAATATAAATTCCTGGTATAAAATATGCCGATCTTGTCAATGTTAAAGCTCGCAAACTTCCCCAAATCATTTTTAAAAAAAGTTGGCAAAACAAATAATCGTTTTTCCAGTTGCTGTGTCAAAATGCGCGCGCTCGTACACATTCCTACAACATTTCTGAGTGACATTTGTAGATTTGTTAAAATATTTAACGTAAAAGATATAATCCATCGTAAATTCTGTCTCGATATTGCACATTTGCATAACCATTTTGTTAAATCAAACACAAGTGTGTCTATATGACTGCGCAGAATTTTGGTGTTGCTTTATTTAAAACCAAATAATTGTTGTGACAAGTTTAACTGTTGTGTATCTCCAGATCTCTGGAGATACATAACAGTTAAAATTGTGGAAAGTATTTTATTTACAGTATTTTTTCTGCATTGAAAGCTCTACCAGTAAAAAATAAAATAATCACATAAAATAAATCGTGAATACGCTTTTATAATGTAATAGAATATAAAAACTATACTTTTTTGCATTTTACGATATCGATTAATTGAAAGACTTAATAAATTATGCCTTTTTTTTGTAGAAGTATATTATTGACAAAGAACGTGCCTATTATTCACTCAAGCGATTCTATGCATCAAGCTGAGAATGTTTGAAGCAAGTTTCTTTAAAGAATTTTTTTTTTATTGAAATAGCAAATTGTTGGTAATATTTTCAGAAACAATTGAGAATTGCCATATAGTTCCTTAATATTTTCTACTCAGTTTTATTTACAGACTCACCTGCATTAATAATGCACATTTATTTCCGGTGCATTACTAATACAGGTGAGTCTGTAAATAAAACTGAGTAGCTTAGTAATTTGTGCGATCGGTAATATATTTTTATCCACGACGGAATGGAGGACGTACACACGTTTAGGGGGAGAGATTATTCGTTTGTTTGTGAGTGCCATCCAATGTTCCCATTTATCTACAAAACGGTTTGACCGATTTGAATACGGTTTTATTTACTATTTCCAAAGACGGCTTAGATAACTTGTCGTTTTTCCTGAATGAGTAGCGTTAGGTAGAAAATGAGAAATAAAGATAAGGTTATAAATGAATACCTCTAGAATATGGATTAAATATCATTTTTGACGGAAATATAATAGAAGTAAAGAGTCCAGGCCAAGGCACCCGATTAGACGGTTTTTAACATTTGTACACATATGTGATTTCCTGTTCATCACAATCTTTAACATATAAAATGATATGCGACCATTTTTGTTGAATCGGATATAGGTGTTGTTAATAATTTTCAATCAAGCGATGTGGATATGTCTGTAACATGCATTTTCTTTTATATTTTTCTTTTTTTGAGAGAGGGAAAAGTAAGTCGATGATCTTTATTTTCTTTTAGTAATTTTATGTAAGAAAGTTTTTAAACGTTTGGTGTATAATTAAATTCCATAAAACCCATTTATTCAGAATACGGTTAGATATCACATCCCAAAATTAAATAATTAAATTTTCATTCTTTAATATTAATGACGTATATACATATATGGTCTCCTTGACTTTTATTATGTACATAACTATTTTTATACAATTATATATTCTGTCAAAGAAGTAATGTTTGGAAGTCATACAACTAGATTACCTCTAATACTAAAAAGGAATTCTGAAAAATCGAACTTTATGACAAAGTTATTGCGATGTTTGTCACATTTTTTTTTATTTTCGTGGGTACTTGAAGGGTTAAAATGAATATTTAGATGTTTTAAAAAAAAATAGGAAAATCACAATACTCAGAATTTCTAGAACGCTTATCCTAAGTATATCAGTAATTCTCTAGTACAATGAGCGATTCGATTTATTTAAATGTAGGGATATGTTTAGGATTCCGTACCACAAAAAGAGAAAATGAAACTCGGTAGGATCAATTCGTTGTCCGTCTATCTATCTGTCAAGATAATTTTTCTCAGGAACGCGTGGGGGTATCAAGTTGAAATTAATATCAAATATTTAGATCTACGGTCCCTTGGAGCTGTAAAAATCAAGTTTTTAGGTAAACGCAATCAAAAAATACATTATGCCGCATATTTTGATACTGGTATATAAATTAAAACCTATGTGGTACTCCTGTTAACCTAGAATCATGAAATTTGGTAAGAAGCAAGGTCTAATAGCAAAAATAAAGAAAAAAGAACGAAAATCGTAAATTAATAGTTATATCATATAAAAGGTATTTTTTTAAATATGTGCCTGCGAAAGATATAATAGTTAATATATTTTCGTTTTAAAAATTTAAATTTTGTAAATAGTTTAATAGGATTATTATGGTAATTATACGTTTATAATGTCAAAATGTTTACGGAATCCTCGTAGCCTGAGTGCCACTAGGGCTTGACAGGTTTTTTAATAACCAATATTATCTCAGTGTAGAATTTGATACATCTCATAGTTCCTTATTTACAAAGCAACCTTTTTGTAAGAAATTGTTTTCTATTTGTCATGTCTCGATATAAAAAGTATGCAATTTTACGTAAATTTATATTTAATTTTAATACAGATTTAACGATGGGAACATGCTTTGATGTTACATATTTTATTGGCTGAAAATAAAAGGAGAAAGGCGACAGTGATGCCTTGTTTATTTCTGAGATTTCGGCTATTACGGTGCTTTTAAATAAATACATGTCAGTATAAAATAGCTATGATAAAAAATTGTTCCTTTTTTATAATGCAAGTCTTGCTATGATAATATTTTTTTTGGCAATATCGAATGACCCATATTTTATTAATTTTTTAGAATTATGGAAACAAATATTAAATTTCTTTCAGTTTCTTAAATATTAAATTTGATTAGCAGATTCTTGGAAAACTAGTAAACAAAGTAAACAAAAGTTTTTTTAATCAAATTAATTAAGACCACACTGACATGCGTTTTAATTATTAGTGATTGCTACATCCTCGGACACGTGATAATTACTAGTGATTACTACATCCTCTGATACATAATAATTATTAGTGACCACTCCATCCTCTGACACATGATAATTATTAATGGTTACTACATCCTCTGGTACATGATAATTATTAGTGATTACTACATCCTCTGACTCATGATAAATATTAGTGATTACTACACCCTCTGACTCATGATAAATATTAGTGATAACTACATCCTCTGACACATGATAAATATTAGTGATTACTACATCCTCTGACACATGATAAATATTAGTGATTATTACATCCTCTGACTCATGATAATAATCAGTGATTACTATATACTCATGAATGTAGACATTTGTATAAAGATGAATTTAAAACTAGAAAGTCGAGCGTCTTCTCCCTCCACACATTTCGATATTGAATCAAACGGTACAACCGTTAAGTCACAAACTTTACAACTCTTTGATTAATTACTTACTTCAAACCCAACTGTCGGTAATTTGTAATGTTATTGAGTACGATTTGCCCAATTCATAAAATTTAATCATACAGAGTATCTCCTATTTAACGACATGTCTCGAGGGATCGGGTGATCACGCGTCGCCTTGTGAGATCGCATTTAATTAAAGTGGACGCGAGTTCAGGGCGTAAGATCTCTTATGTAGGACAATGGGCAGCAAACCATTTCCGGTAATGTTTTAATTGGTTTTCTAAAAAGTTTCGAAGAGATTTTCATAAATTGGATTTGATTTGAAACGGAGAATCCGTTTATATTTGTTTAGAGATTTGATTAGTAATTTTAGGAGGTGCAATGTTTTTTTTTTGAAAGAGTGTTGAAAATAAAGATAAAACCCGAGTTTGTAATTATTCTTTGCGATAATTATTTTTCATATCACTTATTAAATAAATTTCTATCTCATTATTGACGTACTTATCCCACAAGGAATTCAGAAAAACCCCTTCCAGTTAAGTTTATAGGAAAGCAATTGAAACATTAGGTTATTAAAAGGTCTGCAAATATCAATGTTCATACATATCTTATTACAAAAATAATTATTTTAAAAAATTATGAAAAAAATTTGGAAACTCGAAATTAAAAACAACGTAACTTAATGAGAATAGTTGAGTGTACCAAAAAAGATATCGCCAAATATCATTTTTAATTATGATGGTGTGTTATTACAAGACAATACATACAATTTTTGGACTTAGATCTTGAACCATCCTTGAGATAATTAAGTAGGTGTACGATTGTGAATGCATACTTGAAATAATTTTTCTCAAGTACTTGGTAAGCTAAATATCTGAAATAAATATTTTTAATTACCGAATACTTCAAATAATAACTCGTGTATTCGTGTTGAGACTTCTTATTAAAATAAAAATTTTAAAAATACAAATTTCATTTTTCATTTAAAGTGACAATGATTAAAGTGACAATCACCGAAAACTAAAGGTGTCACGAAACTTTCGCTAAATTATACTTTCTCTAAAATGTTCTAATGTTGGAAATTATTCATTCATGATCCAAATAGATAGTGCATTTACAATAAAGGTAGCAGACTTATTAATATTATGACCGAAAAGAATAACCTCTAGAATGTATTCTATCAAACAACATAACCAACGATGCACTAAGGTGGTAGTTACGAATTTACTTTCAATTTAATTTTAAAACGTTACTAAATATCATTTAAGTGAAATTTCTGACTGGCTTTACTCCAGAGTTCTCATTTCTGTTTCTGCAGATGTACGAATAGTACAACGATTTCCTGAATTTAAAAATACAGTAGTAGTTATTTTCTAACAAGAAAGTTTCTGTTATTCAAACAAATTAAATATGTTTCAAAAGCGTTTCTGCAAATAAATCAATTTTTTTTCTTGAGAGGTTGAGAATTTTTATACACATTTCCTAACAACTTCTATTCAATTTGATGCATAGAATTATACGTAACAATGATATACAAGTTATTTTACTTAATTGGAAATGAGAATTTAAAAATTTTATTTCAGCTGTTATATTTAAGAGCAAGCTAAATTGCAGGACTGGCCTCAAAACACACACAAACATTATTTACATAAATCTTCTCGAGTTAATTTTGACCCTCATGTGTCTTAGTTGCTATTTGAAATAAATATATAAATGTATACGTATTGCACTTGTAGTCCTCATACAGAATATCAACAGAATATTAAAGAGAACTTATTCTGGGCTGTTGAACATTTACTATTTTATTAGAGTTTCTCTTTCTTATACATTTTTGTTTAAATGTTGCCGTTTAAAATACAATCCTAAGAAGATAAAAGGAAAATTTTTACTAGAAAACACTCTGGTTTTATTGATTTATTCATTCAATTTTCTGTGACAAATATCTTCGGATATACCGGATGAATATTAAAGAAAATTTTGCCATAACGTACGACGTAAGAGCCTACATACAATAAACGTTTTTTTAACCCTTTGTTGAAAATAAAAATATTGTCTCGATGAAATTTTTAATCATCTTCTCACATCAATATCAGCTTGCGAAATATTATTTTTAAATATTATAATTTTGTTTTTGCCACACAAATTCATCAAAATATTAGAGGAAAATTATTGATTACCCTAAACCGTCATACTAATAACTTGACAAAATTTAGATTCAGGTACATACGTATATAAAAATATAAAAAAATAACGAAAACACATTTCTGTAAATTTCAAACACACTCTGCTGATCGCTATCCGAGAAGCAATTGCTTACCACGGGAAACTGAAGAGTTCTTAGTATAATTAAATTCTAGAAAAATATAATGATTGAGTACGAAGTACTCAATCATTATATTTTTCTAGAACTTAATTATATTAAGACCTTTATTCGTACGTGTATTCGTAATGATATAATCATTGAAGTACTCACTGAATACGAAGAAGTAATCGTTGAGTACGAAGAAAGGTTACACAATAATATGGGGCACAGCGTTTTTGTTTTCGATAAAAATAGAGAAAACCGGAAGAAAACATAAAAGGAAAATAACCATACTGTTCACGCCTCTTTTACAGCTATGGTAGAAATATTTTTTGTACATGTTCAATCTTCAAGCTATACTTAGTTTCGTGTAGGCTTCAAAGCCAGATTCTAAGCGGCTTTAGGCTAATAAAATATACAGCAAGTAAATTGGTGAGAAGCATTAAAAAAGCGTTAAATTATGCAATAGATATTCAAGTTTTCGAAACAATTTTTGCTATATTTAATACACACAAAAATCAACGACCTTACCTGGACTACGCAGTGGGGTCCAGTTGACTGTATTTGATAGGAATTTGTAGGGGGGACACAATCTGCCCTTTTCTGCATATTTTATTATATTATAATGTTATAAATATTATTGCAGCTTATATTTCCATACATTTCAGTCCGAAAGTAAAATTAAGGTACTAATGCAGAGTGTCTTCTTGTGGTACTACCAATGACCTAAAATATTTTATCTTTTAGCTCTTCGTACTTTTGATACAGTACAGTTCCAATTTCAGGTGAAACATTAAATCATGACAAGTCCAAACTTAAATCAAATCATGAAAAGTCATGAGAATTCAAAACGAATATAAAGCACTCTCAAGTAAAGAATTGATAGGATCTTTAAAATAAATATTAGTTTCATTTATGTATAAGCAAATATGTACATTATTCTTTCACAACAATAAACCTTAGCTGCAGTGGACATTTTCCGGCTGACGATAATGATATTTTTATTTTTATCCCTAGAAATGATACGTCATTTTTAGTACGGTTAATTATACGTCATATTTATGGCTTATCATAAGTAAGCTTTAAACCAATCATCATTTAAACAAATCATTTTTAGCTAATTATTAAAAATAATTATCTAAAATACTTTTAAATAATGATTTGTTAGTAAACTTTCAATAATATTTTATTGTACATAACTTATTACATGAAATCGAAGCCAATAAAATAATATAAAATACTGGTGATCTGTTCCATCTTCATTGCTTCATACACCTTAGGGTTATAAAAAATGTGTAAAATATTTCCTTTCCAAAATGTTAATGCTTTTTCACCAGGTGCCCAAATTACCTCGGCTATAAATAAGTTACTATTTAAGATTTCGTAAATATATGTTTGTCCTTTCATAAACGTACTCCTTTGCTTTATTTTAATTAAACAAAAATAATAATGTATGACGATATGGTGTCCTTGTACCCATTTACCAGTTCCATCTTTTACCCTCTCTATAAGGATATACGAGTACGTTAAATCGTCATTAAAATGTGCATTTTTACTGTTATTTACTTTGAAAAAGTTCTTCGTTTCTCTTAAACTAATGCTCAAAATTATAAAGTATCTAGATTAATTTTAAACTACTGAAAACGCTTAAAATCAAATAGATATTTATTTTAATGACGATTAATAAATTTACCTAAACATCGACAGTTTTATACCGCGTACTATTTTAATATTAAAATAGTTAGAGTAGCTTATTTATAAAGTATAGATAAAATATGTCTTTAATTTTTCTTTAGATCTTTTTAAAGTTTAAGCATTCCCCATACGGATTATTAGTGTATCAATAGTAGTCTGTCAGCTGGGGCTGTATAATATAATTTGAAAATTAATACGACGATGTTAACAATATTAGCACGACATTAGCAAATTTATGTGGATAACACTGACAAATATTATAATCTCTGAAACAAAATCTGGAGTTAACGTGAAAATCTGATTAACATGAGAAATCGTCAAAACGGTCGACAGTTTTAAGAAATGTTAGAACTATTTATTGTATTAATAAATGGTTTCATGAAAAGATTATAGCATTAGCGTCATTTATTTATTGTAGCGTGGCTAAGTTTTGTCCGGGAATAGCCTCTGAGGATCGAGGGCCTGTTTTGACTAGAAAGTTAGAAGAAATAGTACGGCTAAATTGACTATAAATTCTGAGTCCATTCATAAACCTATGTGTAATATTATAACCAACAATTTTTAACCTTATATTATGAACAATATTGGTATAAAAATAAAAACGCCTAATTGTTTCTTTACAAAAAAAATTATACTCAGTATTATGCAGGTTTTTTAAACAAATGGACTCATAAATAATATATGCACCAAGCTAAACCTGGTATTTCGACTTGATAGCAAGTATTCATTACGATAATACAACGTTTTGACCGAGTGAACTTAAATCTTAACTTATTAATCGGAGATAATTAATTATTAACAACAGATTTAATTTCAAGGACTTACGGCAGCTTACTGTGATCATTCGCTCATCCGAAAACTTAACGTCACAAATGTTGTAATTGTAAGCAAATTAAGTTGGTACTTTACATTTCACGAAATTAATTGTTTGTGGCGTGCTTTATGAAAATATAGGGAGAACGTATAAGAGCTTTATTTATTTATGAAGCTTTAAGCTGGAAATAATAAATTTTGTGTGCTGAAGCTGTGTTTAGTTTATCCGTGTGTGTAGTATAATTAACGAGTCTTATTTGTAGGTAATACATAATTTTGGCGACGGTTCTAATTAGTGTTTAAAAAAAGTTAATACAAAAATAATCTACCACGTTAAGATTGTATTTATTGACGTAATAAGTAACAAAATGTTTTTGATGTAAACTATGTCAATCTACTGTATATTGGCAATCTACTGTATGTTGAGTCCATTAAATATATTTTAAACGTATTTTTAAAAAATGTAATAACTGTAAAATGATTATTTCTATACAAAATGTATGCTTCCGAAAAATTCAAAATATTTCAATAGTCCCATATGACATTTTCGCCTTTGATATTGAAGTTGAGATTATCCCTCTGCTATATAAAGCGGGAAAGGAAACGTTAACTACTTGTTACAGACTTCCGTCTGCTTTGTAATATCCGCTGTTTCAGCGGAAGTGTGGGAATTTTGCACTAGCTTCTATGAATAATTTTCTTGCCACTTCCGCTCTTGATGTTGCGCTACTTTAGTTAATTATAGTAAAAAATCCATTGTTTTGTTTTTTAAGTAAGAATCAAAAGTATCTGACTCCGTTTATTTCTTAAGATATTTATTTTAGTAATTACATATTTTTAAGGATATAAATACATATTTGAGAAAAAGCATTAAAAGTAGCTTATTCTTGAATTATTTATTTTGCCAGTTAGAGCACATACTTGTGTGATTTGGAGAATTCCATATTACTTTCTTAAGGGAAAAGTTTGATGAAAAATATAATATAGATATATACATAGAATCAGAACAAACAATGCACTTGAAAAGTTATTAAAAATGAAAAAGTGATATAATTCAACAAGTCACGCCATCTGTCATAACAGAAAGACAAAATTGAAGTAATTAATTGAAACATATATTATTACATTGGAGACTACTCAATAAAAGAACCATAGGCAGATAGAAGAAGAGATGGTGAGACGAAGTGTATTTAACCTTCATTAAATTAGGTCTGCAAACTGGAAGAGGAAGTTTCGTCATGTTGAATAGAAAATCTAGAGGGATAGTATGTATGAAAGCAAGACTCATATAAAGCTATAGAGTTAAAATGAGAAAAAGAATTAACCAAGTATATATAAGTAATGAAAGTAAAACATAATGTTGAAAAATAGCATACACAATGCTACTGGAAAAACTAATTACAGTCGCTAAAATATTTTCGACATCCATTTTTTTATAAAGTACTTTTGAAAATGCCTTAACGCAGCTTGGGTATAAGCAAGGTGAGCTAGAAAACAGGTTTCTAATTGATAGTATTAATTTTTTACCACATATCCCATATGTGGTATGTAAAACACCTGTGGTGTATAAAACACCTCACATCTAACTTACTTGTCGTCTCAATTGGCACCTGTAACATAATAATATTTCGTAACCAGACTTGTATTTAAAATGAAAGTCAAGATCAATATACTTTGGGCATAATATATATATTTATGTATATATATATATATATATATATATATATATATATATATATATATATATATATATATGTATGTATATGTATATGTATATATATATATATATATATATATATATATATGTATATATATATATATTGATAGCTTCAGTCTAATCATAGATGCTCTTAATTTCCTAACCGCTTCCACTATCACTAATGTATTCAATATATCACTAGACTAGTTATGTTTCAAAATAAGATGGCCTCGAACAATATAATGTTAATAATGGTTAAATGTCTGGTTCAATGTCCGTTTTGCTAATTTTGCCTAAAATTTTCCATAATATAAATAAGTTATTTTACGAAAACATTTAAACTCTTCAAATTGTCGCCTTGATAAAATTAATTTTTACACTTCTCTCTCTACTCCTATTCTTCTCTCTCTCTACTTCTTTGTCTTCTCCATCTCTACTTCTTTGACTTTAGTTGCATATTTGGTTCGTCTGTTAATTTATTTCAAAATGTTTTATATTCCCCAACTGCAAATGGAATTTTTCATATTATTTACATTATCATAAAAAAATCTTTCAAAATTCCAATAGGTAATTTACCCTGAGTGAACAGATAGTTATGGAAACAGTAAATATATAAACTGACCTGTATTTTAATTAATTTTGCAATTTAAAAGTCATTAATACTATCGTGTTTGTACGATGATTTACATGTTTTGTTGCACATTTAGTTCCTATGTTAATTCATTTCGAATGTTTGACATGCCACAACTGCCAGTGAAATTTTTACATCTTATTTACGTTATCATGAAAAAAGTTTTCAAAATTCTAATAGTATTTATGGTAACTGAAAATGTATAAATTAATCTGTATTGTCATTAATTTTGGAATTAAAATTTCATTAATATTATCGAGTGTTTGTAGGATATTAATTATATTAAGTGTTCACTCGTTCTCGTTGATAGTACGGGTCTTCTTTTTATCCAAAACATTTCTGCCCTATGCGGCGTTAAACGGCTCTGTAATCTTTTTCCATTTATTTAAAGCAACAGAATGCAATCGCATCTCATAAATTGCATTCAGATCCATTCTTAACTATTTACCAATTTAAAACTAAAGATCAATCTTCTTAATACGGATATGTTTCTCATTCTCTCGCATTATCTCTTATAATTGATAGCTTACCAGATAAATTATAAAACTGAACTACTAGTTTTATTTCAATATTTTGGTATAAACTAAAATTAACCTTGAACTAATGATTGCTTCATTAACAAATTTAAAATATTAGCTTCATTTTAACTGGTATCCTTGTCTACGGGAATCTAAATTCAAATTTCCATCTGATAACGAAAATTAATATATTAAATATTTCCTTTGAACGTTGCTTTGTACATTCTAAACTAATTCCCTTAAACATTTTATAAATGATTATAAAGTATGCATATTCTCAGAAAACATTAAAAACTGCTTTCAGTATTCATAGTATCTTAATCTTAAGATATGAATCAAGGTATTGCCTGTTAATACAAGAGCGAATGAATGGTTAACATAAATCTTTTACTGTACTTCCGTATTATACTGGTATATATTTGAGTGGAGTATGCAATGGTTTATATTTTATAATTTTCCCTTTAAGAATAATGCCCAGGTGATTTGGTGCAATTTAGTTCGTATGGCATTCTGGATTACAAAAAAAAAATGTAATTGAAACTTTTATATATGTAATACAAATATATCCGTGTAGATAGCATTTGATGGTTTTAGATATTTTTTTACCGTTACTTGCTAGTTGTAATACAATGAATTTCTCAAAATGAATCATCATTTCGCCTTACAGGGTAGAGGTAAACATATCATTTTAAATATATTATTTTGTTTCTTTATACATTTGTGTACATATCGTGATTTGCCAATATAAATGGAGGAGGTAACAGATTTAACAAAAAACAGATGCGACAATTTAACAAATTGGATATAACATGACTCGAACACATTCTCGTTCACAACAAATATGAAATTAAAGTTAATAAATTGTTTATTTGGAATAAGATATTACCTGGGGGGGAGGGGCATCACGGAATTGAAACTTTATTTAGAAATATAAAATAATTAATTTTGTCCCTTTTTTGTCAAATTATACGAGAAAAACAAAAAAAAATGTCATTAACATTTTTCAGTCAGGTATAACAGCGATCAACTAGTCAATTTTCAAATTTCCAACATTAAAATTGTGATATTGTTTATATCTAAAGTCATAATATATTTATTATAATTTACGTTTTTGCATAAATTTAATTAAAAGATGATAAACAAATTCAAGTCATATAGTGTCGGGAATCGTTAGGTAGGTCATAGTTCTAATAGGGGAGAGGACACTTTTTAAAATTTTATAAGCGCTATTTATAAATCTCAAAAAATATTGACTTAAATAAAAAAAAGTTATCTAACGATACCCGACACTATATGAATTAGATTTTTTCATCATATCTCAATTAAATTTATTGAGTGGCACCCATAATATTATTTTTTTTTACAATTCCACTATTTCGTTGTATCATTGTACCATCGGTTCATAAAAGACCCCTACCGTCCAAATTTTGTCCGTATAGTGCTAATAGCCTTCGAGAAAAATTGATATAACATACGGACAAACAAATAGATGGACAGACGAACATGACGAAATTATAAGGGTACCGTTTTTCCATTTGACTACGGAACCCAAACAAAACTTTTATGAGAACTACGGCTTTTAGTCCATCAGTAAACAAAAATTAATTCCCTGCAAATATTCTGATATTGCTATATAGAAAAAATATAGGCACATTATTTTAAATACAATAACAACTGTCCGATAAAAATAGCAGTTATGAGGGAAATAAACAAATAAATATTAATAAACTTCATTTCATCCTAAGATTATCTTTTCCTCCCATATCCTAAAACGACAATAATACATTCCATGCACGATTTCCCTTCGCAGCTCTCTCAATTCCTCTCAAAATTCCCCTGTTTGGAAACAAAACGTCGTGGCTATTGTAAACGAACAAGATGGCGGAGCTAAGGCTGGGTTTCGGGATCGATTCCCGCCTCGGTAGTTGTCGTCGATAGCACTCCCCCGTAATTGGAAACCATATTGGCTGTGTAATGCCGACGCCGTAGGGATAAAGGAATCATTTTTTCTCCTTCCAATTTAATCTTCTCCCGTAATAGAGTTTCCGATTGTATGTCTTTTAATAACGTGTTTGGTGCTATTTCGTGTATTATAGAGAAATGACCAGTGGCCATTCTTTTGTAATTGAAATAATTCCTTTATATGAAGTAATGTTCGATAAGCAGGAACGAAATGTTTATATTTAAATGTAAAAATTGCAATGTTAACTCGGTGTTCAGGTAAATGTTCTGTGTTGTTATGATACAATTAATCACACTTTTATTATAAATGAGAAAACTTGAAAGTAACGTTTGAAACCATGCAATATACCGCTGCCAAATTTTTATTTCAAATTAAATTAATCTTGTCATCACAATCAAATTATTTCTTGTGGCGAAAGAATCTATTATATTGGCAGCTTCATACACATTGAAAATTATTACCGCAGAAAGTGTGTTTATATGTTTCACTCCATTGCGCTTAATTAGCTATACTCTTCTGCCTCGAGTCCAACACCAAAAATATATGACACCTCATATCATAAAGACTGTTCTTTTCTTTTATGAATTAGATAAGTCACCTTCTCTTGATGCCAATCGTCCAACGGTATTTGTGACATAATATTTAAATGTTTTATTGTATCTTATTTATACATATGGTGGACATATTGCTACGAGAGCAATCTTTAACAACTAACCATAACACCAGTACAGTCCTGCTCGACGAACGACCGGGAATCGAAGCCGGGTCGTCGCGGTGCGCTGCGCCGTCAAAAACCGTAGGCCTTGTGGCCACAGCGACGACAATGAGGGTTTGATCAACGTCTTTATTAGTTTGATTCACACATCTCACTTTCAAAATAAAAATTCACCCTCGTTTCAACCTTTTTTTAACATACTACCTATTTTACAAGCAATATTTTCAGTATATAATGGATACAGAAAAAAAGGCAACCCAAATCTTCAATTAGGATGTTTATGAAATATTTATGTTTGTATATTGGAAAGAATCCAAAAAACATTTATAATGAGTTTGTCCTACGGGAAATGAGAATATTTGATAGGATTCCTTTTCTCCGTCGTTTTTTTTACAATTAATTTAATTAATATATGACTTCCATGAAAATACAATTTTTCTTTTATACACATAAACCTTCTTTTCTATCAAGAATCATTTAAGACTCCATGTTCTTAAAGAATTATTAAACATGTTACTTCTTCCCACTCTTATCTTTTATAAGTCAGTATTGAACTTTGCTCCACAATTCGATTATTTATTATATTAAATTTACTTCATGGTAAACAATAAATCGTATAGTGAACGTGCCAAACCTTTATTTTAACTATTTACTTACTCCTAAGTTATTTTCCCGGGTAGTAAAATTTTTCGCTTTCGCTATATTTTCCTTTATATATTTTCATTGCACTACATATCGCGTCTATTTTCCCTAAATGGCTCAGCCATTGAATGATTTTTATTTGCATTTTTTTAATAATGTAATTTGCTTGAAATAAAACTTACAATTATATTTTATTTCAAAATTTTTAAACTTCAGCCTTTCCCTATGTACTTCCTAAAACCTGATTATTTTAAATTTTTATAATATAAATTCAAAATCCGTCTATGTTCACCAAACTTTGATATTAATAAGCCACATGCGTAGTACGCAAATTGTTAAGCGGTACAACGTTATTTTACAAATCTTTTGATCAACTAAAATATACAGAAAAACTGAATCGTAACGCATTTAGAAAATTTTCTGATTACAACAAAATTTTTGTAAACAAATTGCATTTAACAATTTCTGTCCAATTTTGTGTGATTTATAACTAGATTTAAAAATATTAATTTGATACTATTTTAAAAGAATCAACCATAAAAAAGTATAATAAAACGACTATAATCCTTTTTGTAAATCATTAGTTATAAACTAATATACAGAGAAACAGATAGACGCCACCGTTTATAATATTACGTATGGAAGGGGAACTCTACATATTCAACTAGAAATACAATGACATTTTTTATACTTTAGGCCAATTATATATATATATATATATATATATATATATATATATATATATATATATATATATATATATATATATATATGTATATATATATATATATATATACAATACAAATGTGTATGTATATAAAACGTATATGTTCATATATGCATAAAATCAAATACACAAACAAAAAAAGTAGAATATGCAAGGAAATAGGGAGAATAAAGGTATCGTAGACTTACAACTTTTGGAAACAAATCTTAAAAATAAACTTTAATGATTGTTTGACTGTACTAGGTTCTGCTATTTGATCGAAAATTTAAAAACATATAACAATATAAAATTAATAAAAATGGATGTTAAGTTTGGAAATGAAAAATTTAACGTGTTCTCATACATTTATTTCTAATACACACGGTATCTGAGAATAAGTGTCCGACAGAAAAAGACATTATTCCCTGTCTGAAAAATAGTTGATTGTCGTTAAAATAAAATTTAAAAGGTCACTTTTTTTTAAGAAAAATGAAAATAATATTCATAATTATTTTTCATCTTTTTAGTAAACACGATACTTACGGATATTGTTCAGCGCAGCAGGGGAATAACCAGCGTACAGCTGCGAAAATATCGCCACTGCGGGTAAAAACCTCACTCCGGGCAAGTATTGGATGTGTTAAAAATAGTGATGTGTAATATTTTTTTTTTCACTCAATTAGAAAATGGGCGTGTTTAACGTTTTAATGTAACAACAATTAATTTCTTTATAGCCAACGAATAACATCTTTCTTTGTCTGATATCTATCCCCGGAGAGCGTGTATAATAAACATCCTAATTGAAGATTTGGGTTGCCTTTTTTTTCTTTATCCATTATATACTGAAAATATCGCTTGTAAAATAGGTAGTATGTTAAAAAAAGGTTGAAACGAGGGTGAATTTTTATTTTATTTAATAAAATTATATTAAGCTAAATTGAAAGGGATAATTTCTAAATAAAAAAAGAAATGGGCCCTCGGGTCGCAGTATGATCAACCCAATACATCGCGTCGAAAACAATGTAGTACCAAATCGCGCATTATATCACAAACAAAGTTGGATAATTTTACATCAATAGTAGCAGACTTATACGAGTTATAATAGAAAACGTAACCTCTATAACATAAAAAACAACAATAAATAATTAGCAGGAAAATTATGTGTTTCTACTGTACATGTAGTTAAATAAAAATCTACGAGTAACTATTTAGTGTATGGAAAACAAATGGAAACTTTCCACTTTATCTTGGTAAATAATTTCCTGATTATAAGTAAAAACAATAGGTACAATTCGCAGACCAATACGTATAGCTTGTAGTTAGTCTAGCTCCAATCCAACTCAATCTAGTTTTCCTCCAGTTTTTGTTGGACATATAGTTATTTATATTTCCCGGTGGAATGCGAAGTGGTGACACTTTGTATCAGTGCGATGAAAATTTCAAAATATTCTTTGAACTATTACCCTACCAGAAAATGTCACCTTAAATAGTTTAGTATATTGCTTATGCTGCAAGTACAAATATATAACTTACGTAGTTTGGCAGAAAAATTTATTAAAAAAATACCTTGACAACCTCTCAATAAAAAAAATCATTTAAATTTTTTTTGTAATTATCATACGGCCGGTTCTAAGTCTAGCTATAAAAATTGTAAATTTTTTCCTCTTAACCCACCTTTATAACGACAAACAAAATTGTAAAATTGTCTCTCTGCAGCTATTTCACTCTCAGCCCCTTTTTAATTACTACTTTTAAATTCGTTTAATATTTCAAGAATTTTTCGGTATTTTCCTTTTAAAGAATTGTTGTTTCTAGGAATATCGAAAATTATAGTGTCTTCTTTGTAAATGAGTGTTTAAACCACTTTGTCATAATAAATTGGAAGAGATTTCTTTTGTTTTTTTTTCAGAATACTTGTATCTCTGATAATTGTAATTCAAAAAAAAAGTACAATTGATAAGTGGAATGAAAAGAATCACAAGAAATAATATGTTCCAGACTTGGTTTCTATACATATGCCTTCAGAATTTCTCCAATTTTTCAAATGATCAGTTTGATATTCTAAACAAGTCCATCGAAATATATAAAATCTCATTCATGTCAAGGTCTTTAGTATTTTCGAGAAAATCAATCAAAATATTATAGGAAATGGCTTGCCACCAGTTGCCTAGATTAAAGATGGCTTGTGGACTAAACTTACCTTCATTTTATTTAAATGCGACACTGAAAGGCGACGCGTGATGACTCGATCCCTCAAGACTTGTAATTAAAGAGAGGATAATATGGATGACTAAATTTATTGAAATGGAAAAATCGTACTAGACAACATTACAAAGATCGACCGTTGGATTTGTATAATAAGTAATTATCTAAAGAACTATATCATAATTCACTGCTGCAAATAATAAAGAAATAGAGGGAGATGATATTCTACTTTCCAGATTCAAATTTATTTTTATGTAAATATCTATATTTATAAGTCAAGTGATATTGTACGCATTACCAATTATGGCATACAGTATTGTAATAGCAGTCAATTGAATGAAAAGAGTTTTGATATCTTTTCATTACCAGTTTTTCGAAAATCATTTATTTGTGTTTAATTTATAGAAGAACTGCCATAAATCAATTATTTTCTTTCAGAATGTAATAAAATGACGAGGTATGGGTCATGCAAAAAAAAAGAAACACTGCAAAGAAGAAGTAATTATCGTGCCATATTTTTTTAAATTTTTATCACCACGTAGGAATTTTATATTGACGGGTATTTACATTCAAAGGTATCAAATTTTTTGAAATCCTAAGATGAGGGAGATATTAATATCACCATACGTTTGTTAATACCCTGGTTTTAGTTGATATTGAAAGTTTTCGTAAGAGAAACGGGTAGAAAGTATTATAATTGTTTTTCAGATAATAAAATATGTTACAACAGGGCACGTCTCCATTTGAAGATCTACGTTTATTAAAATAAAAAGTGTTTTATTCAAATCGCCCACATGGATATCGAGACCCGATACACAGAAAACCATGCATTACAAAAACATGTTTTTATTTATGAGCAATTATAACAGGTTGAAAAATCTACGCGGAGATATTGTAATGAAGAAACCCTACATCTAAATAAATAGAGAATTCTTGATCTACGACATTATAATTCTCATACTTTTTAAACGACATAGAAATGTTCGTTGCAATTGACCAAAAATTTAGGTTTTTCAAAGAATAGGTATTTCAATAGCGCTTGTCGTAAATTTTGATGTAGCATTATTTTTGTTTTAATATTATAAAATAACTAGTTGGATAAATACGAGTATAAAAATTAAGAAATATGACTTGCTTGGTAGAAAAAAATACATACTTGAAAAATGTCAACGGGAGAAATTTATTAAAACTTATCAGAATCTTTTTCTGTTTTAAACTGCAATAAGCAGGCAGTGGTACTTGCATGGATGTGCGAATCGCGTATGTGTACAATTGTTTATAATTATTTTTATTCATCACGTTGGGCGGAATTATTTATTTCAATAATTTTCCAGCTAAAATGATATTTCACAAAAATTTTATAATTATTATTTTTTGTCTATTATCGTTTTTGAGACAGTATAATTTTTTATTATTTATTCCATGTTGTGCATTAGCGGCAAACAAATTGCCCGAGCATTTTCTTGGAAATAGTAAATTAATTATATGTACCGTATAAGTGTTAACAAAACTGTTAATTACCTTAACATAATAATAAAAGTCTACGTACAACAATTATTTCGTAGTATGCGTTTTTAAAATGAGTTGTCAAAATAGAAAGCACTATCTCAAATATATTAATAAAGAGGTATGAGAAACTCGAAGAAGTATTTCTGGTAGTTTTTTAACTCTTATTTTATTTAAAACGTGGTCACATCTATACACCTTTGTAAACCAAGTTGCCGGCATACATTTTTTTGATTATGTAACGTTTTTCATAATGAATTCATTTGAATAGTACAGTGGCTGTTATAAGCAAGGCAATAAGTCCCATTTATGCAAAGCTTTACAACCCCTGACATATTAAACCCACATACAGTGACGCAGATTTATTCAGTTGACAATATGAACTCCTCGCATCCATTTTAATTAACCACGAATCGCAATTAGACGAGCGTCTGCGGTAACTTTCTATTAAATCGGTAAGATATGGGCGATTAGATCTGATCAAACCAGTGAAACATACTCGATGATGTGATAAAGGGCCGATGGACAGATTGGAAAGATAATTAATCAGTCCGACCGTTTGAAGATCCATTTCTCTGCGATATATCAAAATCAAATAATTATGTTCCATATGGAGTTTATATTTAATCAAGTTTCTGAATAATATTCAGTGGTAATTACTTGGAATATAATCCTGATAATTAGAATGAAATGTTAGATTAACTATAAATCAATGAATGATACATAGATATACAACAATAAATGCATATCAAAGTTGGCGTAAAAATAAATCATCTCTCAAACCAATGAAAGATGACCAATTCTTTTATATCCAATGAAAGCGACATCCTCTTACCATAATTTTATATCTTTTCTGTCCGTGAGTTGAATTTTGTAAACCTCAAATTGCTCGTTGAATTCAAATGAAATGAAATAAAAGCATACATTGAAATGTTTTCTTTTAATATCAAATAACACAGATATTGTTATAGAAAAATAGTGGTTGTATGTAATTATGAAGATCGAGATATTCGAACATTTCAATCATAACTTTGTTGGTTAACAATTGATCTTCATGTTATTAATGTATCACTTGTTTTGGCCTATTTGCTTTTTGAAGGCAAACATGTAATACATGCTTTAACGATGGATCAACTCCGGATAGTGTTGGAAATGTGGTCAGCGTAGTTTGTTGATGATTATTTCGAATTTTAATGTAATGTATTTATTGCAATAATGACAAAAAGCCGTATAAAATATTTTTAAATGCGTGTCGTCATTGTGTGGTTAAGAGTATATTTCTTGTGTTAATGAAACATTTAACGGAAGTACTGATGACAAAATGAGAGTACCATGCCGGTAATCGTTAACTATTTACAATATTTAAGCATAAAAATTTGGGAATGTTAAAATAAATGAACTAATATTATATTGAAACTAAAAATTTGCATGTTTTAAATTTTCGTTCTAAGTAAAACTTAAGTTCATATATCTGTACCCAGATGAGAGTATTAATATTATTGGATTGCAGCAGTTACGGAAATGCCATTTTGATGGACTGGTTCATGATGCTCCATGACCAAGGATGTAACTTTATATCTTATTTATTAACAAGCTATGAGATTATGAATAGTACAGTTGTATGATTAATTTTATTACATATCGAATACGGACAGACTTTTGTATGAATTTAAGGTATGATGTATAAAAATCCCAACATTATTATATCACCAACTGAGATAAATTTTTAAAGATAAAAAACGTGAAACAGTTTTCATAGGGTACTGTTGATGAATCACAATACGGTTCCATTTTATATCTATTTTATAATATTATACATAATACATATTTTAATTTGATACGTTATAAATATTAATGTAGCTTTAATTTCTAAAGGTATGAAAAGTCAGGAAATAAAATTATGAAACTCTACTATTTAATACAATTGTCTTTTATCTGTAGTAAGCAAGTTTTTTTTTTAAATGTTACCCTTCCACCATAACGTTTTCTTTTAAAGCAAACTTCTCTCAAATAATTGTCTCTGAAGAAACGGCAGTTAGTTGGTTCTTCCATAAATATAAAATTATGTTATTGATTACCGTGCCAGTCTCGAGTTTTGATGATACAATTAATGGTTACTCGAGTAATTTTGAAAATGGTCACCCTTTAATACAGATTTTGGAAAGATCTCCTCTTTCCATTCTCTAAAGAACGATAGCATATTTTAATACTTTTAAGTATTTATTATGTTAATAAGTTGCCTTTAAATAATGATATGCGTCTCATTCCATTAGTTTGCATATTGATGACATGCCGCAGGTAACAATTTTTAACGAATTTTTATGGTTATTTTTTTGGTTGATTAACTATCAAAATAGAAGTCATGACAATTTTTTTTCCTTGGCCTCTTCTCTCCGTGGCTTGCTCTTTTTAACTTTTGCACTTTTTTATCTATTTTAAATTTTATTTTGTTTTAATGTCTGTAAATTTTATTTTCTTTTAATGTACCCAAGTTATGTCCGGGTTATACAAGATGAAATGACAATTGCATCTTTATTTCAAAATTGTTTTTTAAAACCTTGGATGCTGTTTTCGATTTCCTTTATTGATCAAGATGAAAACATTGCACTTTGAAATATTTTTAATTATCTGTGAACCAATGCAGTCTTAATTAAAAATAAGCCTTTTAAGAACGAGTAGGTCTTGCACAGTGAGGTTTCTGTACACGATTATACATATAGACATTTAAGGCTATATTGTATTTCTTTCAAACTAGCTACAAGACTAATCGAACATACTCGATGACATACTGATGTCATTTTTATCAAGAAAATGCAATGCTTAATATATCTTTTGTAGGCGTAAATTCATCACGAAATACCAAAAATTATGAAATTTAGAACCGTTGCTAAAGCTTTCAGATAAGCTTTAAGTAAACTTTTGGTAAAGGTGTTTCTTTCATAATTTGAATTTTGGCCGTTTTGGAGATAGAGGGCATTGCGACATATTTTTGTGGACATTTTCCACAATATCTATAAACTATGTTATCTGAAAAAAATATTGTAATGGCAACTTATAAATTCGCCATTTTTTCCACCGATTTTTGAACTGTTATATACGCATATAGAATGTTTTTCTTGTACGATATATAAAGACATTTAAGCTTCTATTTAGATTGCGATAGAGTAATCGACGAGTAAAAAATAAATAGAAATAACTCCAAATGAACTTGTAGTGCTCTTGCTTCGTGAATTTCATTAAGGGCAAAACGCCAGCGAAATAAAACACAATATATACATAACGATGGGTGAAGGGTGCTCTCTTAGGACTCAGCCAAGCACTGGTTCCTAAGATTCAAAGAAGAGAATTTTGACCTATCCAATAAAACTCATTCAAAGGGACTATCCACAATTGATTTTTCAAAATTAACAAAAAAAACATATTAATTACAGAGTTACTTACATACTCTCGTACTGCAGTGGAGAAACAACTATAGAGCTAATATATGAGTGAAGCTATTGAATTCCCATCGTATTAATGGCTGGTTACAATAAAAGAAAGTTGGGTGTCTTATATTATCTTTTTGCGTAAACGCCAGTGGCTAGGAGCTGGAAAAACGGTATATCTACACCAAATTATTATTTTGGACAAAAGATGCTTGTGAGTGTAGTAACAGAGTTATCCATGGTGTTTTCCATCGGAAACTCTCTCCTCCTATTAATAGTAAAATTACGGCTAAGATTTATTGTTAAAAGCTGAACAAAGTCGTTGCTAAACTTTATTCAAATCAAAGCAAAGTTTCTTTATTAAATGGCAATGCTCGACCCCAAAAAATAACGAGTGAAAAACTAGTTTCACTTAGATGGAGCGTGCTACCTCATCGACCGTATTCTCCGGATCTTTTATCATCTGATCAACGTCTATTTTCTTCTCTGTCTAATATTTTATGTGATAGAAAATTTAAAGACGAAAATAATTTCAAAGTCGAACTTCGCCAGTTTTTTTCGGTCAAAGGCCTAAAGATTTCTATAAGGAAAGAAATTTATCTCTACCGATATCAATTGTGCTTATAAAATTGCTGAGTAATTTTATTGACTACATATCAAAAATTGAAAAATATAATACTTTTTGAATCCATATTACCAGCATTTCCAATTTATATTCTAGATAATACACTAAATACAAGAAAAAATTTTGCCAACCTCAAAAAAATTCCACGCCGACATTTTTAATTGTTATTCATTTCAATATGTGCGAGTCGGAGTGTTTCATCACTATGTTATATTTAATGTTTATACGTCAAACTCTTTCCGAGAGAAACGGATATCATGGATGAAAAAGCGAACTAACACATGACTGATCTCATAAGAGTTTGGTTTTTATACGTTTACGGCAAGCCTGAAAATGCGGAGAAATTAAATATTACTGAAGCAAAACGTTGATTCATTAGAATGAATTTATTTAAGTGGGAAAGATAAAAAATTTAATATTTGATCTCCACTTTTCATGTTCATTTGACGCATGTACAAGTCCATTGTTATTTCCATGGCACATACCATAACTGCGCAAGTGAAAAGAAGGAACGGAAAATATATATCGTGATTGCTTAATATCAAATTTGATGTATAGTTCTTTAAATTTTAATTCATTTATATTTCAAATTATTATTTTACAAATATAGAAAACTAATGTATTCAAAAGCGTGCAGAGCTGAACAAATTGTAATTTCATATTTATTATTTATTTATTAAACAACTTAATCTAGCTACATAAGCTCACTTGGTAATATATAAATTATAATGTGTATGGGCATCAAGAAAAACAATTTTAAGATTTGCCTATCGTTATATATACATATATTCATCATTTTTGAAAAATTATCGCTACTTGCAAAAACGAAGAATAGACAACTTGTAACATAACAATTTAGGGTTAAAATATTTATAAAATTCTATGAAGTAAATACTGAATTAACATAAAAAACAAAATGACATTAAATCGTCACTATCGTCATTGCCCACATACGTGTACAAGTGGACAAAATCCTCTAGTAATTAACGCATAATATTACAGATCATATTTCCTGCACGTAATGATAGAACTTTTAAAAACAACAATATATCTATTATTGTTTCTGCTGTTATCTCAAATTTGAGGTAATTACAGACGGGTGAAAAAAGGCGAAGGAAGATAGCCGTTTTATTAAAATTTCCTACGATTTCTTGAATCAATTCCACTGATAAATCCACTTGTTTGATAAAACCTACAAACGAAACATAATTATGTATATTTTGGTTGGATAAACTGATGTTGGATGGATAAAATCCAACGTAATTTATGTGTACGTAAAGGCCAAGGAAAAGGTGGGTATTGAACGGTAATATTAAAAACTTAAGTAATTATAGAATATGTTAAGTTTTCATTAAAATTAGCCCATTGGTTTTTTTACATTATGTTATTTATTTACTGTATTATAAGTAAATGACAAACAAAGATACCTTTATTAATAATCACAGATATAGGGTACAGAGACTGTTTCTAACAAAGTATGAGATTACAGTATCATTTAGGAAAAGCCACAATAATGTCACAGGCGCCGATCACTTCACTTCAACATATTTATCAGGTAGGAGTTAAAAGATCCTCATAAAAAAAACTTTTTCATTATAATAGATAACATAGTTTTTATTTATGAGATTATAAAGAGGTGAAATAATCTTCTGTGCATGCAAACCACATTCTCATTCAATTCGGCTAATATTCAGTAACACAACTATTTTAGATAATTTGGATATTTTAAAGGAGCAGGAAAGTAAATTGATATTTAATAAGTTCTTATATAGTACAGCTTTGCAGCTTAAAAAGAAAACTATAAGAATTCCAAAAAAATTTTTATTGTATTTTACCTAAATTTAAAAATATTCACGGTTCTAGTCCAAAAAAAAGTTTGACGTAGCAAATTGAAATTTGACGCAGTGAGGAAAAATTGTTATTCTGCAATATATTTTGTAAATTATATTTGAATAAAATATACAGCAATTAAGTAAAACTTATGCATTTCATGTATCCTGTATCAATTGAAAATAAAAGTTAGAAGGATTCTAAAACTCTTCCTTTCAGGATTAAACATTTTAAGTTGAACATTTTCAGATATATCGTTGAAAGTATAAATAAAAATATGCCCTTCTAATCTCCAAACTGCTACAGTCAAAATTACGAAAAACAGTTTTATTAGAGAGTTTTTCACCTTATGTGGAGCTGACCTCATGTTTTTACAGTATTAATATATTAAATTGTTAATTTACATGTATTTATTATAATATGCAAATTACGTTTATATATATATATATATATATATATATATATATATATATATATATATATATATATATATATATATATATATATATATATATATATATATATATATATATATATATATATATATATATATATATATATATATAGAAAGAAAACCTTAATACCAGCTGACCAATTAAAGGTCACCGTATCCATAAATGCTTTATCATGTGACCGAAGAACTTGTTCGAATTAAATACAGAAAATATAATAACTTCGAAAGTGTTCTGGGTTATAAAGCCAATATCTATTATAATCCGGTAACAACATAACTATTATTGAGAGCGTTGTTGAATTGTTATTTATTTCAGAATAACAAACAGCACTTTTAATTATTTTCTTTCTTTGACCACTAGCTGTTATCTGGTTGAAGCTGACCTAAAATCAAATAGCTCGAAGCTGCTGTGAGTGCTCCATTTTGAAATTTTTCAACAATATTTCCCCATTCTCTACAGATCAAGATGTCGTCCTTTCCTGGTTTTTGAGAGCGCCATTTTTTTTAAATTGTGTTTTTCTTCCCGTTGAGCACTGAAATTAGCATTTCGTTACTTATATTCTTTAGAGAATTTGCTGACATATCCTGGATTTTTCAATTCGGTACGGAAGTCTGAACCATCTAAAGCTCATCGTTTAGTTGCTAGGTCATGACTATAGATTTTAATTTTGCATAGTATGAATTACTCAAAATCATTAAGAAGTGACCAATTCTACTAGTCAATTGATAATTTGACGGATTAGTAAACTTAAATCTCTACCAATCAAAGAATAAGATTTGAAAATATCTTCATACGACTTTAGTTTTTGGTAGTTGTAGAACAGAAAATCACAGCACCGTTCAATATGTTTTCATAAATAATAGTTTTCATAAAAGCAATCATATAAATGACAATGTACGTGTTAGGGCCCATCAACTTATATACTTTATAGCTCATTTGGACGATGGAAATTCGAATCGGTGAATAACGTCTCAAACAGAGCATATATCAATATAGGAAAGAAATATACATTTTTACATGATCTGTATATGCGTTGTATCTGCAACACAAATTTTCTGTTACTTTAATTATTTATAGCAAACTAAGCAAAGGGGAAAAATTCTTTTCGAGCTATAGCCCCACTAAATATTTCATTCTGAATACAAGATGAATATTTTAATGGCGGTTCAAACAGAATATATTCATCAATATTTCAACGATAAAGAAAATAAATTTGTACGTGATCTACACGCGTCTGCAATAATTTTTTGCTCTGTATTTATTTATATTGAAACATGCGAAGAAGAAAAAGTTATTACATTAAAACCCGCAAAGAAGTTATTAGATGGAAACATGCAAATAAAAAGATTTTAGTAGGCGTACTACGACCGTAAAAGTAGAATTTAAATTGTTTATAGGAGTATTACTTTATTTTAAAAAATTAAAAACCTGTCACACATCAATGTGAGAAAAATTACAAAGTGAACGGTATTTAATACACTAACAGCTATTAATTACTACGGAAGTTATTAATAAAAATCATAATATGTTTGTTCGAATTGATGCTAATTACACCAGGTGATGCTGAGAGTTCTATAAATAACTTCATGCTATCACACGTCAACATAGAACCAATCGAACCTACATTATACTGCTCTATGTGCATTCCTTTATTTTTTAGTGTGATACACTGTACACAACAAGTCAGACGTTCAAAATGATGTTCTTTGTCTTTAAAATAAAATTAAACTTTATCAAATTACAATTTTCTAGCTGAAATATGAAAGGAAAAAAATACGAATAATTTTTGTATTTTTAAGTAATAGAAGTAAGTCCCTGAAATTTAACAATATTAAATTGACATTCTAAGACCCGACAAAAAAAACTGTCAAGGTATATTCCATGAACCACGTGATAGAAATAAAACTTCTACGACAATTTCATTTTATTTTATTAAAGTAATCAGAAACATTAGAGACAATAAAGTAAGTGGCATGTAAATTGATATTAAACAAATTTTTATATCACCCCTATGTCAATATCATCTGTACAATTGTATCGTCGAGTTTATAAACTTAGACAGTATACTGCAATTATAAAAATTTCCATTTTATTAATTACGGATATCAATTTAAACAAAACTATTTTAAAATATCTGAGACTGAAGACTCATTGTTTGGATAATGTACAATCTCACCCTTATAGTCGGTGACTCACCGTATGTCTTATAAAGAAACGTGTAGATTCTGTGGCCCCAATGGTCATCAGTCACCTGACATAATTATTTCTATAATTTTGGGCCCCAATTATTCTTTCTTATAATAGCACTAAAACTGCCGGCTACCGGAAATAATATATTTTAAAACGCCGGACTCGAATATATTACTTGTACGTATATTATGTCTGCATGATAATTTAAAAATCACTTCGAAGCATCGTTGTCATTTCAAATGTTTACACGAAAAGAGAAAACGTCCTAAATTTTGTCATGCACAATCATTTTGTTGTCCACATTTGTATTAATTGACCGACTTTAGAATGGTGTTGCATGTCGGTAAAATGGTAGGGAATCATCATTTAACACCAATTAATTCGAAATTAACACGAATTTTCATCAGTTATTATGAAAAGTTGACACGTCAAAATTAAAAAAAGAGTTAGCTGCTATTGACAACCACTTAATAATTGTAATTAAATTTTGCCCTTCACCTTGCTCACTGTCAAACATTTACTGAAATATTTATATTGATATTACACTCTTCTTACTTGCTTTTAACCATTTACTAGAGTATTTAACATAAATATTGATCATATAGAACTTTAAATTAGCAGGTCGTTAATAATCATGTCTACTTCTTATAACACATAAGTCTTACATCTATATATTTAATACTTTATAATATGATACACTAAGATAGCAACAATATAAAAATTGTCTTTGGTAAAATACTCAAATATTAGTAAACTCTTGAGGTTCGACAATGTGGACAAAAAACACACAAAGGATCAGCTTTGAATAATGATATCAACCAAATATCAATAGAAGGTATTAAGAATTATTACTATGTTTGCACGTGGGAATTGGAAAATTACGTCTTGCTGACAAATAATCCCATAAATAGTTTTATGAGGGCAGTGGTTAAGTTCATCATGAAGAAACTTTACGTGTTAAAGTTAGTTATCTCAATATTAAATGCACAATATGTGAATTTCACTTCCTTTATGACGGACTTTTTAAATAAATGGCCAGCAGATATTTAAAAAACTTCAGTTCAAATTATCACATTTCATTAGAAAATTTATAATGCGAAATAATTACCCTTTACTAATACTAACGATTCATTTGGAATAAATTCTTTTACAAATTAAGCTTGAAGGGACTTTTAACGCAATGTATTTGCCTTGATAATGAATGTAAACGCTGTTATCCTAGACTTAGGAACTGAGTTAATTTAGAATAGGGGACAGTATGTTGAAGCAGAAAATGGAAGACGGGTCGTGTGACACTTAGATGAGTTTGAAACCCAATTATGTCACGAAAATTATCTGTTTCATTCTAACAGTAACTAAGTTGAAAATATTTATGTTTTATTAAGTTACATGTTATAACATTTATTAATGGAACATTCATGATATCATGATGTAACAAACTGAAGTATCGAAGTAAGTACTATTTAATAACCTATTAGTTAATAGGTTATAAGCCGTGCAATAGTGGATACTGTTCAAATAAAAT